>JADLZK010000019.1:0-155433 GCA_015847255.1 Hyparrhenia diplandra
ATCAGATGGTCCTGCAGACGATCGTTAAACTAACTTCTTTAGCCTGTCCTTGACCTTTTGTGTTTTCTTGAAGTCCTGCTGAAGCATCGCAAGAGTGGTTGCTGTCTACAGTAGAGAAGTTTTGTTTTCCTTGTCATATTTTTCTGTGTACGTACGTTCTTTTTTACTGTTCCTTGTCAGCTCCATCAACTTGTCCAGCCTGCACTGATAAAAGCTCCCTGTGCCTTTGGTGGCAAGTCCTCTTCTTTCCCTCTACCGGCCGTCGTTTTTACTTGACCTCGACACAAGGCCTGCTGTATTCCGCTGCTGCAACTCCTCCGGTCATCCGGTGGGTGTTTGAAGTAGAAGCCAAGACAAAGCCAGGAACCATGTCTACTTCACCGCCCTTCGCCATCACCATGCCGGCCGCACTGCATTTGGAGCCATGGTGACGGAGGCAACTGCCGCGAGCCGAGCCGAGGTGGACACCTCCCGGCCGTTCCAGTCGGTCCGGGAGGCAGTGGAGGTGTTTGGCGAGCGGCGGCGCGGCGGTGGCAACGGGAGCAGCGCGCCTGACCCGGTGCCGGCAGCCTCGCCATCGTCCGTGATGCTGGAGTGCCTGAAGAAGCTGGAGGAGGACCTGGCGGAGGCCAAGGGCGAGGTGGTGGAGCTGAGGCAGAGGCAGGCCCAGATGGAGGTGGCCGTGTCCAGCCTCAGCGTGCAGTTCAGCAAGGGCCTGGCCGTCTACTCCAACCTCAGCAAGGGCAAGGAGGTGGCCGTCGTCGGCGACGATGACAGTGGCCGCGTCCGCAGCGACCGGTGGGACGAGAGCTGCCGGGCCGAGGAGTGGGTGGCGAGCCTCGAGTACCTGCCCAGCCTGTCGGAGGCGCTGGCGATCAAGATGGTCGAGGATGATCTTGGCGACAGGAGGAAGGAGAGGAAGGTGAACAAGAACATCAGCAAGAACAAGGCTGCAGGTGGTGCCAGCAGGACCAAGAAGCACAGGAGCGGCGGGATCTCATTGCAATTGGTTGGGGCCATGTTCTGCTCCAAGAAAGCCAAGTCCAGGTGATGGTGGTCTTAGCCGGCGAGATATATGTGTTTCTATTTATGTTGGCAAGAACAAGACAATGCAACCTTTTTTCCTACTTTTTTTTTTTTTTCTGTTGAAGAATCTGCCTCATATGTAAGCTGCATTGTTCGGCAGCCAAGTCTGGAACATAGGAATTCCGCAAGGATTTCATGGGAATATGGAACAGTTTGATTTGATCCCGTGTAAATCCAGCGAAATCCCTATTTGTTCCAGATAGGGGCCTGAGAGAGTTTTGATGTTGATGCTGCTCTGTATGTTTTTTTCCCACTAAAATGAAATACATGCATGTGTTACCTTGTCTCCCATATTTCCCTTTTCCTTTTTTCCCTCTCCTCTCCAGACCATGCGACCACCGACGCAACCAATGGGATATGAGAGTACTTATCTTTGTTGCAAGAAGATTTATCAAGTGCTTATCTTTAATGAATTCATAAACAATCTTTTAAAGATACTCTTAAAACGTACGCAATGGTGCTTGCTAGATACCTAGCTGGCGTGACGGTGACAGACAAAAGAAATGACTACCCACATGCTTCTTTCTTAGAATTTTGAAACACGTGAACTAGAGAGACGGTTTGTTGTTGGTGACTACTCTCTCTCCTTTTTTTTTCATGTCCATATCCTAGACAAATAGCCCCATTGAGTATATGTATGTACTAATTTATCAATTTAAGTATGTTTATAAACAATTAAAGATACTTCAAATCTTAGCACGTGAAACTTTTTCAAAAGAGCCTATACTTTTTAATGTTTTTCCACGTTGCGTATATGTACATAATAATATATTAATTTAAGTATGTTTTATATACAATTAATAAAGATACTTCAAATCTTTGGACGTGTAACTTTTTCAAAAGAGCATATACTTTTTAATATATTACTAAAATACCACTACACTAGTATATAAAAAATAAGTGTACCTATATACTCTATGTATACAGTATACTTTCATACTTCATTGACATACATGCTACCCTTCATACATGCTACCTTACAGATGGTCTCGTATGATCATATACTCCGTCTACATACACTTTGTTGGGCCATATACATCCTAAATTTAGAGATATAGACATGAGAGTAACTACTCTAGTAGTAAATAATTTCCCACATATATATTGTGAGACAAGCATGCACTACGTTTTCATGGTATACTTTCATACTTGAAATAAACTTAGTAATAAACTTAAGAGTTACTTTGATCAGATCTAGAATTGCAAAATATTTACGGGAAATGAGTGATGAAAGATAAGCTTAAAAGACCGCGTAAAATCAAATATGTCAGGCACTTTTGATCGCAAGACTTGTAACAAACATGCTTCTAGGGTAGGAATCTACTACCACGTCTGCATTGTGGCATGTAGCTGAGTAGCCAAGCTTCGCATCAGCCAAAATTAAATCAGAAATATGTAAAGAAAAGTATGGCCAGTCTCGAAAACACTTAACATAACAAGCTGACCCCGCGCAGAAAACAATAAAGGAAGGTGTCAAGCTCTCAATATTTCCAGAACCGACCATATATGCCACTACGCCAGGTACAAACTGTCTGAGTTCTTCGAAGCACCTGTTTAAAATTTCAACAAAAAAACACAAGACATTAGCAAATTCAGGCAGACATCCCAAAATACGCTAAGGCCATAGCTATTTCAAATTCGAACAAGAAAACACAAGATATTAGCAAATCCGGGCAGATATCACCGCATAACGCTGGCAAATCATGCTCCAGAATTGCATGACACAACTTATATAATGAGACATTCAAGGAAAATGTGCTCAGATTTGGATTCAGGACAACTTACCTGTGAAGTCAGTTCATGTGCGTGTCTGTTCAGAAGAGGGGAACGGTTAGGAATCACCTTCATCTATATCATAAGATTCAAGTCCAGGATTATCGGAAAAAAGAAGATTCAAGCCCAGGAGCCATCGTAATGTAGAACCAGCAAGAGGACTAGAAATTAGGAGCACTCCAAGAAATTGAACAGATTCAAAAGGATAGTCATGTACAAGATCCCCAAAACAGCCATACCTATTGAGTGGAAATAGAATGCAATAGCAAAGGAAACGAACACATGAACACTGCACCAAAAATAGAAGCTTTACGGACAAAGGAAAAGGGAAACGAGACTACAGAGGATTCTCGATAAAATTAGTTAGCCTTATCACCTGTAAAAAAATTAAATCAACACATACAATGTTCCTATTAAGAATACCCATTGGGAGAAAAAAAAACAATGACCAAATTAATTAGTAGCACTGCACTGGCAATGACCTACGTGCAGCATCTGTTCTACCCCCAATGAACTGAAAGTAACACTGTTTAAACATAGTTGTTAAAGGCTGACTCAGTTTCTGTTACACTTCTGACGAGCAGGAATTACCATGTATACCACCACTACTTTAGGTTCAAAAACTGCAGGGCTGGGCCCAAGCACTGCCCAGAACCCTTATTCACTATTGAGGTTTTGGAGGTTCGAATCTTTCAAATCTATGAGTGCTTGAAAAATTCTTTCCTTGATGATGGTATGGCCATTTTGATCTTGGCCCATTTCGCCATGACCTATGCACTCTCCCATCTTGGCCCATGATCCTTCCGCATTGTCCAGAGCTGTTATGTTTAACTTGGGGTGTTCCATCATGATGAAACATCTGGGATGGCGAAGTGGAGGGGCAAGGACTCCCTCGTGGATAGGGAGGCAATGGTGGAAAAGGACTAAAAGGCACGCCAGGTGCAACTTTCCATTTTTGATGGCAATGGCCTCCTTCAGATTCAGGGGTTCCAAAGTGCTGAACAAGAGTGACAGGAACCCCATATGAAATACTCAAGCTAGGTTGGTACCTCTCCATGCAAAGTCCTGGAGCAACCTCGCTGCCTATGGAAAGTTGTGCAGGCTGACACTCCAGCTGGGACTCAAACCCAGGAGGGACTTCATCATCTGCACCCTGTGTTGAACTTCCCATGCCAACATCATTACAATAATTGTTTTTTGCGCCTTGATTCCTCTGCAACTTGTTTCTCATAAAGCCAGAACAAACTTTTTGGGATTTTTAGTCCCACCATCTTATAATGCTCGCCAGGTTGATAGTCCCAACGGCTCTTATGTTTCCTCCTAGCAGAACTCCAAACCATATTAGTCCCTGGAAATCATGCACAAATGTGGATGTATTGCGGGGATCCATCTATCACGGAAGCTCCGAGCAATCTGATGAACCTGTCACATGGAGCAAAGAGTATTTTAGGCTTCACAGATTGAGTAACGTGTTAAGGATTGATTGCATACAGATAAAAATCACTTGAAACTTTCATTCGAGAACTAATAGTACAAAGAAAGAACAGACATGAGAAGTCACCAGCAGTTCCCAGATAATTTCTGAGAGGGTCAAAACTACAAAATCATAGACACATGCCACTTCATGGAAAAGCAGTGCTTGGTACGCATCAATCGACATGTATTGAGGTGGATTGGAGTGTAATTAGTTCAAATTCCACTCGAATCCACCCAAACACATGTGGATTGATGCGAATACAACTACATCCAAACAAGGCCTTATAGTGATATAATATTTGTAAGATATAATCTGCTGTTTGGTTGGTTGTTTGCTGCATTAAACAAGGATTAGGATTAGCACTTGCTGTCCACACCTAGCTACTGTGACAGCATGGCGTCAGCCATGAAGATAGCCTCAACAGCCATGTAGATGGTATGGCACAGCCATACCTTGTACCTCAAGGTTAGGTAGGAGTAGATGAGCCATGTAGTGGCTATAGTGCTAGGCATGGTGGCGGTAGTCAGCCATACTCATAGTACCATAGTTGGTACATCTAGATGTGTATAAGTAGGCCTTCATATGCAATGCAAGTCTCAGCTCTTTTGCCCCCAACATTCAGAGTCTTCAGTTCTCAGCCACTGCTGGAACCGGGTGCAGAGTGTGTGTGTGTGTGTGTGTGAAGAGCTCGTCTCTTCTTCTACCTTGGTTCAGGAGAGTGAGAGGCAGAGGTGAGGGTGATCTCACCTCAGTGCTTGGTGCAGGTGCCAACAATATTTTCCTTTTGAAACTATCAAAAGTTTTGCTTGTTTTTCCATGATAAATTGGTCTAAAAAAAAGTAATACTAAACATCCATGTACCCAGAATAGAAGTGAAACAAAACTGCCATTTGCAACTCAACGAGGAAGAAATATAGCAGCACAGATCCATAACATTAATATAAAAGCATCCATGTGATTTGTGCTATCATTCTACAGGTGTTTTCCAACTCAATAAGTGGATATTAAGTTTCCAGGTGAACCTAACTTTACCAGCACTCACTCTGCAAACATAATAGTTTGTAGTCGAGGTTGTGCTTTTTGCCACACTTTCGTACATAGTACTTTAGTCTATTGCAACAAGTTTTAGCGATCAAGACTCTCACATGTCAGTGTACAGACCATAAACGGTCGTGGTGCTTTAACTAACTTTGCCACAAGTGTAGTGGCCATTTCGGTGGTCAAATGTGTGGAAGCCTAACTCCATGCATAATCTTTTTGCGTTTGAAATCTACCGAATAAGGAACTATGCACATATTTCCAAAACATAAACCTGAAAAACTGCATTATGTCTATTACCTGAACGTCATGATGTCTTGTTAAACTCAGCATCGAATCTCTGAAGCTGCAGTACAAGTTCCCGATGAGGTTATAGAAAAAGTGAATTGTGATTAAAACTTCAAGGAACAAAAGTAGGAGCTATCTCTAGATCCACATTAAATTGTCATGCACTGTTACTGCACTGGCCAAGGCTTAGTTTAGTAAACAGTGACAGTTTGAAAACTGTCCTGTTGCAAAACAAGAGAATAAATTAAATGTTAAGGAACCACAAAGTAGCAACTAACAAGCAAGAATGTCATTTGTTCTGAGATAAAGATTTTACACTTAGAAAACCCCCTATGCCTGTTCAGATAAAAGGCATTACAAATAAATAAAAAACATAAAAAGTAACAGTCCCTAGAAAACAAACTGAATATGAAACTCTTCAATCAATCCCAAATAACACTGGAATAAACAAGTTTAAATAATCTAACCTTTCAACTCCAGCACATCGAGGACCTCCATTTATATGTTCAGATGTCAAAATTCCTTTCTGTGCTAGAAACTCAAGTACCTGAAGGAAGATGCCAATATCATACACAGTAACTGGTTCAGGTGATATAACCCTGATTATGATGCATTAGGCCGCCTCAATGCATAGTTTCATGGCACGCTTAAAACTAGGTAACCGAGCCACATGAGTTTCATGGGGATGAAACTCGCCTCTCATCCGGTGAAACTCCCTCATTTAATGACTCCGCCAAGTCAGCAATTTTGCTGATGTGGACCCTATTTAATAATGCATGACACCCCCCATGAAACATGCATTGAGACCGGCCTTACCTCCAAATAAAGAATGTCATTTAGGGTTCAATCAGTCAACATGATTAAAATTTGACCATTGATTTCTCTTCAATTAATTTCAATAAACTCTTGGAAATGGTATGGGCAGATTTGTCTTTAAAAGTAACTCCAAAAATTTAAAGCTTCACTATATTTTTATGTTAATTTATACTTTAGAGACCATGTCACTGTCCAAAATGGTGATTGTTTGTGACTAGAGGGAGTAATGTGAAAACAATAAGATGTCAACTGGAAACAATACAGGATGTGAATATTATGGTAGCTGATAACATTTTATTAGAGAATGAAGTGCAGACCTTCAGAAGCTTCCGTGTAATAGGTGTCCGCTGGAAGATGTGTCTATTCTGCTTCAATATATTATGAAGCATTTGCAGTCCTGCCACAAAATAGAACAAAAAGGTTCTTAGTTGGTGACTGAAGCAATTAATTTCATACAGAGAGTTGAAGGAATGCTAGGAAATATTACCATTCTTATTAATGATATCCAAAAGAACCGAATGAGATTTTGTTTTTAGAAGTGCCTCAAGAATCAATGAAAGATCCCTCATACTGAAATAGATAGAAAGAAATTAGCATATTTTAGGAGAGGAAGCGTTGGATCACAATTCATTCGGTGATCAAACCTTTGGGATATGCCCCCAGCACTGCCACCTTCTGCTGCTGCAGTCATAAAGAGAAGCTTCAAGTATCCATTTGTAGCATCCTGCTCCAGAAGATACATTGACTAGTTAGAACATAGAATGTAGAATGATAATAACTCACGATGAATCAAAGGCTTATAATCTTCTAAAGCCATGCGCCTTCAAAACTTTCATAACATAGTATCAGACCGAATTGGAATAATTTTGTGTCCAGCATACAGAATGATCCGCAAAACTTTCATAATTAGAATGATCCGCAAAACTTTCGCACAAGGATCTTGTGTGCAAACCCTGGTACTCTAGATTATGTACAATTAAAGGAATAATGATGGTTTCATACCTTTCGCTTGCTGATACCACCGTCCACATCCAGTAGTCTGTTCAGTCTCCCTTCAACTACATATACCAAGGAGAGATCACTAAGACTATCACATTTCAAAAGTGGGAAGAAGAAAGCATGAGGCAGAATAGTACCCCCCAAAATGTGCTCATTGTCAATTGGAGATGATGGTTGTGGTTTCTGATTTTTATGTTGTTTTAAGTTTTTTCTCTCGGTAGCACTGAAAGTAGGCACCAGATTGCCCCTGGAATCAGAACTAAGCGTCGATCCATTTATTATATTTGGAGCCTTTGATCCTTCCATTGAGTTTGCAGTCTTTCGCAAAAGATCTGATGAGTGTGTGTCATGTACAGGGAGTGTCTGCAAAGAACTTTCAAATGTTCGTGACACATGCACAGGTGTGCGAGAAACATCTTCATCTTCTGGTGGGCTCCATGATTCTAAGAAATGTTCGGGCTCACTAGTTTCAAATGGGGTTCCTCTACTTTCCTCAAGCAGGTCTAACTCTACGTTTGCAGCTGAGGAATCATGTAGATCTTCCCCTTGAATAGAAAATTCAGTTTCTGAAATATCTGGGTGGCTAACATCATACTCAAACCCATTTGGAACCAGCAACTCCTCAGAATCTTTGTCAACAACCATTTGTTCAAAATGATCTGGTTCTGTATCGCCTTGGGTGATGATGGTATCAACAATTGATACGTCTCCACCAAGGTAACCCCGACATTTGGCGGTACCACAGAAGCATTTTTGAGGAGCAGCACCAGATACACGAACATAATTGTAATCAAATGTCAATTCTTCACCCTATATTATAAGAACAAAACATACTGTTACACGCTGACAGTTGCCCACTATCATATGACATGCATAATATAATTCACTGAGACTATTCGCTGATTCAACTTCAATTATAAATGAAGCAAACCAACCCTCACTCTTTCTGTTAGATGAACTGGATCATATGGGGACAAAATGTCCAGTTTGTAAGAATCTGATAGTTTCTAGCCTTACCTTCTTGATGTTCCTCAAAGCAAATATTCCAATGCAGACTTCTCCATTGACCATCCACTATAGAAAAATAAGGAACATAATTTAGCAAACTCAGAGAGAGCAAAACTATAGTTTATTGTATCAAGAAAACTGAATAAAATTTTGATGGATATAAGGATTTAATGGCAAAAACATAGTATACAATACACACAAAATGAATGAGATAAAAGCCAACCTTCTCTGTGCGGCAGTTAGGGCTGCAGCTATGATTGATGAATCGCCCAAGTTTCCCTTAGTGCAAGCATCTATTACCTGCAAAATTGAAACAAAAAAATGTTAAAAGTTCAATGGAATGTATTCAATTGTGTCAACATCATCATAGGTATATTAAGAAAAGTGAGTATGACACAAAGTCAACATAATACACTAGATGAGGAGGGAAGGGAATAAAAGGAGGTGATCAGATAGTTCTTCACTGAATACAACTTTCAGATAAAAGAACTAGCAGTAAAAAATGGCGGACATGTAATATGCAATAAAATAGTAAATCTGAAGAAGATAAGAAATAGTTTATGGACAAAATATAAAAACCAGAAGGCATACCTCGCCACCATTTAGAGCCATGAAATAGAAATGTTTCTGGCCTTTGGAAGCATAATATCTTTGGCGGGCTTCATAGGATGTTATGTCAAGGACCTGAAAGAAATCATTCAGTACAGAGTCAAAAGAGCTCATTAGTCATATCAAATAATCAACAATCATCGCACTAACATAATAACAGGTAATGTACAAGGACACAAACAAGGGAGATAACAGACAACAACAGCACCTCTCCAACATATTCAATAAGAAACCGTCCTTCAGTAACATCTTCTTGCAACTGCAGTCCATAGCCTTTCTTGCCAGAATGGAACCATTTCAGTTTTGCATAGCTACGTCGCTGAAACTGTTTCACAGATTTTACAGTCAAAATCAATGTAGCAGAGAAGAAATTAACTAAATTAAGGATAAACAAGAAGCAGTGACCTTCTGATTAGAACATTGTTCTCCACACGGACATGTACGCTTGGCACATTCGATGTTGAGCATCCTGTTCAAACAGCCATCTCTACAACCCATTCGGCCATCTTGTGGTGGCTTGCAGTTGCACACCATGCTCTGGTCATAATTAATAAGAAACACAACAAATTAGGTTATCCTTCAAAATGTCAGTACTCAAGTCGCAAAGGAATATAAAAAAAGAATCAATATATTTTTGTACAATAGTTCACAATAGTTTGATTCAACATGGACCACGGGAAGAATAGTAGTATTTTCTTGTGGTTACATGGTTGGATACTTGGATGGTTGAAGACATTCTTGAAGCTCAAAGAACATAGTTATCAGGGTGGTAAGGCGAGGCATGGTGACTGACTACTGTCTTGGCCTTACACTTAAGTGGCTATGGTGTGAGGGAGGCAACACCTTACATTCGAAGGAAAACGAAAAATAGCAGGATAGAGCTGTACAAGATGGAAAAAAGAAAAAGAAAGGAGTAAGAAGTGGTAGCACACCCCACCCTCCTGGCATACAAAGTCCCAATCCCCTCTTCTCTCCAGCACCACCATTCCCCTCTCTTGCCTTGAGTGCAGCCACTCCTGTCTCCCGTTCTCCAGTGCCGCCATTGCACCTCTGTCCCTCCCGCACGCGCTGCCCTCACTCCTCTCTGCTGCTTCCCTTCCCTTACCAAACAAATATGCACTCCAGACCACCGCTGACATCCCCTTCCAAAGCAAGGGATTGACAAGCGGGAGATGGCAAAATCAAGCTAACAGCAGCAGCAGAATGAAGCGAGCCAGAATCAAAGTTGAGTGAGCCAGAAGCAAAACTGAAGGGTGACGACGGAGTCAAAGGGGGTGACCACATATTCCTAAGGCGACTAAGCTTTACCCTGTGTCCTTGCCTCTGCAGTGACCCTAGACTGCTCCAATGCTTAAGTGACATCTTAATTACCATAAAAAAGTGTGTGACACATATATCCCTGATTCAGAGTGCCTACAGCATAAATATATGTGTTTTGTGCACTTTTTTATTAACTTTTCCTTACCTAGCCTGCAAACGGATATATGAACGAGAATCTATAGTGACATTTTGAACTAGTGTCCTTACAAATTTGCAAGGTCTATAATTAACGGAACTACATGTGCATAGAGAAAAAACCAGAGGGAAAAATATGTTGGCAGCACTGACCTCATCAATGGATTGTGTCCTGTGGTTTCGATGCAGAAACAAGTTTGACCTAACAAGAGTCCATGACGGTGCTTTGCAAGCTACTCAACAGCAGGATGCAAAAGGGAGTAAAAAGAATCAGAAATGATAACACATAATCGGTTTGTTTTATAGTATATTGAAAAAAATGGTATTGAAGAAAATAGAAGGATGTATTAGATTTACCATTGTCTGCTTCATCAGCTGAAGCATCTGAAAGATCGAAGTTCTGCATTAATCTCAGCGTTTGTTTTCACTTGTGGAATAGAACAATCAGCTTAACGCCTTTGTCTCCATTGTCCTTACAAGTCCTTCATAATAAAAAAACAATGAATAAGAATTAAGAAGCATAAAACATTCGACAGATGAACAAAAAAATGTAAAAAGAAAAAAGTGTATAACACATACGCATTAAAGTAAAATGATGACTCATGAATGGAATCAAGAGAAAAGAATAGGAGGAACTTATGGAAGATCTAAAATAGAGATTTCCATAATAAGTGGTAATAAAACATTAGGTTGTGAGGTTTCAACCCTTGAATACACTTGTTGCTATATCTTATATGAGTAGTTTCTCTTGCTCTAAGAGATAAGTGCAGATCTACTGTGGAATTAAGCATTCATGTGTAAGTCTGAAGATGTAGTTTGTAAAGAGATGATATATAGGGTGTGGCAGCAAAAGGAAGAGCATAGATGATGAAGAAACACAGTGTACCATACACACTAGTCAAGAAATGGATGATGCATGCAAGTTGAGGTTTGGGCTATTCCATCAATCAATATATTCTGTTCTTTCACTTTACCAGACAACCAGACATGCACAAAGGGCCACCCATCAGCAAATCCTAGTTCTTTTGCTTTACTACATGTGCACAAAACAAACAACGACCAATTTTTGCTGCTGAATACACAGCCAAGAGCCTACAAATATGGCTGTGATAGCCTCCTAGTTAATTAGTACCTCAATCAGCCTATTATTTTACTTAACTACGAGCTAGAATCCTGCTATGTTTATTTGGATAAATCCATCTGAAACTTTAAGGGCACTCCCAATGCAGAAACCAGCGTAGCTTCTATGTATAGTAATTACCTTGTTATGTAATTGTTTTGCTGATGTGGCAAGTAATGTATTGATGAGAGAGGAGGAAAAAAATGGAGAACCGATTTCTACAGAAGAAAACCGAACCCACACACAACAATGCATGAAGCCATCAAAGCTGCATTGGGCGGAGGCTGCTCGTTCCTATCCTCTTAGTCTAGATTCGCTACTCCAACACTCCCTAGAAGACCGACCCGCATGCTGCTGCTCCGATCCCCTGAGCCTGCGCAGGTGAAGGAGGCAACCCGCGCTGATCCTTTTCTGTTTGTGGTGTATGTAACTGTTCATTAAATTTTCTTCTCCATAGAAACTATGCATTGGGAAGGTTAGGCCTAATTTGAATTCTCTTTCCTTAACAAGCTACCTATAGAAACTATGCATTGGGATTTGGAAGTGCCCTAAAGAAACCTGGAACAGAAAATGGTATAGCTGTCATTGGGTCAGGTTTTATGATACAGAAGGAAATTTCTGTTCCAAACCTGGGGTTGAACCTACTAAAAGTACAAAATGGAAAATCCACATGGAACGATATATGAATAATTCAGGAAAAATTGTAGAACCTTTGTGGAATAACAATTTGCAAAAAAGCAAGCTACAAAGATGTTACCAAGAAATGAAGGTTAACAAAACTTGAAATACCTTCTCTAGAACTGTATAAAGGTTAAATCAGCATGTCCGCTTTACAAAACTGAGAAAACAATGTAGGGACCCACAATGCTAGGAACAGTCATACTAATTACTAAATAAGGAAAAGAGGGTTTCTAAGACAGACCATATAGACCTACTGAAGAGCATAGCAGTACAGCACACCTCAATTAGACAAGCAGGCTGGTGCGATCATTTAAACTGATAACTGAAATAACAGGAAGGAAAATTAATACCATCTGCAATTTGTTTCTCCAATCACATCTGCAAGTTCAGCAGGTATGCACCGCCACTTTTGGCAGTCATCACAACACACCCATGCAGCACGTGGTGGCAGTGGTGGTACAGATGCCCCATCCATTTTGCGTGCAACATTTCCAGGTAAATCAGTAGATATGGCGCCAGATTTCTTGAATGCAAGTTCGGTGGTAGGATCAAGATTACCTATGTAAAATGAGAATGTAAATTCCTTCTGAAGCTTCCTATTATATGTTATGGAAAAGGATGAAATGATAAATTCAAAGGCGTACTCTGTTCATTCATACGAGGTGGTGCCCGTTCAGTAGAAGGCAAATGTAAAAGTCCATGATCAAGGGAAGTCTCGCTGACGTATTTTTCTTTTTTTACCTTTTTTCTTTCTTATGTGGGTCTCGCACCTTACCCTTCTTTCTTGCATTAGTATCCTTAATCTTGTGTCTTGGTGATTTAATACTGTCAAATGCACTCTCTTTGTCATCATGCACTACAGAGTGACTCTGTATGCCATCATGTTCATGCATACTAAGGTCCTGTGAGCCTGAAGTTAGGGCTTCAAAGCAAGACCCATCATCTGGAGGCCCAGGTGAAATTGAATCATTAGAGAATGTCCTAAGTTTTGAAGATTCACATGGAGAAACCTTTTTGCATCCTTTAACATTCTTTTTTACCCCTTTAGATCCATCTTTCTTTTTGCAACCTGCCTTTCTGACAGTACCATTTTTTCTCACAGAATTTGACTTCTGTAAAGCTCGCACCTTTCCTTCACCAATATCATTTTCTACTGTGCCATGTGATGGACCAACCTCTTCCTTTCTGGTGTCCTCATGCAAAGTACTTCTAGTGTGATGCTCCAAGCTCATTGATGATGAAGCATGTTCTTTTCCACAGTCAGAAGTAGATAAAACAGATGGATCCCCACCATTCAGTGCACCAGCATCGGTTGGGTTTTCATGTAACATAACATCATGGTTTGCAGAAGCATTACCTTCACATGTAACAGAAGCAACCTCCAAAACAGAATCCGGCGAAAACCCAATATGCAGCATGACACTGCCATTGGCATTGTCCATAGGTTCAAAAGTTGAAAGCTTAGCACACTCTCCATGGACGTATGCAGCGCATGTTTCTTTAGTACTCATCAAAGCTCTTTCTCTTTGCTGCACATCAGTCTGGACACACTTTGACTCTGTACGATGACTATCAATAGACTCTGTAGTTTTGCCAGCACTATCAAGAATACTAGTTAATTTATCAGAAGATAAATTTGGAATGTTTCCTCTGTGACATTCCAAGGAAATATCAGTATCAGCCACAATTGAGAAGGTTGGTTGCTCATTCAATTCACTAGCAGCATGCCCTATATCAGCCACAGTTGTTAAGGTTGGTTGCCCATCCAGTTCATTAGCTGCATGCCCTCTTTCAGAGAAGGAAGAGCATTTACTTTTAGAAGATCTTGAACTTCGACTTCTCCGAATACTTGGCTGACTTCTCTGATCAGATCTGTTATACAGTATTCCTTTGTCCAGGAAAATTGGGTAAGAATTAGAAATAGATGGCCCATATCTTGGACAGCAATCTAATAGCTGATCTCGATTACCCCAAGTAGAGGATTTTGGTGGCCTGTTCATACCACTTCTACTCTTAGTGATTTTGTTTGGGAACATATCTGTGGTGCTTTGGTGTAATGAGTTCATAATGTCAACCTTTTTAGGTTTTGCGTGAACCGCTGCTCCCTTTGCCTATTCGATCTTGCTTCTCAGAATTAAGACTTTTTGAAGAAGCAGCCCTTTTTGGATTCCTACGTATAGATATCTGTAATGCTGTCAGCTTTTGGCTCTGTGATTCTCCATCATTAGCATTACTGATAACATCAACGGAGCTGTCATCAGCAGAATTACAGGCATTGAGCCCTTGGTCCAAATGGTCGGATCCACCAACAGCATCTTGATGACCCAGGCATAGAGCAGATGGTTCCTTGCTGCTACAGCAAGGTTCACCATTGCAAAGTTGGTTACATGAATAAACACACTGGTTTCTCTCTGGAGGTAGTTGAGAGGCCCCATATTTTAGAGAAACCTGTTGCAACTCTTTATCAGGACAAGAGCCAAAATGCTGATTCCCATCACCACAAGCCTCCATCTGGAGCTCAACAGACTGACCATCTAAAGGCACATCAATGGAGCTCCCATAAATAGAAGGAACTGAAGTTTCAACAACTGGGCAGAAGTTTACTGCATCAATATTCGACAGTAAACCAACCTTTTCCAGCTCATAATTAGCACCGGATATCAATGCCAGGCCCTCAGCACCAGATGGCAATTTCTCCGAGTGGTGCTTCCCTGGGTCCGACAAGTCCCCACTGTCATGGGCTAAATCACCATTCCACATCCCTCTGTCAGCCCCATGGCACATCCCTGGATCAGCAGACATTCCACCAAACTGACCTGCCTTTCGATCCAAAGAAAGATCAATGCTCCCTGAAATGGAAGGAACTAAATCTTCATGAACTGGCCTCGAGACAGCTTCAATATCCGATATCAAACCACCTGACTGCAGCTCATCGTTAGCGCACATGATAGATCCTACGTGATCAACACCACGTGGCTCTTGCTCGCTGCCATGATTCACTGAAACTGACAAGCCTTCATACACACGTTTTGCTCCGTTACAAAGCGTGCGTAGATCTTCTACGGTTTCCTTTACTACCGCCACCATGACACCACAATCACCTCCGCTACCCGTCAAATCCACCTGCTCAAACTGGCTCCCCTCTGTCGTTTTCTCCAAAATGTCATCCGCGCATCTAGCATCCTCGGCACAGACTGCTTCACGGCAGGGAGAAGGTAACGTCTTACTTGAAAGCCAGCCATTGGCCTCATGACAAATCTGCAAACCGGCATTTTCAGTGGATGCCACAGGTGCCAAACTACCTTCCTTCCCTTCCTCCATGCCCATAACCCTCTGGTCTGAACTCGAACCCTCCTCCTGCCCTATCTGAAAAGGCAACCTTCTTCCTTGGAGGGGGGCAGAAACACACTCGACGGGGGTCACCAATCCAAGAGCACAATCGCTCCCTTTGTCATCCCCCTCTGTGGCTTCCGGGGCATGGCATACCTCTACTG
This sequence comes from Hyparrhenia diplandra, assembly GCA_015847255.1. NCBI lineage: Eukaryota > Viridiplantae > Streptophyta > Magnoliopsida > Poales > Poaceae > Hyparrhenia > Hyparrhenia diplandra. Next base: position 15,845 of record JADLZK010000019.1, read on the forward strand.
TAGCATCCCCCAATCCATGGGCCGGTCCAGGGGAGGTTGCAGTAGACAGAGCGACCTCCGGTGTCCCCAACCGTTGGGCGTCAGCAACATGGCCGCGCACGCCCTCGCCAGGCTCCTCCATTGCGGCAGGAGGTCAGCAGGGACCCGTACGGATCGAGAACATCCATGCCCGCTCCCCCTTCCTTCTCCCCGCCGCCGGCTCCGCACCCGATCACGCCGCCGAAGCCAGGCCTCCAACAAAACCCTAGAATTCGAGAGCACGGGAAGCAGAAGTCAATCAGGATTCCGCGAGCAAACAGCCCTTTACCAAGAGAAATTCAAGAGACACGAACCTGCGTGACCCGCGTGGCCGCGAATGCCTGCCGCGTCGAGAGCCGCGCCACCGGCCCCCTTGACCTCCGCCGGTCTCCGTCGACGGGCGGCGGGACGCGGGAGTCCGAGGAGGAGGAGGCGCCGGGCTTCGGACAGACGTGCGGGGAGGCGGCGGTCGTCGCCGCGTTGAGGAATGAGGGCCGAGGGCGGCGGAGGCGGATAGGGGCAGGAAGGGAGGGAGGGGGAGGAGAGAGAGAGGAGGACGCCAAGTATATTATTTAACTCAGGAGAGAGAGAGGAAAAAGAAAAAATAAATAAACGGGAAAAGGGTGGCTGGAGGAGAAGAAAAGGTCTCTCCTCCTCGTCTTGTTTGCTCTCGACGACGAGTTCGTGACAGAGGCGGAGCGGAACGAGGAAGATGATGATGATGAGGCCGCTCGCGCTGGCAGATGACGCTGTTGAAATCCGAGCGAATTTTGTTTGTTCGAGGGAAAACAAATCTGTGGGTATCTATGGATTTCAGAGCGTGACAGGACAGACACAGGTTTTATAGGCCTCGAATTTAAAAGGGATGCGGTTGGTGTTTGTTCCTTTCTTGTAATTTTTTTTTCATAAATAGTGGTGCCATCGCCACATAATGGATGTTTTGGGGCTTCATAATGAAGAATACCGCAAGAAAATCGTTGGAATTTCAGAGCGTTATTTATACATAAATAAAGTCCAGTAGGAATTTACATTTTGAAAACGGTAGGTATGTGTGAAAGAAAGATACTCCCATAGTCCCGTATATATATTGTGCACAACCTTGCGGTGGTTGCAAGTGCTCTAAACCAGGGTGTAGAGTCGAGAGGGCGGTTGGTGGCAGTTTTCCTGGCTCGTTCTTGACTTGATCAGCGGTTCAGCCAAACCAAACCGTGTAGAACAGTGCTACTCCTATACTAGTAGCCTACTGTAGCGCTACTAGAAGACGTCACGTCATCAAAACTTATCATCTGTATTGCAATGGGAAAAAGAATTCCCAAGAACTGCGTCATCGTCTCGTTAGTCAGTCACGTAAAATTTCGTGCACGAATATAATAAAATATTATATCTATAATCCCCAGTGCACTGCACAGTGCACGGTACAAATAAACAAACAGTCGTTACCGTTGCGCCAGACTGTTGGTGGTAATACCGTGGACTCGGAGGGGCCATACTGCAAAAGGCACACCAGACAGGCAGGCAGGCACCGAGTAGAAGAAATATCTCCGCCGCTTGATAAAAAAAAAATATCTCCGCCGCTACAGTGCTACACGCGCACCCGGTCCGCGTCGGATGGATGATGCCCCGGAGTCTATCCGTCTGACGGGTGGGGACAGGGGACTCCCGAGATCCAGACGTCAGCTGCACGGCAGACCGCGGGCGTGGTGGGTCCGGACTTGGGGTGGGGTCCGCGTGTGCGGGCCCTCTGGATCTCGTTGTGCTCAGAGGATGAACAAGACCGGCAGTGTGATGTGACGTTTTTTTCCCATTGCCGGCGGGGTGAACTCGTGTGTGTTTTTTGACGCGCTGCAGTGCACCGTGTGGACAAAACTTTTTCATTTTGAAACAAACGTGTGGAAAAAATGTTGTTTTAGCTTTTCGTGCAGCCATTTTGTCACGTACGTACGTACGTACCTGCTAAACTATATGTGTTGTTACAAGTTTTCTCTGTCCAAGGGTTTGTTTAGGCTTTACTAACGAAGCTCAAATCTACGGATTTGGCAGAGCCAAGTATTTATAGCTCTACTACTAGTAGAAAATCTTAGATCTAACGTCGTAAGCATGTCGAGTGCATTTACACGTCTGTATTTTAGACTGAATATAAAGTATTTGAATCGATTTAATTTAGTGTATAAACTTGGGATCCATAATAGATTCTCGAGCTAGAGTTATTATACTTTATGGCCTCTTGGGCCCCAACAACTTCCGGTAGAGATCACAACACCATGCATAATAATAAAAAAAAATATGCTCGGGAAAAATCATAAAAACGTTATCATTTCGGATATGAAATTAGCATAAAACTATTTCTTTGTAGAAAGTTAGGAAAAAATCTAGGCAGAGCAACTTCAAGATACTCTCTATGTATCCTTCTTATTTATAGGAATGAAGATTTTGGTAAAAATACATCCATTATTTTGGATTTCTTGCTAGCTAAAGACAACAAAGCTAGGATAGATCTAAGAGCTAAGAGCAACTCCAAGAGATCATCTAAAATTATCAACCAAATCCCATGCTTTAGCAATTATGTAAAATACAAAGCCCCTCAAAAGAGGAGATCTACAATAGCTTAGCCATTTTTTCATCTTCCACATTGAAAAGGTTGCTACATCATGTAGCCATCGTCAATTTGCACCAGCTTGACTTATTCATGGGGCTAGGTGCATGGGAGACAAAGCCACACGTGGGAGCCGCATATGACCAGCAGATGTAGCTCGCAAAATATAACGAGCGAGATAGCCGGGTAGTATTTGGGCAAAAAAAAAAAAAAAGAAAACGCGATACACAATCTATTGGACGTTCTTTTTTGGCCAACAATTGCTAAACCGGGTTTTAAGGAGCATACAAAAGGCTATTGAGTTGCCCTAAAATGGGTACAATATAGAAAAGTTGTTAGAGGGTATAAGGTTATCAAAAACATTTTTTTATTAAAATGTCTCTATAAATGAATGCTGATTTAAAGAGTAAATTTTAGAAAAGACGATTGGAGATGTTGTTAGCCAGTTTTGCAACCAGCCCTAAGCGGTCCAAGCTGGTTAAATAAAATTTGGCAAACTATTATGTGTCGTCGAGCTCTCGTCCAACTGAAACACATCGGGATAAATGCAAGCGAGTGTGTTCTGAGCTTGACAAAATACTAATGACATAGCCAGCCCTCATTTTCTTTCACGTGCATTTCGTCATTGTATGACCATTTTGGTATGGTTCTCTATGCTCAATGCTTAAGAAAAAAAAAAAGTTTAGCCAACTATAGAACTATGGTTTGTAATGAAGTCTACGATTTGACACTATAACATTTGTCGAAACCCGCCAGATTGGGCGGAATTGACACGTGATCGTCGACCGTTGGGGCGGTGAAAGTGGCGTAGGGGAGCTGCAGTTTCGACGACGACGACGGCGGGCGGCGGCGGCACCGCAGCGGCAGCCGAGGAGCGGAGGAGCCGTGATGGAGGGGAAGGGGGGGCTTGCGGCGGGCCGGCGGGCATGGTAGCAAATGGCGGGCGGCGGGCGTGCGCTGGGGCGGCGCGCGGGCGGGGCGGAGGTGGAGGTGGCGGCACGGTGCTAGAGAGAGAGATAGATAGGGAACTATTTTTATTGCTTGTTTATCCCCAAAGAGATAACATGCCTCTCGCTTATATAGCCCAGGCTAGTGGGACTTGTAATCTAAGCAATCTCTCTCTATAAGGTTTCCTTATACGATTGGAATACCTTTACAAGCAATATTTATTTATTTCCTAATAAGGGTCTTCCTTATAGATTGGAATATTCCCTTTTACACACCAAAAGCCTAAGATAATCCTAACTTGAGGGCGAAGCAGAGTTGGATTCGGAGAGGAGGGAGGTGGAGGCGGCGGGGGCGCGCTCCCCTCGCCGCGCAGCGCGCCCCCGGCCCCCTCGTGGGCCGGTGGCGGCCGCTCGTGCCCTTTTAGCCCGTCCCGGCCGGCCCACTCGATCATGACAAAACGCCACGAGCCATGCCAAAGACTTTAGTTGTAGCACATGTATCTTATTGGTTGGGCAGCTTGGGCCCGTTGTCACTATTGTTTGGTTAAGGCGGCTAATGTTGTTCGTGGTGAGAGAAAAACATTGTACCATGTCATTTTAAGAAAAAGAAAAACATTGTACCATGTAAGTCAGGCTGATATGTTTAAGCGAACAAGAGTGCGGCACAACAATTTATTTGCTATTTGGTTAATACATAAGTGCGGCAGCCACACTTTTTTTTAGTTTATGTTGCATGCTTATGTTTGTCATAGCTGTGGCGACCATTTTCAGCACTACACAGTCCTCGGCAGCGCTACAGTTTGAGTGTCTTGTGTGGCCTATTAACCAAACAATCACTACCGATAAAGTTAGACACACACATAGGGGATCCGGTCCTTGTTTCCTTCACAATCTCACTTGGTATTTTTTATTTTTAGTTTAAAATCATATATTTTTACGGTCCGATCCTAATTCAGACCGATCCTTAAATTTGATATGCTAAATTAAAAGCTCTTTACCATCCCTACACTCACAACTTTTGCAATTCATATTTCTGCCATTGGCTTCCGATTTGCTCGCCACCACACATTTGCATAGCGCTGTTTGGCCATAAAACCAATCACGCCACTAGTAATCGAGTGAGCGAGTCAAAGAGACGGCCTGAGCTCGTGCGCTATCTTGCTGACCACTGCGTTGCGCCGTCGTGTGCCCGTTCCAAAATTAAATAAAACAAAGAAAAACGCCATACATAAAAGCTTTGAAGCCTCCTGCTCCTGGAGTCCTGGTTGTGGACTTGTGGACGATGCAGAGCACCAAGAGAGGAAAACGAAAAGGTAATGTACTACGCAGTCCAGCCGCTCCACTAGTCCACTGAAAAGGAAAGTCAAAGCGATTGACTGACCGAGTAAACATGCAAGACTGGCACGGTCCGTTGACTCGCGGTCGTCGCCGCGTCCGCATCTCCTCACGCACCACACAAGGCAGCAACCAACCGGAGTGACGAGACAATCAGGCCTTGTAGTAGTTGTAGTTCTAAAAAAAATCAAGCCCCGTATTATGGCAACGTATCTTTATGAGAACTCAACTCCCATGGTAACTATGGAACTCCAAAATAGATCACGGGATCCTTATCCGATGGCTATAGAAAGAGGTGGATTAATTTTAAGACTTAAACCCTCCCACTCATCCCATCTAATCACAGTTTTTTGCAAATCTCCCCCTAATCCCCGAGCCCCATCCTAGTCCTCGAGCGAGCCGCTTCCTGTGCGTCGCATACGGTGCGTCGCTTATGAAGAACAACGCACATACTAAAAAACAAATTCATGGATGCATGAATGTCAGATATGCAATGCAATGTACGTGGACACATTTTCATAAAAGCAACGCAGCACCCCCAAAGCCATGCTCGTGTGCTGAAGGAAGGATCCAGTTCTCGGAACTGTCTGGATGGTACTATGAACAAGAAAATTCAGGCCGTTGTAACTTACATCTTTACTAGGAGAAGATTCAGGCCGTTGTGTGCTTGGATGTTCAAGGTAGGCTCCTACGTACTCCGGCGTCGATCGCGTCAATGGAGACAGAATCAATGAAGGTGGCGTTGTCCCTGGCGGTGGTGTCCAGTACGGGCACGTCCGATCGAGTCCCTGGCGGCGGCAGTCTGGTTTTTGCGGCGGCGTGCCTGGCATAGGAAGCGACGCGGACGCGACGCACAGGAAACGGTTCGGCTCCGGGATTTGGGTGGGGCTCGGGTATTACGGGGTGATTTGCAAAAAACTATGATTAGATGGGATGAGTGGGAGGGTTTAAGTGCTAAATTAACCCACCTCTTCCTATAGGCCATCGGATGAGGATCCTGTGATCTATTTTGGAGTTCTCATAGTTCTCATGGGAGTTGAGTTCTCATAGCATACGTTGCCCCGTATTATAGCTCCCTTCAAAAAAAATAAATAAAGTAGTAGCTATAGCATGCCATGCCAGAGTTGCCTACGTGTGCGTGTGTCGGCGGCTCGGCGGGCCATTCGGCTTTGCTTGCATCGCAGTGAACCGATGCGGGCGTCGGGGCAGCCTGGCAGGCGGCGTGGCAGGCGGCGCCGACGGTGATGGCTTGTCGCGACTCCATGGAATTTTCAGCTTCAGCAACATTTGATCGGTGCGGAAAGAGCTCTTGGCCCATGAATCAAGGACCATGTGACAATGCTTTCAGCCCAGTCCCCAGTGGAAATTAGCCTTCCACGGCTCTCAAATACGAGTACTATAGTGTAGTCATTTTTAGCCCATGGAGGCCCACGACTTGTAATGTCAACTCAAGAGAGGCCCGCTCTCCGCACTAGTGCTGTGGTGTGCGTAGTAGTAGAATGCAAAACGATAACCACAAAAGAAAAAAAAAAAAAAAAACCAAGCCAATGCGCTTCCAAAAAAAAACCAATGTAAAAGAATAAAAAAAGTTACGTGAAATCATCATTTTCGTCCGGGATAAACCCGTGTTTATCCCATTTTTTAATCTTGTTTTCAATCTATTTAGGATATATGTGCCTACCGGTTGCATGTCCCTGTGTTATGTTAGCACACCTACTAATCACCGATTTATTACATTTTAACACACGCCCAGGGTGTTTAGTTCCCAACCCCAAACTTTTCATCTATCACATCAAATTTTTGACACATGCATACGTTTTGCATACGTATTAAACAGACTAAAAAAAATCAGTTACACAGATTGCAATAACTTTGCAAGGTCTTTTTTTTTTAAACTTAGTTAATCCATGATTTGACAATGTTGTGTTACACTAAACATGTGCTAATGACATATTAATTACTCTTAATAAATTTGTCACGCGGTTTCCTAACGGAATTTGTATTTCTGTTTTTTTACTGAATACCCCATCGCCCCAACCTCCATCCCATGTGACATCCAAAACTTTTCACCCACTAACTATAACCTAGTTTCCAGGCTTTCCATTAGTATATTTGTCCGCTTCATATGTGTGCATATCCCGATTCGGTTTTCAATCTTGGTTTTCCTAAACAAATCCCGCTTTTCTAACAAAAATGTAGAAACAAAAATGGGAGAGAGATTTCCTTTCGTTTCCATCCATTTTTTTGGAAGATCCTAAACTCGGGATATTGGGAGAAAATTATAGGGTACTCTTGGACCTCTTGGAGATGCTCTTACGAGGCCATTGCATACCGTATCCTCGAAGCCCTCGCGTGTGGTCGGGTCAAACCATAGATTTGAAATTCATCCTAGTAACTTCTCCTTATAACCATGAAAAAAAAAAATGGATTACCGATAAATCAAATCCATTTAATAGGATAGGATAAATTAAGAATAGCAATTTCTAAGGTGTATGAAGTAAGTAAACTCTCAAGTAAATCGCCTATTTTGACTGAGGAGAATAGACCATTCTATTTCTACAGGGTGATTTAGAAATTGTGAAAGCTTGTTTGATCAGGTTGTTGAGCAACGGAGACAATCTATAACGCTTACTTGTGGAAATTATAATGAAGCTCAGAACTGATTGAGATTATAAAGCACTTTGAATTTAGATAAGACCATTTTTAAAAATAGGTGGTTTGGTTGAATATCAAATCAAGAATTTTATTATAATTGATCGAATTCGAATAGCCTCGACAACAAAACACTTGCTTAACAAGTACTATACTAATACGAAGGGAAATAATAAGAGGACTGATCGGCATCCTCCCTAGCGCGTAGCACGATGCTTAATCCTCCTTCTGAACGGAGTTAACGAGGTTGTAGACGACAGTGGCGGCGAGCATAATTCCAGTGCCACTGCCAATGGCTCCGGTCATGTCGGCAAAGATGGAGAGAGCTCCGACACAGAGGCCTCCGACAGCGGCCGCCGTGGGGATGTGACGTTTGAGCTGCTCGTAGGTAGCACCATCACGTCTTCCAGGAATGGCTAGGCGCTGGTCCGCGAGCTGCTTGGCAACGTCCCTCGCCGACGACCCCGAAGTGATCACCCAAAACTGAGAGAGGACCGCGCACGAGGCGAGCATCAGCACGGTGTAGATGAGCGCGTGGAGCGGGTCGGCGACCACACTGGACGGCGGGGTGATGTAATAGGCGAGGCCGCCGACCGGGACTGCGGCGTAGCTGGCCTCCTTCCAGACACCGAGCAGACGGCCGAGCACGCCGCCGCCGAAGCGGCTGTAGTGGAGCAGCTGCGACACCATGTAGAGCGCCGACACCATGGCGGAGTACAGGAAGATGGGCATGGTGGAGGTGTAGAGAAGCTTGATCGGGAAGCTGACCCGCCGCCCACGCCTCTCCCTCGACTGTAGGGGCAGCAGCATCCGGATGCCCTCGAGATAGACCGCCGCGAGCAGGACGAGGCATGTCGCCAGCAGATTCGTCACGTTCGGGAGGTGTCGGCGGAGCATGGTGGCGACGAGTGCGCGGGTGTTGCCGGCCCCGACGACGGCCTGGTGGATGACGGCGAGGACGATGCCCTCGAACTCCGGGCCCCGTCCGGTGTTCACGGTCACAGGGCTAAACGCCTGCCAGATCACCTTCCCGCAGGTGTTAGTGGCGGAGAGCAGGGAGATGGCAGAGCACCCCTGCAGGCCGTATCCCTTGTCGAAGAGCTCGTCGAGGAAGACGACGAGCACGCTGGCGGAGAAGAGCTGGAGGACGACGAGCCCGCCGTTGAGGGCGCCGACGGGCCCGTACATCCCGAGCAGGACGTAGGCGGCGGCCTCCCCGAGCGCGATGGTCACGGCGAGCACCTTCCTCGCTCCGTCCAGGAGGTCTCGGTCCCGGCGCACGTTGTGGTCGACGCGGATCAGCTTGGAGGCGGTGAGGAGCTGCATCACCGTCCCAGCCGTGACGACGGGCCCGACGCCGAACTCCATGAGGGTGCCGCGGTTGGAGGCAAGGATGGAGCGCACCCAGTATAAGGGGTCGGCGCCGGAGGCCGCGTAGCGCACGCCGTAGAGCGGCAGGTGACTGCACACCATGAAGACGGACACGGACAGCCCCGTGTAGAGCATGCGCCGGTGGAACGGCACGGCCCTCTCCGCGGGCCGCACCGCCGGCATCAGCGCAGCCAGCGGCCGGACCATGTCCAGCGCAAAGGAACCGCGGGCGGCCATGGATCGCGCGATGAGTTGGGAGTTGGGACCTTCGTTGGGCACGGTTTCCGATCCTTGGACTTGTGATGAGTTTGGTTGCCTGTGTCTCTCCTTGGTCTTGCCTGCTGCGTTTTTATACAGCCCGGCCTTTGATCTGAGACCTGAGGCCGGCGGAAGTCCGGTTGGAAATTCGAATTGGAATCTCCTTGACAGCCGCTGCCTATTCTCCTCCTCCTCTGGTACGTATAACTGTCTTCCACGTGCAACGTGTGCATTCACGCCATAGATGATCGATCCGACGGCAACAAAATACCCGGTGACGTGGGCACCAGGGAGTATACAAAATAAGAAACGTAACAAGTAGAGAATAGATGGTTATTGTGCGCATAATAAGATTTAGAAAAAGTAGAAATTGAGCCACCTTTGTGCATCGAGGATGGGGTGGGGAATGTGTTTTGACTAGGGCATGATCAGTGGTGCGCGGCTCCCGCGAAGGTTTTGCTTCCCAAGAAGAGGGTGAAAATGAGTGGGAGTGAGGAATGACTGACATGGGAGAAAGTGATCACAGACCGATAATCTTCTGTTTTTAATATTATTGTATAGGCATATAGATGTATAGATTCAACAAACACAAATACAACACACCAATATATAACACACTGACCATTAAATAACAAACTTAACACTCTGGCATATGGTCCAATGAATTAGCTATAAGGACCTTATTATTTTAGCTAGGGCAACCTAGCTCTATACCTGGTTTATATAAAAGTTATAATCCTTGGTTGATGTTTATATAAAAGTTATAGTTTTTTGGTTGATGTTATAGATTGTTAATTTCCCTCCGGTTTGAGGTTGCTAGGGGCGTGGAGCACCATGGTCTCGATTGTGATCCCCGGTCCAAAAGCCATCATCACTCCCCACTCCGGGCGCTTCCCCTCCCGCCGAAGTCGCCGGCGGGGCGTGACGGCGGCGCAACTCATCGAGCACGAAGATCACCGTGGTGCCGCTCATGTTGCCGAACTCGCTGAGCACGTGGCGACTTCGCCGCCAGACTTGTCGTCGTCCAGCCCGAGCACTCCCTCGATGTGGTCTAGGATGGCACGGCCGCCCCGGTGGATCGCCCCGAAAAGGTCATTCCACGCGGCGCCGACGCCGATCGTCGAAACGCGTCGACAAGGCAGCGTTCCACGTTGCAGCCCAGCCAGACGGGCACCTGGTTGGAGATGTGGTACTCCATGCCACCTTTGTTGATCTGCATGGAGATAGCGTCCCTCGGTCTCCGTATCGTCGTCAGTCCAGCGGCGGAGCCGAGGCTGGCAGGGGCCATGGCCCCCTAACATTTCCAAGAAATTTTTAATAGTATAAATTCATGATTTTTATTTATATTAGGGACGAAGAATATAACAAACTCTTGTCACATATACCTTTTAATATCTTATAGATAATTAAATCATACAAAACATGATTAGATATATAATATTACGAAGCACATTAGAAGGATGAAACATAGATATCAAAGTTTTGAAATCATCTTAGATACCTTATTGTTATGGGGTTATTGTCTACAACTAAAAAAAATAGCGTCTTACTTGTGTCAAGTCGATAAATTAATCTAGATAGTCACCATGAAAAATCTAACATAACTCGTTGTGCTCATTTTTTATAAGTTAGATTTGCTCGGCCCCGTTATGAATAATTCCTGGCTCGGTGTTTTCATGCCGTCGGGTGGTTTTGATTTGGTGCAAAGCAACACTACGGCGAAGGGTCCCGCAGGCGGTGCCCTTCTCGTGGTGGTGGTGTCTGCTCCCGATGTTCCACTATCAGCGTTGGATCATTTCAGAGGTTTTCGATGTTCGTAAGAGTGCGGTTGGTGGGTGAAAACTGCGGTTGTGCTTCGTCTCCTCTGTCGTGATGTGTAGCGCTTTTTGGCCGTGTTGATGTCTCAATCCAACCGGCCAGTGAGTATAGTTGAGCGGTAACCCGCGTTGATGTCCTAATCCAACCGGGCGAGTTTTTTTTTCTATTGTGTTTTTGTACTTGTTTGGTCATTTTTGTACTTCGCCTTCTTGGCTTCTCCTACTTTTTAATATAGCGGGTAGCTCTTTCTGCCGGTTCATTTCAAAAAAAAAAACTCTCTTCCACGTTGAAATCTCATGTTTGGTTTTGGAAATTGATGACACACTTGTGGATTAATCCTTGCTCTAAGTGTATGATTTGAGAAAGGATTAGGTTGATGACAAGGAGCATGATGATCATGAACATGGACAATGTCGGTGGACATGATGGATCGTCAAGCTTCGGTGATCGGCTTGAGAGGAAACCAGGAGATCAAGGCAAAGGTATCTTGATAGGGTTTTTCTTTTCGGTGATCAAGACACGATAGAGCGTGTGATCACATTATAGGATAGATAGCCGACTATCAAGAGGGAATGCCGCGACAATCCTTTGGAGAAGTGCTTCTAGGTCCAATTGACTTGCATATTGCTTTTAGGAAAATGAGAGCACTAACTTCGATCTTGCCTAACTTATCGACGAGCTAACATGCATGATAACGTGATCATCTTGGACGTGTTGGCAACCTATGGCAAGAGGCGAAGCAAGGTTGAAGCAAAGGCGACAACAAGATGAAGATTTCGCTGAAAAATGGTGACCGGACGCACCGACCGGAAGCGCGACCGGACGCGACGCTGATTTGACGGGACTTCCGGTGGGGTGCGTCTCGCGAGAGCATGTTTGGGCGAATCGACGGACCCGCGTGACCGGATACTTCCGGTGGTCGGCCGGACCCGGTGGCCGGACGCATGATTGAGTCGCCACCGTGGGGCGAAGCTTGTCGGTAGCGGACGGAAGCGATGGCCGGACCCGGCGAGGACTCATTGGTGCCCGGGCGGCGCGTCCCGGCCGCACGCCAGAGAGCACCCAATTTGAAGGCAACGGCTCTATTCTTTGGAGGAGGCTATATATACTTGGATGGCCGGGTACATGGTCTCCCTCTTGCACATTTGAAGCTTCCAACTTGCTAGTGAGCATTTGATACTCCTCTCCACTCATCTCTCCATCCATAACTCGAATTCTTGGTGAGATTGAGAGTGATAGAAGTGCATTGCATTGGTGGTTGCATCTAGAGGCACTTCATCCTTGGAGAAGCCGCGGGATTCTTGTTTTCTTGGGAATTTGCCCGGTTCCTTAGCGGCTTGAAGTAAGAGGCGGTGTTGAGCTCAAGTGGAGCTTGTTTGAGGCCACACCGGTGGTGATTGTGAGGGGTCGTTCCTTACCCCGCGGGAGATTCGTGAAAGGAGCACTAGTGGATTGCTCGTGGCTTGTTGGACCCTCTCTTGTGATCGTTTGCTTGAGCTCCCGTAGGGGATTTGGCACCGGCCATTAAGCTTAGCATACGTCAAGTGAGTGTGTCGCCACAACGGGGACTTAGCGTGCCGGCAAGCACGTGAACCTCGGTGAAAAAAACATCGTGTCACTTGTTCTTGCTCGTTGGAGATTTCTTGGTGATCACGGTGATTGGCTACAACCTCGACACTACACCGGTGGTATTGTATTCTAGCACCTCTTGCATTACTTTGTTAGCATATCTTGTTAGGGTGCTTAGTGTGAGTAGCTTGTTTAGTTAGCTTAGCCTTGTTAGCTTCTAGTGGTAGAATTAGTTAGTGTATCTTGTCCACCTAGGAGTAACTTAGCAACCTAGCCTTTGAGTGTGATTAGAGATCATAGAATTGCTAGGAGGCTTGCATAGCTAGCTTGAAGCTTTTGCTTAATTGCTACGCCGTCTTATTTACTAACTGCCTTGCTTAGTGTTGTTTGTAGAAGTTTTAATAGGCTATTCGCCCCCCTCTAGCCATTAGGACCTTTCAAGTGGTATCAAAGCCGAGGCACCGTATTTGAGTGGCTTAACAACCAACGGTGACAAAATGGTAATGACTTTTCATGTCAACAACACCAAGAAGGCGCCACCTTTCGATGGCATCAACTTTGCCTATTGGAAGGTGAAGATGACCGCACACCTCATGTCAATCAATAGAGAAGTGTGGGTTGTGACGGAGAACAAGTTTGAGGTGGCAAAGCCAAATGAGCCAACCGCGGTCGAAGAGAAGAAAATCTATGCAAATGATCTTGCCGTGAGCGCATTCCATGAAGCCTTCAATGATAGAGTGTTTGAGCAAGTCAAGTCACTCACCATTGCTCATGAGATTTGGAAGAAGCTAGAAGAGTGCTATGAGGGCACTGAAGGCGTCAAGCAAGCAAAGGCGTATATAAAGCTTGAGCAATTCAATAGCTTCAAGATGGAAGAAGATGAGAGCGTACCGGAGATGTTCCACCGCATGCAAATGTTGGTGAACGATCTCAATGCACTTGGTGAAGACATCAAGGACAAGACCTTCAACATGAAGTTCTTGAGGTGTTTGCCTTAGAGGTTTGGGATGTTCATCACCGTGCTAGTGAGAACAAACTTGAAGGACTTGACCCCAAACCAATTGCTTGATGAGGTCATGACCGATGACTCATATAGAGATGACAAGAAGAAGCAAGAGCTCATCAACAAGGCAAACAAGAAGGTCAAGGAAGAAGAGAAGAAAGAGGACAAGAAAAGCTTGGCACTCAAAGCAAGCTCATCATCCAAGGGCAAGAAAAAGAAAGAAGAGTCAAGTGATGATGAAGAAGAAGCTTCTACAAGTGGAAGTGAGATTTATGAGCATATGGCCCTCTTTGTGAGGAAGTTGGGCAAGTATGTGAAGAAGAGCTATATCTCATCAAAGAAGAACAAGAAGAAGCAATCATCAAAGAAGATCAAGGATGGCAAGAATGAAGGCAACATGAAGTGCTTTTCGGTGTCATGATGATTGTCACTTGATAGCCGAATGCCCATATGAGAGTGATAATGAGAAGGGCATCAAGAAAGCTAGAAACAAGAATGATGCCAAGAATGAGAAGGAGAAGAAGCCCAAGAAAAAGAATGAGTCACATGTGGCTACTTGGGATAGTGATGGCTCATCCTCTTCAAGTGATGAAGAAGAGGAGAAGAAGAAGAAGAAGAAGAAGAAGAAGAAGAAGAAGAAGGGACAAGCTCACCTTGCTATGCATGACAAGATTTCCCTCTTCGACACTCCCTCTTCGTGCTTCATGGCTAAGGCCACAAAGGTACAATCTATACCTAAAGATGATGATGATGATAGTGATAGTGATAGTGATGATGAGGAGCCAACTCACACTAGGGAGGAGTTGAAAATTATGCTTGATGATTGCATTGACATGTACAAGCAAAGTAGGAAGGAGGTCAAGGGCTTGCATAAGGAAACAAAGAGCCTTAAGCAAGAACTTGATGAGCTTCGGGCCTCTTATGAGAGTCTAAAGGTAGACCATAAGAAGCTTAAGAAATCTCATTCTAAGCTAGAGAAAGCTCACTCCTCTCTACAAGAAGAGCACAAGTTGTGCCAAGTTATGGAATATGTTAGTACATGCAATGTTAGCATCATGTGTGATATTCTAGTTGATGAATCATCTCCCAAATATGTAGCCTCCACTAGCCCTATCACTAGCACATCCATCTCTAGTGAGGATAATGACAACCCTATGCTTATTCATGAGAATGCATGTTTAAAGAGGGAAATAAAGGAGCTCAATCACTCCTTGGCTAAGGCCTATGGTGGTGAGGACCGCTTGCTTATGTGCTTGGGTAGCCAAAGGGCATCCTTATTGTTGACGTTTCTTAACGTCGCAGAAGAATCCGCAAGCGTACAGAATTGTCATTGTAGCTTTCACCCGGAAATATTCAGGGTATCGTATTTTCCACAGGGAACGGAGGTATTCTCTCCTAATTAGTTCGCCCAAGGACACACAAGGCCAAAGATGGGGAGGATTATTGAGAAGGATTCGTACACCTTTAAGGTCTATGGACAGCCTCGCTTTAGAGCTACTTGTTCACTTCGGGCACCGGCAATCGCCCAAACTGGGATGGAGACTGGCATTTAGCACTGCGCCACACCCGAACGTGGGGGGATTACAAGGGACGGACAAGGCTGTCACAACCCAGCCGCCTACCCCCTCAACCGTGGGATGTGCCACAAAAGATAGGCAACCCCTAGCCCAGACACCACGTCTACACTAGTGATTATTACTCTAGCGTGTTAACAAGGCTTACCCGTCCCCGGGGTCCTTCTACTAGAGCACCGCCACAAGGACGACTATCAATCCCGCAAACGAGTAGATAATGCTTGGATAAACATAAGACAATAAGGGTTATCGGAATCATGGAGACTTACATAGCCAAGATCCCGTGAAGGAGCTAAGCACGAATCCACCGAGGTACAAGTCCGGGGAGTCGCCGACAAGTCCGGCACTTCCCCGCTCCCGACCCTCACATCTCTCCTCCGCCGATCTCTCTACTACCTAGGTAGGGCCTAAACCCATTGGAGTGTTGCTCAAGAGTAGAGGGGAGAGCTCTCTTAGAGGAGAGGGAGAGACTCTTGCCCTTGGAATTGGTATGTGTACAATGAAGAGAATGGGCTCTATTTATAGGAGAGGGAAGGTAGAGGCAAGGCTAATACAAGGAAACTTTTCCTGCCGCCTCCACTGCATGCAAACCGACCTGGGTATGACGGTAACAATGTTTCCTTGTGAGCTGCGTCGAAAACCGGCGAAGAACCGGCCAAGAAGGCCTCGAACCGGAGCCAAACCGGGTGAAACAAAGATATTTGTCCGCAATTCTCGAAGGTAATCGCGCGCGGGCCAACTGAATCGGCCGGTTCGGCGGGTTGAACCGCGCCTGGTCATTCGGATCTGGCCAACCGCGGCGCCTCCATTCCCGGCTCGACACGCGTGTCCGGGCGGAGGGCATCCCGCCGCCGCGCGCCGCGAGCGTCCGCCGCTGCGGCGCCCCGCCGCCGCCACGTGGCACGCCGTTCGCTTCGCTCAATCCCGTGAGCGCGCGTTGCCTTCCCCCGCCAAGGTGCGGTGGTGGGCCGGCGGGCCCCGCCCGTCGGCCGGCCGCTTCCGAAGTCAACGCTACGCTGCGTGAGAGCCCCCCCCGTGGGGGGGGGACAGCCCGCCACGTGTCGATCTTTGATTCGCCCGTGCATGGTACCGTTTACGTTGACGTGGGAGACTATCATCTCATGTGGAGTTTTATTTATCTCATATCTTTTCCATCCGAGTCCAAATATATCAAGTAATATATCCATTTTGATCGGTGTGATGGGCTCTCCGTGATGGTGTACTCCGTTTTACCAAATTGTATACTTTTTCTTGACGATAAATGGAGAATTCCTGCATTGCATTTCAAAATACCAAAACTTGTGGAACTTGTTAGATTTAAGACCTACCACTAAGTTTGGTGGTCAAAGATGAATGTTTTATGCAGGTGTTGACGGTATAAAATAGGTAGTTAACGACCGTCAACACTTATACAAGGAGGGCTTAGGCTATATCCCCAAGAAAGGCAAGGCCGCCTATGTGACTCACAAGACTCGTTTTGTGAAGAACAATGGTAGCTATTGCAAAGCTTGCAAGCAAGTTGGTCACTTAGAGCCAAAGTGCATGAACAAGAAGGTCAATGTTTCTTCTATCAAGCTTGATCATTCTTATATGCTTGTGAAGAAGGAAAATGGTGTTCGTGCTAGGTTCATTGGTACACCATGGATGGGCTCAAAGAAGAAAGCCATTTGGGTATCAAAGGCCTTGGTGACTAACCTTGAAGGACCCAAGCAACATTGGGTACCTAAGAAGAATTGATCTTATTTTGTAGGTCAATTATCGTGCCAGAGGAGAGCATTGGATAATGGATAGTGGGTGCACTCAACACATGACCGGGGATTCTCATATGTTCAAGTCAATTAGCATCAAGGGCATTGATGAGTATGAGTCAATCACATTTGGCAATGACAAGAAAGGCAATGTGTTGGGGCTAGGCAAGATTGCTATCACTCAAGAGAAAAGCTTGTCAAAGGTGTTGCTAGTTGATCATCTTGATTACAACCTATTGTCGGTCTCTCAACTTTGTGATCTCGGTTACAAATGCATATTCACAAGCCAAGAAGTTGAAGTGGTTAGTGGAGATGGTGCAAATATGATCTTCAAGGGATTTAGATATGGTGATTGTTGACACCTGTTATAGCATAATATTAATAGTCAACTAAACATGAAATAAGGGCGTAAAATGAATATCAACATAGAGTAGGGGTTTTACTAACATAATTTCATGAGCTTTGGTGATTTATATATTTTCGGGGACTTAAACAGATAAATGCAGAGAAAGATGGAGAAAGTTTAGGGAGTATACAAGACATATGATGATAAGACTTGACCGTGAAGCAACTCAATCCGAAAAGTGGACTAAAACATTCTAGAAAGTACCAGAGAACACCAGAAGGAACCAGAGGCCGAGGAGAGGCAGGCCACTGGCGGCCGCCAGGCCCATTTAGGTCGGCCGCCAGGTGGGTCCCACCTGTCATCCTCTCCTTTCTATGGCGGTTTACCACCAACATTGAGGTTGTATCTACACCGTTGCCAAGGTCAGTTTGATCCAAGGGCTATCATTCATTGCCAAGGCCTATATAAGAAGACCCCCGACCCTGTGGTGAAACCCTAACTCATTCTATCTCATTCTATTTATTAACTCTCAGTTGTAGAGGTGTCCCGATGTAAGGATAACCTCTCCGGGATTAGTGAATTAGAAGTAGATTAGAGGAAGATTAGTCATGTAATTAGAGATAGATTAGCCATGTAATTAGAAATAGATTAGATCTAACTTAGATCTAATCAAGAGTAAAGGAGAGCTGAACTATACTTTGGTTCTGGAGATGTCTACAGAGTTTGGTATGTTTCATATCTTATCTTTGGAAGACTTATGATTCATATATTTATCTTCTCTATTTACTTCTATGACTTTCATATATGTGGTTAAGTATAGTTGTTATGCTATTGCATGGGATCTTCGCCGTATTGAGTGCTCTAATTATCATATGTGATTAGAGTAGTAATCGATAGTGTAGACTTGGTGTCTAGGCTATAGGTTACCCGAGATTGCGCCCAATCCCACGGATAGTTGTGGTAGCCCCAGGGGTGACAGCTCTGTAAGGCCTTTGTAGTTCACCACGCCGGATTGGTGTTTCGTAGTGCTTTTGGCAGCCTTCTCCCTATCTACCTTCTTCCTAGTATTTTCGAGAGATGGGACGGATCTGCTGCTCCAAAGTGTATTAGTATAATTGCTATCATAGAACCTAAGTAATAGAGATCCCTAGGAACCTTGATCTCTTCCTTTGACCTCTTGATTAGTTTAATTATTCTTTGACATCTTAGGTAGTTAATTTATGCTTTGATCCTTTAACAATTACTTTCTCATTATAGTCTAGTGGTTTGCTAAGTTAGTAGATGCATGATTGTGACTTATTAGATTCTTTAGCCAAAGCTTTCCTGTGGATACGATACTCTAGAATACTCATCCTAGGGAAAAGCTACAATGGTAGGTATTCTGTGCGCTTGTAGAATCCTTTATATTCTTTTAGCACTTAACAAATGCCAATAGTGATCTCTACCTTGTTGATTTCAAGTCAAAAGAAGCCAAATTGACAACATGTCTACTCTCAAAGGCTAGCAAAGGGTGATTGTGGCATAGAAGGCTTGGTCATGTTGGGATAAAGTAATTGAACAAGTTGATGAAGCATGACTTGGTTAGAGGCTTGGATGATGTGAAGTTTGAGAAGGACAAACCTTGTGGAGCATGTCAAGCCGGCAAGCAAGATGGCAATGCACACCCAACCAAGAGTACAATGAGTACAAGCAAGACATTTGAGTTGCTACACATGGACTTGTTTGGGCCAACATCATATTCAAGCATTGGTGGCAACAAGTATGGTTTTGTCATAGTTGATGACTACACTAGATACACATGGGTGTTCTTTTTGTATGACAAGAATGATGTGTTTGAGCTTTTCAAGACATTTGTCAAGAGGGTTCAAAATGAGTTTGAGACATCCATCAAGAAAATTAGGAGTGACAATGGAAGTGAATTCAAGAACACAAGAATTGAAGAGTTGTGTGATGAGCTTGGAATTGACATCAATTCTCACCAACCTACACTCCTCAATTAAATGGTGTAGTTGAGAGGAAGAATAGAACCTTGATTGAAATGGCAAGATTAATGCTAAGTGAATACAATGTTAGTCATTCCTTTTGGGCTGAAGCAATCAACATGGCTTCCTATTGTAGCAACCGACTCTATTGCCATGGGATGGTTGGCAAGACACCTTATGAGTTGCTTAATGGAAGGAAGCCCAACATTGGTTACTTTAGAGTCTTTGGATGCAAATGCTACATTCTCAAGAAAGACACAAGATTGGGCAAGTTTGATAAGAAATATGATGAAGGGTTCCTTGTTGGATATTCAACCACAAGCAAAGCATATAGAGTTTGGAACTTGGGTAGTGGCAAGCTTGAAGAAGTTCATGATGTTGAATTTGATGAAACCCAAGGCTCTCAAAATGAAGTTGAAAATCATGATGATGTTAGTGGTTCCAACTTGGAGAATGCAATGAGAAACATGGATGTTGGTGACATTCGGCCAAGGCAAGTTGATGATGATGATGACACTCCATTGCCTACCACTACAATTGAGATTAATGCAAATGAAGCAAGCACTAGTGGTACTCAAGATGAAGATCAAGAACAACAAGCTAGTCTAACTCCCCATCCTAGTCATCAAGTGCAAATGATGCAACTATCCAACATAGCAAGAGATCATCCAATTGATCAAATTGTTGGTGACATCAATAGTGGAGTGGTTACTAGAAGAAGATTGGCATCCTTTTGTGCTCACCATGCCTTTGTAGCACAAGAAGAACCGGAGAATATTAAAAATGCACTAAAGAAGGAAGATTGGATCAATGCCATGCATGAAGAGTTGAACAACTTCAAGAGAAATTATGTATGAGAATTGGTGGAAAGGCCAAAGGACTATGATGTGATAGGAACCAAGTGGGTTTTCAAGAACAAGCAAGATCAAGATGGAATTATTGTGAGAAACAAGGCAAGGCTAGTAGCTCAAGGGCACACTCAAGTAGAGGGTCTTTACTTTGGAGAGACCTAGGTTGCTAGACTTGAAGCAATTAGAATCTTGCTTGCGTATGCATGTGCTCATGACATCAAGCTCTATCAAATGGATGTGAAGAGCGCATTCTTGAATGGCTTCATCAATGAGTTGGTGTATGTTAAACAACCACCGGGCTTTGAAGATGAAAAGTATCCCAACCATGTGTACAAGTTGAAGAAGGCTTTGTATAGCTTGAAGCAAGCACCAAGAGCATGGTATGAGAGGTTGAGAGATTTTCTCCTCTCTAAAGGGTTCAAGATGGGTAAGGTGGACACCACTCTCTTCACCAAGAAGATTGGTAAGGACTTGTTTGTGTTGCAAATCTATGTTGATGACATTATCTTTGGATCAACCAACCAAGAATTTTGTGAAGAATTTACTAAGATGATGGCCAATGAGTTTGAGATGTCAATGCTTGGAGAGCTCACATTCTTCCTAGGACTTCAAATCAAGCAATTGAAGAATGGCACATTCATTAGTCAAGGCAAGTACATCAAGGATATGATCAAGAAGTTTGATCTTCAAGATGCCAAGTCAATGTCCACACCAATGGGAACCAATGGAAGCTTAGACCCCGACCCTAGTGGCAAGATGGTTGAACAAAAGAAATATCGGTCCATGATTGGTAGTTTGCTCTATGCAACCGTATCAAAACCGGACATTGCATTTATTGTGGGCATGTGTGGTAGATATCAATCCGATCCAAGAGAAAGTCACCTTAAGGCAACCAAGAGGATTGTGAGGTACTTGAAGGGCACACAAGATGTTGGACTATGGTATCCAAAGGGATCCAAGTTTGATTTGATTGGATATTCGGACTCCGACTATGGAGGGTGCAAGATCAATAGAATGAGCACAAGTGGCACATGTCAATTCCTTGGAAGGTCACTAGTATCATGGTCTTCAAAGAAGCAAAATAGTGTTGCTCTCTCAACTGCCGAAGCCAAATACATAAGTGCGGGAAGTTGTTGCACTCAATTGCTTTGGATGAGGTCAACCTTGAGGGATTTTGGATTCAAATTTGACAAGGTTCCATTGTATTGTGACAATGAAAGTGCAAGGAAGATGACTCAAAATCCAGTTCAACATCCAAGAACAAAGCACATTGATATAAGGCACCACTTCATAAGAGATCATCAACAAAAGGGTGACATTTGTATCATGGGCATTGGCACCGAAGATCAATTAGCCGACATATTCACCAAGCCACTTGATGAGAAGAGGTTTTGCATGCTAAAGGGAGAATTGAACATTATTGACTTCTCCAACTTGAGTTGATGCACCCCACTTATATGACATGCCTCTCCTTCGACAAACCCAAGGTAAAAGTTGTTTGTCATGGCATTCATATTTTGCTAAGGACTTGTTAGTGCATCTAGACATCATGCATGTTTAATAGGCTCATTCATGGAAAATCAAATGTTTTCAATGTATGTGTGGCACCACTATTGCTTTGAATGGTTTTATGAACTAGTGGTGGCATATGACATGTTTATGTGCTTGCAATCCTAGTGTCAACTCTCGAAAATGTGCTATTGATGTGTATTCTAACATGGTGTAAGATAACCCTTATGTATATGAGGTGTGAAAAAGCTTGTCCTTGGTTAAAACTTGAATACATGGAAAGACAAGTAATCTAGATGAGACCACATGTGATACTTTGATTGACTTGATTTCTCTTATTTCCACCTTTTTGGTGATTGTTGACAAAAGGGGAGAAATAAGTCACAAAAAGATGTTGGAAAGGATCACACAAATAGGGGAGTAAGCTCATAGACTATTTGTGCATTTGTATGTGCATGATCATAATAAAATGTTGCATTGGCAATTTAAATTCAATATACATGATTGCTTGGTGTATGCTAGTTTTGAAAAATTGATTGGTGATTGACCAACTAGCATGCATAGGACGTATCTAGACAAAGCTCACTTTTTAGCCTATAATGTTGATCTCATGGGGTATGTTGAGTTTTGATGATTGTCTAGTTACATTGATGCTAAGGACTCCGATGGTTTCACGCTTCAAAGGTCCGAATTCTAGAATCTTAGCATCCCTTTTGGTATTAGTATCTCTCCCCAAGATTTCTATCCATACACATGTGCCAAATTGATCCAAACACATGGAAGCACATATGTAGGGGGAGCTACTACTACCAAAACCGAACCTTGAAATGTTTGTCCAATCCTTGATTCATGATCAAAATGCTATGGACAAGCAATTCAAGTTCAATTGAATTTTATTTCATATCTTTGTGAGTTTGGTTGTCATCAATTACCAAAAAGGGAGAGATTGAAATCTCATGTTTGGTTTTGAAAATTGATGACACACTTGTGGACTAATCCTTGCTCTAAGTGTATGATTTGAGAAAGGATTAGGTTGATGACAAGGAGCATGATGATCATGAACATGGACAATGTCGGTGGACATGATGGATCGTCAAGCTCGGTGATCGGCTTGAGAGGAAACCGGGAGATCAAGGCAAAGGTATCTTGATAGGGTTTTTCTTTCGGTGATCAAGACACGATAGAGCGTGTGATCACATTATAGGATAGATAGCCGACTATCAAGAGGGAATGCCGCGACAATCCTTTGGAGAAGTGCTTCTAGGTCCAATTGACTTGCATTGCTTTTAGGAAAATGAGAGCACTAACTTCGATCTTGCCTAACTTATCGACGAGCTAACATGCATGATAACGTGATCATCTTGGACGTGTTGGCAACCTATGGCAAGAGGCGAAGCAAGGTTGAAGCAAAGGCGACAACAAGATGAAGATTTCGGCTGAAAAATGGTGACCGGACGCACCGACCGGAAGCGCGACCGACGCGACGCGATTTGACCGGACGCCCGTGGGTGCGTCTCGCGTAAAGCATGTTTGGGCTTAAATCGACCGGACCCGTGACCGGATGCTTCCCGGTGGTCGACCGACCCGTGACCGGACGCATGATTGAGCCGCCACCGTGTGGGGCCGAAGCTTGTCGGTAGCGACCGAAGCAAAGGATCGACCCGCGATCGACTTCGGCTTCCTGGGCTTCCGGTCGGCCCCGGCCAAGACGCTAGAGCACCCAATTTGAAGGCAACGGCTCTATTCTTTGGAGGAGGCTATATATACTTGGATGGCCGGGTACATGGTCTCCCTCTTGCACATTTGAAGCTTCCAACTTGCTAGTGAGCATTTGATACTCCTCTCCACTCATCTCTCCATCCATAACTCGAATTCTTGGTGAGATTGAGAGTGATAGAAGTGCATTGCATTGGTGGTTGCATCTAGAGGCACTTCATCCTTGGAGAAGCCGCGGGATTCTTGTTTTCTTAGGAATTTGCCCTGTTCCCTAGCGGCTTAGAGTAAGAGGGGGCGGTGTTGAGCTCAAGTGGAGCTTGTTTGAGGCCACACCGGTGGTGATTGTGAGGGGTCGTTCCTTACCCCGCGGAGATTCGCGAAAGGAGCACTAGTGGATTGCTCGTGGCTTGTTGGACCCTCTCTTGTGATCGTTTGCTTGAGCTCCCGTAGGGGATTTGGCACCGGCCATTGCTTAGCATACGCCAAGTGAGTTTGTCGCCACAACGGGGACTTAGCGTGCGGCAAAGCACGTGAACCTCGGAAAAAAAAACATCGTGTCACTTGTTCTTGCTCGTTGGAGATTTCTTGGTGATCACGGTGATTGGCTACAACCTCGACACTATACCGGTGGTATTGTATTCTAGCACCTCTTGCATTACTTTGTTAGCATATCTTGTTAGGGTGCTTAGTGTGAGTAGCTTGTTTAGTTAGCTTAGCCTTGTTAGCTCCTAGTGGTAGAATTAGTTAGTGTATCTTGTCCACCTAGGAGTAACTTAGCAACCTAGCCTTTGAGTGTGATTAGAGATCATAGAATTGCTAGGAGGCTTGCATAGCTAGCTTGAAGCTTTTTGCTTAATTGCTACGCCGCCTTATTTACTAACCTGTCTTGCTTAGTGTTGTTTGTAGAATTTTTAATAGGCTATTCAACCCCCCTGTAGCCATTAGGACCTTTCACACGTGCAATGTGTGCATTCACGCCATAGATGGTCGATCCGACGGCAACAAAATAGCAGGTGACGTGGGCACCAGGGAGTAGAAAATACTTCTAACTTCTAAGAAACATAATAAAGAAGTAGAGAATAGATGGTTATTGTACGCATAAGATTTAGAAAAAAGTAGAAATTGATTCACCTTTGTGCATCGAGGATGGGGGAAGGTGTTGACTAGGGCATGAGTGGTGCGGCTCCAGCGAAGGTTTTGCCTCTCAGAAATGAGAGTGAGGAATGATTCACACATGAGAAAGTGATCATAGACACATCATCTTTCTCTCTTTAATATTATTGTATAGGCATATAGATGTATAGATTCAACAAACACAAATACAACACACCAATATAACACACTGACCATTAAAGAACAAACTTAACACTCTGGCATATGGTCCAATGAATTAGCTATAAGGACCTTATTATTTTAGCTAGGGCAACCTAGCTCTATACCGGGTTTATAAAGTTATAATCCTTGGTTGATGTTTATATAAAAGTTATAGTTTTTTGGTTCATGTTTAGGTTGTTAATTTCCCTCCGGGTTGAGGTTGCTAGGGGCGTGGAGCACCATGGTCTCAATTGTGATCCCCGGTCCAAAAGCCATCATCACTCCCCACTCCGGCGCCTCCCCTGCCTGCTTAGTCGCCGTGGCGCGACGACGGCGCAACTCATCGAGCACGAAGATCACTGTGGTGCCGCTCATGTTGCCGAACTCGCTGAGCACGTGGCGACTCGCCGCCAGCTTGCCGTCGTCCAGCCCGAGCACTCCCTCGATGTGGTCCAGGATGGCCCTGCCGCCCGGGTGGATCGCCCAGAAAAGGTCGTTCCACGCGGCGCTGACGCCGAGCGTGCGAAACGCGTCGACAAGGCAGCGTTCGACGTTGCAGCCCAGCAGACGGGGCACCTGGTTGGAGATGTGGTACTCCATGCCACCTTTGTTGATCTGCATGGAGATGGCGTCCTCGGTCTCCGGTATCGTGGTCTGCGAGGCGAAGGCCATCTCGAACAGAGGGCGCTCGACGGGGGCAACGGGGTCGGCGCCGACGATGACAGCGCCGGCACCGTCGCCGAACAGAGCCTGGCCGAGGATGTTGTCGGCGCAGCCTCCTTCGGGCCCGTAGAATGCGATGAGCGTGATCTCAGAGCACGCGACTAGGGACACGCGCGCCGCGGTTGTTCTCGGCGAGCTCCTTTGCGAGCTGGAGCGACCGGCCGCCGCCGTAGCAGCCGTGGAGGTTGAGGATGGTGCGAGACACGGTGGGGCGGAGGCCCAGCAGGGGACGCGAGGCGGCGGTCGGCGCTCGGTGCGCGCGCGCCGGAGTAGGTGCTGAAGACGAGGTGGGTGATCTCAGTGGCAGGGCGTCCCCAGTCGGCGATGGCCTTGGCGGCGGCGGACGCGGCCAGCTCCGGGACGGCGGCGGAGGCGATGTCCACGCGCGCGTCCAGGGACGGCCGCGTGCGGTCGGTGAAGTCCGGGTTGGCGGCGAGCAGCTCCTCGCTGAGGTGGATGTAGCGCTGCCGGATGCCGGACTTGTTGCAGATCCTGGTGAGCTTGCCCTTGAGGTCGGTGAGGTGCTCGCTGTTGGTGACGCGGAAGTAGTAGTCAGGGTACTCGTCCTGTGCTAGGCACGTCGGAGGGTTGGCCGTGCCGATGCCGAGCACCGCGGCCGGCCCATCCGCGCGCTGAGCACGCCTCATCTCGTGGACGGTGGCTGGTGCGCTCATCCCCATGGACGACGTCGACGACGACACCGACCGACCAGCTCGTAGCTAGCTAGCTGTCCCGGTCCGCTCGCTGCCTCGCTCCTGGGGATGGCCGGGCTCGATCTAGCTGAGAGCAGGTCTGAGATGGACTTGTTTGCTCTGTGTAGATAGGGATGATCGATGGTTTGCGTCTGTGTGGTTTGGAGAAGGCAGCAGGAGGTGCGTTCTATTTATAGCAGTAGTAGTGTCTGTCCGATGTGGTGCGTCGTGGCCTCGTTCAGTTCGCAGACAGGGACGCATATGCATATGCATTCCTATACCAGGGGAAAGGCAAGTATGTAACTGGCTGCCGTCGATGCTGCTGGGGACTGACTTGTACTTGAACCGGTCAACGACCATGCATATGCATGCCAAGGAGTCAACAACCATGCATATGCAATTAACGTGCTGTTTTTCTTTCGAAAGCTGCATGCGGAGTGAGTTAACGTGCTGTTTGGTTAAACTACAGTAAACGCAAACGGAGAAGGAAATGGAAAACAGCGCTAGAGGTTAGAGCAGCTCCAACAGTTATATGCGACTGTTATATGCAGTTACAGGGAGCTAAATTAACCAATCGTATGTAACGTGTAATCAATTCCTCTATGTGATCCATTTGCGTAACAAACCAAAAACCAAACATGTGTAAGTTATTTTGGGTCTGTTTGAGACTGCCCCGCCAACTTTCCTCTATAAACTACATGGTGTCACAACTTCACAAAAAATAGAGTTTGTAGAGCATCTAATCAGGTGCTCTCTCAACTCTACTTGATCTAAAAAAAAAAGGAGAGTTTATGAAGCCGCATCTGTTAGACTAGCACGACATCTGGGGGCCTTCTCCTCTTCAACGGCTTACCAATTTCTAATTGGTCACAGACAGATTCATTAAGCTTTCGGTTGGTTATGGAAATGTTTGTCAACCAAAACACAAATTGTTCTTTTTGGTTGCTATTGAAGGATAGGCTAAGCACAAGAGATATCCTTACAAGAAAAACACGCAACTTGAGTGATACAACTATGTGTTGTGCAGTTTGAGAACTAAAAATACCTTTGCACATCTATTGAAATTCAATTGGTGTGACTTTTCAAGGTAACATCAATGTCACAGAGGCTATTAAAAAATGTCACAGAGACTGTTCTGGTTATAAGAAAGCAATTCAATTATAGATTCTTCATGATCTCTGCAATTTTAATGTCCTGAACAATCTGGACTATAAGGAACGTTTACATCTTAAATCTTGAGACGAGGTGGAAAGGGCTAAGGAGGTGTTCAAGAAAGAAACCCAGCTTCTGTCACTGAGAGCCAAGGCAATTGATTTGATTCTTTTTTATTAATGGATCCAAAATTTGTTATAATTATATTGCTCTGTTCTATTTTCTTTCTCTCCTCTGTTTCTTAATTCTCTTTGCTGGACTGTTGTACCCCACTTTTTTATTTTAACATTTAATAAAAAGTACCTGTAGGGGGTGAAAGTCCCTCCAGTTGTATAAAAAAATGGCTCTGGTCGTAAAAAAGGGCTCTTATTTTTTTTTTTTTTTTTTTGAGAATGACACAAGACAACGCAGACGCCACAACACGCACGCACACTCAAGCATACAGAAACATGGTGCCATGCCGTACAATAGAGTACAATGTTGTGAAAATACTTTAAAGCATTTTCATAGTTCATATAATTTATTACGAGCCTATTATCATATTAGTAAATAATTAAATAATATAAAAAGCTATGGTTCAATTTATATACATACTGGGGATCGTGCATGCATATTAATTAATGCCCAAATTGTCTATTATTTACAAGCAGAAGATTTTTTTTTACTAGGAAGATTCATTCATTATATAACACCGGGATTAGAATATGCAGTCATCAGGGTATCAAGCCGACACCCCGTCTTGCTACGAGTATTATCTACAGCGAATTTCTGGTGAGAAATTAAAATGGCTGCTGAGACCTTGTTCACGTTAGCTCCCTGTGTTTGAAACAATGAGATTTTCTGGTGTCTACAGGGTGGCGGGTCACGGACAAGGACGTATCCCAACCTTTGCCACCCAACTTTTATGTGAGGTTACTGGTCCAATTCTGCTGCAGCTAAGCTGGTTTCAGCTGGTATATAATATAGCCACGATATGTCCACGGCTAGTGAATGAAGTAATTGGTCAATAGGCGGCGTTCTCTGCAGTACATAGCTTAGATGTATGAGATAATTAGGAATATGGCCCTGAAAAAAGTTCGTTTTAGGAATCTGGCCTCTTTTTTTTTTTTTTTTTTTTTTTTTTTGATGAATTTGGGAATTTGGCCTCAAAATGAAATTTTGTTAGGAATCGGCCTTGCCGTCAGTTTTGAAAAATCATAACTAGAGTTTGGTAACTCCAATTTTGGTGAACTAAACTTTGTTGTGCTCCTTAAGATGTCTAGTTTTTATTAAAAAATATGAAACCCGACCATGTTTTGTAGAATTATTTATTTTTAACACCAATATATTAGTTTCTTATTAAAAATAAATAATTTTTACAAAACATGGCCAGTTTAATATTTTTAATAAAAAATAGACATCTCAAGGAACACAACAAAGTTTGGTTCACCAAAATTGGAGTTACCAAACTCTAGTTATGAATTTTCAAAACTGATGGAAGGCCGAATTCCTAACAAGGTTTCGCTTTTGAGGCTAGATTCCCAAATTCAAAAAAAAAAAAGAGGCCGGATTCCTAAGACGAATTCTTTTCAGGGGCCATATTCCTATAGATGTATTGTATAGCATATCTGGTAAGCATTCACCAGTGATATGCCCTACGAAGATATATACACGCTTTAGGAAATAAGGTTGTTGACTACTCCCTGTTTTGGATCAATTGTTTCCTATTTAAATTCCAAACTGCAAATCAGTACATAGCTTTGATGGTACTTCGAGCCTAATGAGGATTAGACCTGCACACCAATTACATTTCCAAACAGCAAACACCAATGCTTGTTGGCATAAAAAATTCATATAAAATAAAGCAAGTAACAAACCGGATCATTTTTACACCAAATCTTAGTTCTGCACTCCTACTAAACTGGTTTTTGCTAGACAGTAGTGAGAAGCTAGTCATACGAAGTTTACCACGAGCCAGAAACCAAACCTTTTGGCCATGTGGCCACCTACAACAGCAGGTGGTCAACGGCACAAAAGCAGCATGGCAGCATATGGGCAACAAAAACAGTCTTGACACTACTTTACTTATCAGGCGTTCAGACGAGAAGCAAAAGTTTGCCCATACGTGACTGCTGGGCGGCTCCCATCATATGTTCTCCTTGATGGCCTCATCTATGGTTTTGATATTGTCCTTCAGTATCTTCCACTGCAGATGTAAATACCAACAGGAATGAAAAACTTGTTGCTTCAGTAACGAAACAAAAAAAAAAAAAAAAAAAGGCAAGGGAGAATGGCAATATCATGTACTTTGCCAAGAGTTCAATAGCAGCTAAAAAAAGTAATGATGATGACATTTGTGTGCCTTAATCTTGGCAATTCACTGCAGAGATAACAGAATAATAACTACTTCGGATTATGTTCTTGGATACCTGACAAAAATGATATTGGTACTAATTATTATTCATATTAATAGTGATAAACTTGTTTTGACTATAGAATAGCATAGAACTATGTTCCCATGTGCTGAGAATATTTTCATGGCCATAAAAAGAATGGCAATGCTTGTCAAATAATTTTTCATAGGTTTCCATGAAATCAAGCTTCCTGTGTGCATATAAATTCTAAGAATCATATAACACATGTAAAAAGTTGAAAAATACCACTGACCTGGTCCAATTGTAGTGATATGCCTGAAAGGAAAAAAAAAGTGAGGAAATTATATTACTAATAATAAGAATTTATACCATCATCTTGAGGAAATATTACAGATTACACAGCATTTGAATCAAGAAAATTAATTGCTCTCCCCTATTGCTAATGTCCATATTGTAATAGAATTCATCCATAAGTTAATCATATCTAAGCTTGTCATGCAATTAATAATCTTACGTTTGAAGCCATGGGCTTAAACCACAACATGTCAGCTCCATATATGACAATTTCCAAATAAACACTCCATGATAATTACAGTACTTAACAGCATTATTTATTCATAACTATAAACCAGGATATGCAAATAAACAATCCTTATTTCATCACTTGGCTAAGAAGAGCATGGTCCCAAATTCAAGTGATGAAGAGCAAAATCTTGTCATCACAAACTTGCATTGTAGTAATAGAAAATGTTATGTGCAGATTAAAGGTGTATATCCTGCCTCATTAAGTTCTGTACCATCACAATTATTTTCCAGTGCCATGTTCATTCTTTTCTTGGTACACATGTTTAAAGTTCACATAATGATCTAAATACATGTCAAAAATCGATTGAGGCCCTGTTTGGATGGAAACTATTTTTAAAGTATTGGAGATACTATGGTTTGACAAAATACTTTGGTTTTTAAAAGCTACTGGGTGTTTGGAACAAATCTTGTAGTCTCTAAAACCATGGTTTTGTCAAAACTGTAGTCTTTTTGGAGTTTTAGGAAATCCACCGATAACCTCTTTTTTTCTAAACCACAGTTTTGTGTCTGTTTGGTTTATAAAACCACAGGTTTGTGGTACTACAGTTTTCAAAAACCACATCATCCAATCAGGCCCTAAAGCTAAAATCTGTGAGCACAGAAGCAGTTAGGTTAGAAGGAAGTCATTTACCCCATCTTTAATCTCTATAACACAATAGGGTCACGCCGCCTGTTACACCATAACCGTTGGATCGTGCAAAATCCGTTCAATGCAAGTCAGTTTAGATCTCCTACCCGCCTCATGGTTGACCTGAACAACCACGAACCTTCATGGGCCGCAAATTCCTATCTTGCTCCCCGTGTCTCTACCGGCGCATCACCTGCTGCCGCTCCCCTGTGAGTCACTGAGTCCATCTACTTCCCCACAGCGAAGGCACATGTAGGGCATGGCGTGGAATGCCGCCAGTGTGGAGCCTGCGCAGAGGGCACCGAGCTGCAGAGCTCACAGCTGTCCCTTGGCACATCACACGATGACTAGACGTCGTGGTGACACAGGGCGGCTGAACGGGCTCAAGGAAGATGTGGGGACCTTGCAAAGAGTGGCAGCACAGTGGGCTCTCCCTGCCGCATCATCGAGGGCAGCATCACGGCCCTCATCGCCAGGCTGCCGTTTCATTGGTCTTCTACATGAGGCTGTGAGGTGCTCCTCCGCGCGGCCTAAGGTGTCATGCAGATATCCTAAACGGAATTAAACGCCGTTTAAACAGCGTCTAAACGCTAGACGGGAGACCACTGTCTATGCCTAAACGCCGTTTAGCCCCGTTTAAACGCCCGTTTAAACAGATTAAACGCTAAACGATGGTCGACCGACTGTCTACCGTTTACCGTGTAGGAAAACAAGCAGCACGGGCACCTCAGGCAGCAGCTACAGGAGGTGCACCTGCAACGGCAGCTCTCCTCTTCCTTAGCAGTCAGCAGTGGGCTCTACACACCACTGGGGGCAACTCTGGGCGTGCCAGCAGCGCGCAGGCGTAGCACACCTCGCTTGCACATGGCCTGTTTGGCAAAATGGCGCGCTGCATCGCCACAGAACAGCCTGGGCTGCAGTCCAAATAGCAACAGCTTGTGTGGCAATCTGTTCCACTTCTCACATCCCCTTCCACCTGACCTTATCTACTGCAACTTCGCAATCAAACAATCAATCCCTGTGAAAGTAAGTGTCTAACGCCAGCATTTTTGCTGGATTAGGTCATTCACTGCACTCGAAGCTGGAGGCTTAAGCCTGCAATAAATATCTCACCAGGTAAAAGGTCCAAATCTCACTTGTATATGTGTTTGATTGGACCTTTTACGCTTCATCTCAACATGTAGATGCATTGATGCAAATTATCTTCACGCGCCCATAATTCACCATCTTTACTGGTATTAACTATTAACACTAGATCTATCTCATTGTTAGTTTTGTAGTACGTGGAGATCTGCTTTTTAATTTGGCATACAAATGGTTAGCTAAGCTTCTTTACAAATAAACTGATGAAAACTTAAATATTACTCCCAATTATAACCTTTAGAGAACTAGCAGCATTATTGCTATTTTATCTTCTTGCAAGTTCTTGCCCAAACACTAAATGAAGCAATACGCTGAACTCCAGAGCAATTCTTTGGAGTTGTTAACAACCAGCAAACTTGCACAAGTTTTATATTTTCTGTTTACTGCTTGATTGTATTCATTGATTACCACAGAGGGGAAAAAGCTTGAACGAGTATGTGAAGTGCAGGAGGCTTAGCTACTCCCATTTAACTATAATATAAGCAAGCTAAAGAGCTGGGAAAAATAAATATTACGCGATATGGTCAAGGGGGCTATATAGTGGAGGCATACTTGCTAGGAGTAACGGTGTGCTTTGATTGTATTTCTCCTCTTTTATCTAAAGTATAATTAATGAAAAAAGATGTTTATAAGAAAAATCTTTACAGAAAACAAAATGCTAAATGAGCTAAGATTAGGAACAGAATGGCGTCCAATGCAGCCTAGCTGATATTATCTGTTCTATGCGATGCACGAGCTCATCCAAATTGGCATCTTTCACTCACTTGCATCCCACAGCTGGCCAGGATTCATGGAGTTGACTGTGCTGTCAGAACAGAGGTAAGAGAGCATGCATCTGACAAACCACATTCTATGTATTTTAGGAATGAACAGAACCTAGATACAGTAAGTTATAGACTTATAACTATTCTATTTGTAATTTCGTGGTGAGTTCAACCAAATTCTTTTGTTTATCCTTAACTAGTATTCCTATGTGTCGGCTGCATTGAGGTTCATCTAGTAATAATTGCACAAATGCAATAATTTCACACATCCCACAGTTGCGTGAACTGATTGCCTAGTTAAATTGAGCTATCTCATAGCACAAGCAAAGGAATCAAGAATCAAAATCGAAAAATGGTACAAAAAATGTATATTTCCTGGGGTATCTGATCAGATTAAGACTGATATAACACAGCACTTCTTTCCACTGGATATGCAGTTCATTATAATCTTGCATTGGTAATTACTAATTAGGAACATATTTCTGATTATGTATTTTTACAGCACAGAAGAAATTTAACAGACAACTATAGATATTGAGGAGATTAGTTGAAGTGTCACTAATAGTGTCTAGTACGTTTTTTTCCTAATATGTAGCGGCTATGAGAGATTGAGTGTATGGCGAGCGCAGGCCGCACTGATGAGCAAAATACTTTCTGCTAAGATCTGACATTCTCAGTATTCATTGTTTTGGATACCAACAATGTTATTGCAGTAACAGCTGATGGATAAATGGAATGGTACCCTTGATTTTAAATGCAGCTCAGAAGTCAAAGATGAATTGTTGCTCTTGGCCAAAGGAACTGGAGCCACAAGTAGCTTATACTGTATCCTGGTCTCTTCTATCAAGGTGCATCCACATTTTAAAACATGTGTTCGTATATAGAAACAAGGAATAAGTAAACTAAGTTTGATTGATTAGAGGTTAGTGATTACAAGTACTAGGCCGGTAATCCATGTGGATCACAAAGTATATGTATATATCCTGGGCTGACCAGCTCAACTGTGGGCGACACAAAGCCATGCATGTATTTGTAGAACAAAACCACCCTTAATCCAGCCCTAACTAAATCCATCTGCGCTAACTATAGTGCAACATACCTTGACCTGAAGTCTCTACTAGGATTCCAGACGCAGGGGGTATGAACAGTAGAATACAAATGAGAGGGGCAGAAGGTGCTGGTGGTACCTTTGCGGGTGGGGAGAGTCTTGCCGTCCTTTTCGTAGAACTCGCGGAGGTCGACGTAGACCTTGCCTTTCCAGCTCCTAACGGACACCTTCTTGGTCTTCGATATCTGCACGAGAGCCATCAGATTAATCCAATGGGTTAGGGTTTTAGCCCCTAGGGTACAAGGTATTGGGCGCGGTCCATACCTCGGCTACGACGGTACCGTCTTCGGTGGGTTCGGAGGGGCCGTCCTCCCCGGCGGCCTGGCGCTTGGCCGCCGGCTCGCCGCCGCCGCCGCCGAAACGCTTCTTTCCCTTCCCCACATATTTGAAGAGTGGCGGCGTTGGGCGCGGCGGGACGCGCGGCGGCGTGGGGGGGTGGCGGCGTTGGGGGCGGTGGCGTTGGGAGGTTGGGATGGCGGCGGCGTGGGGCAGCGTTGGGTGGCGGCGGTGTCCCGCTCGCGGGACGAGGACGGAGGAGAAAGGGGGGTGTCAGGTGTCAGGGGGTGTCGCGGGGGCTGAACGTCCGGGCCTGCAGGGGTAGGGAGGACATTTTTCACTTGTGTTACGTGAGTAAGGGGTGTGTTTGGTTGAAATTGTGTTTGGAAAAAGGCCGCAGTGAGCCATGGAAAAGCATTTGTCAGAAAGCAGTGTGGAAAAGCCAGGCGCCGTTTGGTTAGAGGTGCTATGAAGCTGTAGGTCGTAGAAGAAATACGTGTAATGCCCCTAATGACCTATGGCACTATTTATATGCAAATTACCGTGAAAATCCAATCAGTTCTATATTTTCAATTGAAATGGTAAATTTGGAATGTAAAAATTATAAATTTTTCTTCACTCAAAGTGATATGGTCCATTGATTCCAAGTCGACGAGGTAATATTTTTCTATAAAACTAAGTAATGCAAATAATATTATCCACCTACAAACCATAGACCGCGACTCTTGAAGATTTTCCTTCACAAACCATTATCCATGTGCATCCCTTTCTGAGAAACACATCCACTCATTCAGCAAAACTAATGCA
This sequence comes from Hyparrhenia diplandra, assembly GCA_015847255.1. Lineage (NCBI taxonomy): Eukaryota > Viridiplantae > Streptophyta > Magnoliopsida > Poales > Poaceae > Hyparrhenia > Hyparrhenia diplandra. The sequence goes on from JADLZK010000019.1 coordinate 50,681, forward strand.
GATAAGTCAGAATATTGATCACATCACAATAGGTAAGACATTCAAGCTGACATAATGGAATATTTATGCAAACATAATGAGCAACAAGGGACTGAAGATATTAATTCACATGTTCTGGAGCATGTATTACAAAGATGCAGTTTTCAACAGAATTACTAACAAATAACCTATCCACTTTAGAGAGCTCTGCTTGGTTCTCCGTTTCACTAACAAATAACCTATCAACTTTAGAGAGGCCTGCATGGTTCTCCTCCATTTCACTACTTCCATCTAGTTCATTCATGATCTCCACATTGACCATTGGCATTATGTCTTCGCACACAGAAGCCAAAACTTGTAGCAGATTGACGATAACAGCAGCTCTAGTCGACGAACAGGCTGATTATTACGAACAGGCTGAACATTCAGCAAAGATGGTACAGTTGTACCCTATATAGCTCCCAGAACCGAACATATTACTAGGAACAGCAGATTCATCACATATCCATCACATCTTCAGGGAGCTTGGATTCCTACAAATGAAAAGGACAAACATCAGTCAAAACTGATCGGGAGACCTTGCAAGTGGGCGGTCTGGGGCAAGTCCGTGGGGGTGGAGGATCGGGAGACCTGCTGCTGCTGCTGCCTGCAGGTGGTGGCTCCGGCGACCTGCTGCTGCTGATGCCGGCGACCTCCCTGCATTGCTGCCGCCGGGCGGATCTTGAAGGGGACCGAGGCGGGGCCGCCCGGGACAAGGACGGGGAACCCGGGCGTCGGGGCCGGCCTTGGCGGGGAAGGGAAGGGGCCGGCCTTGGCGGGGGACGGGCACCTCCGGCCAAGGTAGGGCGGCGGCGGTGAGACCGCCGAACCCTATCTGGGCACGACGGAGTAGCGAAGAGGAGGGAAGTCGGGGAAGAGCGACGGACTGGGGAAAAAGAACGACCAAACGTTATTTGCCCTTCATAACCAAAGGGTGATGAGCCCATCCAAAAGCCAAGAAAGTGGTCCGAGGTGTTTTTGCAATTACACTACAATGAAAGTCGCGCTGCTTTTGGTTTTTTAGCTTTGAGTGGCGTTAGCCAACTTTGGTTGGGCTTTTGGCTTTTGGGGGCAAAAGCCACACCTAAAAAGCCCAACCAAACACACCCTAAGTGAGCCACGTCATCATTTGTGGTAAATATGTATCCGTTTTCTACCTCAGATGCTAAATTCGTAGCGTCATCTGGAATCGTGGTATTTAAAGAGTGGACACTCGTTATCGTGGTAAAAATGTAAATCTCTCTTCTCGCTGAAACTCGACTGGATGGTTCGAATCGGCGCTTCCCAAAAATGTCGACGAGGGCCCACACCACTGCAAAAGCCTTTTGAGTTTTGGATTTGGATGATGACGCGAATGAAGAGTCTACAAAATACACACCCTCGGTCTCAAATCAAATATTGTATCTATTGCTAACAGAGATTGTCCGAACTGTGTAATTGCATTTTTCAGAGGCACATTTTTTTCCTCTTGTCTAGCTTGTTTGGTTTTGCGGTTGGTTGCGAAGCATCGAGCCATACAAGTATTTGTATGCTTTGTAGCTTGAGTTGTATGACCTAGTTGTCTACTCTCTTTGTCATGCAACTTAGTGCATTCTAGGAATTTTAACATATTATTAAGAGAGAACATAAAAGACACATGTACCCTTATTTTATTTTGTAATTAAATAAATGCTATCATCAACTTGATTAATGGTGATTGGTTGATAAATGGAAAATATTTAATATAAAATTAGATATCCTTTAAAATGCACTATATTTGAGAACAAATTTGAATGCTAGAATGCATTATTACATGATAGAGGGAGTATGTACAATTTTTTTAAAAAGGTTCCTCTACTCATGTAGTTATTTTTGCAAATGGAGTTCACGTGGGTAATATGTGCATGTCCCAAAGTAGAGGCTTTATGTACAAAGCATACAGATCAAAACACGGCCCTCATGGCAAAGACGGGAGACAAATGAAAACCAAAATCCCCTCTCCTGGAGCACTATCCATTAAGCGAAAGTTGTCGTCCTCTGCCATATGTTGTCTTTTATTCTTGCAGCTACCTGGAATGCTGATTTTGTAACATTGTTGAGGAATCTCCTGTTTTATTCTAGGTTCTCTTCTCGCCGCCTCCTCCCAGCAAGTGTTGATATGAGACGGGTCCAAGAGGGGTTGCAGGTGTACTCCCCGGGTTGGTATTAGAAGTCGTTTTGGACGAGGTTTGGGTCAAATATTGGAAATATAAATCATTAATAATTTTTAAGTTGTTGAGTTTATAAATGTGAAAATTATATGAATAGATTTGTGTTAAAAAATACTTTGATAAAAGTATATATTATCACATTTATATAAATATTTTTGTAATAACAAGTGGTCAAAGTTGTATTTTGGAGACCGTGTCATTTGTCTTCTAATACCAACCCGGAGGGAGTAGGTCATCAAAATGTTCCCAGGATAGAACTTTGCTCCAGACTATCTTAGCTTGTTTCGTGCAGGAGAGGACGGCTTCTCATGTATCAGGGACAGGGATTCAAGGGATAGGGTCTCGTGGAGCGTGGAGGTATTTGTAAGCTAGTAAAACAGCAAAACCCTTAGCTCAACCCTATGATAATTGAACATTCCTCTCGTTCCTCAATAGTCAACAATCCTTGACACCGCTGACAAGCTGCCAGTTAAAAGGCTTGAGTACTCAAATGGCTTTACAGATTCTAACAGATTGGCTAAACGGCCATCGGTCTACACTGACACTGATAAGCCCGGCCTACGATGCACAATAGCACATGGCTCAAAGGAATATGCACAAACACCACATGGCTTCAAGACACTCATCTTCTAGACCTCTATATACCTCTCCCACTAAATATATAGTTTCACAGAGCGATGATACAGCTTTGTCACAACCGAGCAGCTCAGAAATCCAGATTCCTGACATGCAAAATTGGAGCAGAATCCTGAAACAGTTACATGCTCTCCATCCATTCTAGGCCAGCCATACTAGGATTAAAAGTGAGCAGACTAACTGGATTATACAACTGTTTCTTTCCCTTTTTCTTCGCCCTCTGCACCTTTCTCTGGGTACTCCCCAACTGTGAAGCGTCTCTTGTTAGCACTTAAACCTGATGTATGCAGCTGCCCTCGTTTCTTGACTAGACGAGCAGCAGTTTCACGGTCAGCTTTTGCCTCGTTGTAGTCAGGCTGCACAAAGCATCCGACAGATGATTTATTAGGCATAAAATGCAACATATTTACGTATGATGGCCAATGATTGCATAGGTGATAATCTGGATTGTACTAGTAGGTTAAAAGGAAAACAAAGGCACCTTGATAGCTAACGCCTTGTCAAAAGTCAGTATAGCTGAATCTGGCTCCCCAAAATTTAACTGAGCTCTACCAAGTGTAACCCAAGCCTGTAAATCATCAGATAATGCAGATGATTACACTACTGAAGTATTGATTAATTGGGTGACAGTATTGAGTAATGATGGCAATCTCCCAGGGATCTAGCTGGGCAGAAACCGAAAATTGAAAGAGAGCCAGTAGCATCACTGATGAAATCACTACTAACCTCAGGCCACAATGGATCCAGTTCTGTTGCTCCTGCAAGATAACCCAACATGTCTTTAAATGGTCTGATTACTGTAGAAAATGGGACTGACACAACCGACTTAGCTCATACATGCTGCTACAATCATATGGAGTTTGTGATAATAGGGTGGTTCTTCACACTTATGTCATAAATGTTGTATTCATGTTTACAACTAAAGCGTCACTAATGTTTACTTCTGCCAGGAAAGAAACCCCATGGGTTGAGTAAATTCTAGATAACAGATGGTTGGTGCTACTATATATAGTAGTAGCATCACTAAATGGCTGGTGTTATTCCCAGTTCACATCATTTTCTATAGCATAGCCCAGCAAGTCATTTATCCAAAAGAACGAGATCTTACTGGTTGCTGCTGTCAGTGCACGCCATGCATCTCCCACTTCAAGTAAAACCTGAGCTTTCTGTTCATGAAGTATTGCATTATCAGGTGTCAACATAAGCGCAGCCTCCCATTTAGCAAGTGCTTCATGGTACTTCCCTTCCTAAAAATAATAAAAAAAAAAAAAGTTAATTCTTTCTAGTATCACAATGAAACTGAGTATGACTGGACTGCTGAATTATTGTACCTCACTGGTTGTCCACAAAGAGTTTTATGGACAGCAGCAAATGCAAAAGCATATGGATGGCTAAAACTGGATATTTCAGCAGCTTTCTTGTGGATTTCTAAGAGAGGGTATATTTCAGCAGTTACCCACACAAGGTGGATTTCTGAGACAGACTAATTCATTTTGCAACTACACGATAATTAAGAATCACTTCATAAAGTATGCAGTTATTGAATATTCTTTGGCCAAGGTAACCACGAGAAATTGAACTCGCGACACATGAACAGCACAAAACCCCCACAAACACATATCAGCCGTTCCATTATGAAGGAATAAGAAATTTGTGGGATTCAATCTCAAAGAATTAGAGGTACCTCAGCTAGCTTGTCTCCCTGACTCTGGAGCAAGTCAGCAGTTTCAAATGGCTTTGTTTCAGGACAGTTTGTGTTTTCATCTGCTTTTTCCTCCCTTTCAGCCTCATCGTTGTCACTCTCCACTCCAAATGGTAGGCCTGGTATAGTTGATACTACCACCGACTGCTTCTTAACCTTGGAATTCTTACCCCAGGCTATCTTCATGGTGAGCTGTTTCACAGAGAGAGAGAGAGAGAGAGAGAGAGAGAGCTGAGTTTTGTATGTAGTCAAGCCACACACACAATGAAGATAATTGTATACAATACTCCCTCTGATTCCAAATATAAGTCGTTTAGGACAGCAACACTGTCTCCAATTCGACACTTTGACTTGCATCTTTTTTAAAAATATATCATAATGAAAGTTATAGTGAAAGTACTTTCCATGGTGAATCTAGTAACATCAAGCATATGTTGCAAATCTATGTAACTTTTCATGCATTGATGGATCAGGTTAAGGAAGTTTGACCAACTAGAATCCTAAAATGACTGGAGTATGTACCTCTATCACTGATTTCAGTATCCCCAATCAGAACTTAGGGGTGTTTGGTTAGAAAAGTCCTAGGACTTTTTAGTCCCAAGGACTATTAAAAAAAGTCCCTCCAAGAGAGTCTTTTTAGGACTAATGGAGGAAAAGTCCCTAATAGTCCCTCCCTGTTTGGTTACTAGGGACTTTTTTAGTCCTGGGACTAAAAAGTCCATCAAACCAAACAGCACCTAAGATAGAATGTCTGTCTTTGTTCTTGCCAAGCAAACGGGCCTCGATTAGAGACCCAAACTATGTTCCACTTGACAAAATTCCCTCCCAGGTTTTTTTTGTTTTGTTTTGTTTTGCTTTGTTTTGTTAAATGTAGTAATACTTTTATGACCACTTTGTGCCACTCCAACTTTAGAATGCTCAGTACAGAAATCCTGGGTCCACCACTGAGGGCTTCAAGGTGTTTGAGTTACATGTTTAATAGTACAGCAAAATAGTAAGAACATTAGATTGCATATAAAAAAATGTTTCATTCAGTTGTGTGGCAGCAGCTTAAGGGAAATAAGATGCCAAAGTATTGGTCTCATTCAATTATGAACAATCACTAATTTTAGATTGATGATTCTAGTTCCAATTTTCAATCAAATTGAATACACACACTACAAATATAATTGGGACCGGAAATGAGGGAGTGGACAGTAGTGAAGTACCACGAATTAGAGAGGCCGCAGCTGGATTGGAGCAGGTGAACAGGAGAACAATAGTGAAGGCCAGACAGCCGGAATGGAGCTGCGGACGTCGGCCTGCGCCCTGCGGGATGTGGGCAGTTGCACAAGGCAGCCTGTGCTGGGGGCGGCGCCGCTGCTCCGGCTGCGCCCTGTTCCGGTGCCGCGCCGGCCGGAGTGCACGCGAACGACCGTGGGCGAGTAGGGAGTAGGCGAGCAGCCGAGATGGTCTGCCGAGGGCTGAGCTGAGGGCTCCAGGCCGGCGCAAGTACCAGGGATCGAACAGGGCGGCGGCCAGCGGCGATGCGAGCGTGGGACGAGCGGAGTCACGGTATCGGCGTCGGAAGGGGCGAGTCGCCAGCAAGTTCCCTAGTCGGTGGACTAGTTCGCTTGGGCCTGATGTTGGGCCAAAAACTACATGGGTACTTGGGTTTCTTGGGCCACGACTGGGGCCTATGCCAACTACAGCGATGTTCGCCCGCAGATTTAGCGCACGTGCCTGCTTCAGTCTAACTATTTCTTTTTAAAACATTACTAACAATTATGCCCGCGGCGCGGGTTATACAATTTATATTTTGATTGTTAGGTTTCTCAAGAAAACATATTTTAATCACCAAAATAATCATTTATATATAATACAAAACAAGTAACATTATATTAGTCGTTATAGAATATATATATCATAGTAAATTTATTTGGAGCCACAAATGGTGATACTATTATTATTAATTTGGTCAAACGTGAGTCATAACTTGCACGTTTACCATAATTTTTTTTCTTGATCAAGGGAGTACGTATGTGTAACAAATAAGAATGTATTTTTCAATAATAAGAACAAAAATAGTACCTAGGTCTAGAAAATTCATAAGTTCTTCCATTCTAAATTATAAGGATGTTTTGGCTTTTCAAGATTTATAGAGGTTTTTTTTTTCCACCTAGACCTATGTTATTTCTAGATATATTATTATATATACAAATGCTATGAGAATCCAGAAATACAAAAGCGCCTATAATTTGGGACAAAGGAAGTAATTATGTATGCAAGTTTTTTTTAAGAAAACAAGCGGTTGAGTCCTCAAGTCTTCACGGCGTGAACAAAGTTTTTTTAGAAAAGAAATGATTCATGGTGACAATTACAAACCTGATACCAGGTAGCTTCCGATCCGCGCGTGAGATCTATTTGCACTTGGTCTTCATGGCATGCCGGCGTTGGACTGCAAGCAAACACAAACGATGGGCACTTCGAGTCTTCACGAGCGTGCAGCAGGGGGCAGGACAGCCCGACAACGGCAGGCGGCAGGCGGCAAGTGGAGGGCAGACGCAGAGCTTAGAGCCCAGAGAGCAGATGCGAGACCGGAAACGGACGTGAAATATCGGAAATATGGCAGAGTCCTATTTGGACAAGAAAAAGTGTCGGACAGGGACATAGCTAGGCGGACAGAAGACAGAGGGAACTGGCGGACAGATTAGGGGTAGATTGGCAAAAATTTTCGTGTTTTATTATCGGTATAGATTTAAATAAAGTCTTCCAATTGGTTAGTTTCTTTTTTTGCGAAGATTCCAACTGGTTAGTTTACTCATTATAAAAATTTATTTTTCCATGAATGACCAAAAATATCTGTTCTAATTTACCTACATGTCAGCTCCTTAATCTCTCTTTTCTTACATGAATGACCACAGATATTTGTCCTCTTGACTTGATTAATTTTCTTGCAAGGCTGATGTGCTTCATTCGCTGCTAGACATAGCAACGAACAAGCGTGCAATAAGAGCCAACACTCTATTGCCCTAGAAAAAAACTTGCAATGCGAGGTGGAGAGCCAACACTCTATTGCCCAAGAAAACATAATAAATCCATGCTCCTTTCTCCCCTATGTAGAAGTACTTTAGCTCCTTAATGACTTCCTGCCAAAACCGTTTCTACGGTATTGTTTGGTACACAACTTCTATATTGTTTTCTTTGCCGAGATCGAATAGCTATTTTAGAATCTCATACTCAATAAATATGTATTAGAACTTATTTTGTACCTCTAGACTTCTAGCTTTTTGGTGAGCGTATGTCTGTCTCTGTTGTATGGTCAATGTACCTTACAAATGTAGCTAGCAAAAACAATGGTACTTTGCTTGTTCACTTGAACTTCTTAGCCCAATTAATTAGTACTTTTCCATTCCAAATTATAAGTCATTTGATTTTTTTGACAACAAGTTTGATCACTGCCTTATTCAAAAAATTTGTGCAAAAATATCACTTCTTTTGCTTTGGCTTTCTTTATTAATACAAGTTCTTAAAGAATGACTTAAATTTGACTATATTTACGTAAATTTTTTTGAATAAGACGAACGATCAAACTTGAGCTAAAAAAAGTCAAACGACTTATAATTTGAGATGAAGGGAGTATATGGTATAGTTGTGTTTTTATCCCACAACAAAATAAGTATTAGCCAGCTTATCGACTGCAAAACCATCTTCCGAATTTCTTAAAAATGAAGTGATTCGCTGATGTTTCTCTTCGAAGAGACGACGATGACAGCAGAGACCGTTGCCCTCCGAGGTGTTTCTCTTCGAGGAGACGATGACAGCAGAGCAGACCGTTTGGTCCGTTGCCCTCCGTCGCGATCGCGGTCCACCAAGCACACGCGTCCTCCGGCCATTGGCCCGCGCAAGATTAGACTCCACTCCAGTCTCGCCGCGCCACACACGCGCACGGCCCTCACCCAGTCACCGACCACCCGCCGCCGAGAAGCCCCTCGACACCTCGATGGCGAGGCGAAGGCGCGCTCAAACTCCCCGCGGACCAGCCACGTAGGCGAGCGCGGGCGCAGCAATCCTCCCTCCCCCGCTTGGCCGCTTCCTCCAAATTTCCAAAGCTCTCTCGCGCGCGGCGCCGGCCATGGCGGAGCGCCTCGCCGCCTCCTTCCTCCCCGCCGCCTCGCCGTCTCCGTCCTCGTCCCCTCCGCTCGCCGCGCAACGGTCGCAGCTGCGGTCGCAGCCTCTTTCCCCTCCCCATGCTCCGCCCGCGCAGGGCTGCGCCTACGCTCCCGCCAGCCCCTGCTCCTCTCGCAGGTTCGATTTCAACATTCGCGCGCGAGCGAGCGAGCGCCGGTCGATATGAGTTTGTCGGCCTGCATTGGAATCGAGTTGCTCTGACTGACCTTGTAGTGGTGGTGGGGTTGCGCGCGCGCAGAAGGCGGCCGGACGCGGGCGTGGCGTGCGGGTGGTCCGGTGCATGGCGGCGTCGGACGCGGCGCAGCTCAAGGGCGCGCGGGAGGACATCAAGGAGCTCCTTAAGACCACATACTGCCATCCCATCCTGGTACACAGCAACAACACAGTGTCCTCCTTGCTTTCGAGTCTCGAGGCTATTTTTTTTTTTTTTTTTATTACGATTCTGTATATTTGAACTTCGTTAGATTTGTTGAACTTTACTAGGGTGTCCTTGATTTAGATACAAATGAGTGGCGACGTTGCTTTGCTGGACTGCTTGTGGTGTGCAGTGTGGTTATTGCACATGCCGTCTGATGTAGCATGGTTTTCCCTTACATCAGAGATGTCCATCTCGGTAGTTGAGGGCTCAAGGAAAATAAAGGGACATTCTCTTGTGGTTTCTGATGATCAGAGTGCAAAGAGGGTTGATGCCAAACACTGCTGTAACTACAGAATACGGCCAGACCACATGGGAATGGGAGCTAGTACCAAAACTTATGTAGCAATGATGAAATGTACCAAGGGAGGACAGTCAGAGATGTCCCTAGGATATCTTACATGGTACCCACAAGTCTCTGCTTTAGAAAACATCCAACACAAATCTGCAACAAAGGCACAAATTTGGACGTCAGCACAAGTTTTAATTGGTTGGATACATGTGCTACGGCAAACATGTGTATTGGAGGAGCACCCCATTTCTACATTTTTCTGCCTCTGACTTGCTTTTCTTGATGTATCCAATTCTGTGCTACTATATGACATTGTGCTTGTTTCCCTTGCATTTTACTGGGCTGATTAGTGGAAATTAGTTCCGCACGGAGTTGTTTAGTCACTATGTACCAGTGCTTCTGCAATTATATGCAGAAGCAAGTTCACCATGTGTCCATGCCCCTGTAGTCAACTAGACATATTGTGCTGTGTCAATAAGTGAATGCTTTCAACTCTGTTCAGGTCCGTCTGGGGTGGCATGATTCTGGTACTTATGACAAGAATATTGAGGAGTGGCCACAGCGAGGTGGAGCTGATGGAAGCTTAAGGTTCGATGCTGAGTTGAGTCATGGAGCCAATGCTGGTATTTTCTTGACAGTCTAAATTTCTTATACATTCTAGGTCAGTAGTAACTTGCAGATTTTGACTTGATTTTCACAGGTCTGATTAATGCATTGAAGCTTATCCAACCTATCAAGGACAAATACCCAGGTATCACTTACGCAGATTTGTTCCAGTTAGCAAGTGCGACGGCAATTGAGGTCATTGTCCTTCCTCTGCTAAGTATCTCACTTAGTAATTTGATCATTCAAGTCTATGTAGTAATATGTTTTATCAATCGCATGATACAGGAAGCTGGTGGCCCGAAAATTCCAATGAAATATGGGCGGGTTGATGTCACAGCAGCTGAGCAGTGTCCACCTGAGGGGAGGCTTCCTGGTCAGTGTTTCCAATGGATTCTTCATTCCATACCAATGTCTCATTTTTGTTTTGTTCAGATGCTTGAAATGTGACTTATGAGAAGTACCTATCAAACTAAATAGTTGCTAATGCACATGTTCTGCAGATGCTGGCCCACGTGATCCGGCTGAACACCTTAGGGAGGTATTCTATAGAATGGGCCTTGATGATAAGGTGTGGCGGGTTTTGAAACTTACTTAACTGTCTATCTGTATTTTCTTGAGCTATGTCCCTGAACTTTTGGGGCATTTGTGCAGGAAATTGTTGCACTATCTGGAGCACATACACTTGGAAGAGCAAGGCCTGACCGGAGTGGCTGGGGAAAACCAGAAACAAAATATACCGTATGTTTTTTGTTCTATTTGCTTCAGTTTAAATAAGAAATAATAATTTATTTTCAATAGTATGGAGTTTTTGGGCATGCTTGAATCGTACACTATCCACTATTCTGTATTTGCAGAACACACACTTTGCTATCCTGGGGTTCTTTGCCTTACAGTGGAGTTACTTGATTATACTTCTATAGTTTGCTATGTTTAGTGACAAAACATAATCAAGACGCAAAAACTTAGCTGATAGCCAGTATTCTTAGTATTGTACTATTCTCCACCTCTTGATGTTTTTTAATTGACAAATTAAACTGTTGTTCTTCTCACTTCTCATACCTAGACTATCCTCTTCGCAAACTTCATTACCAGGCAGGTTGTGAAAATGGTTAGTTTCAATTAATCAGTACTGAGGTGTTCCTGTCATTGCATTTTGCAGAAGGATGGGCCTGGTGAGCCTGGAGGGCAATCTTGGACAGTTGAGTGGTTGAAGTTTGATAACAGTTACTTCAAGGTGTGCTTCCTTTTTGTCGTGTTTATAGATCATATTATTCACGAGAATCTCTGATGATTTAAGCTGTCAACAACGTTTCAGGACATGAAGTTTCTGAGCCAGCTTCCCTTGGAAGAGCAGAAGGAGCAGGATCTTCTAGTTTTGCCAACAGATGCTGCATTATTTGAGGACCCGTCGTTCAAGGTAGTGCTTGAGCTCAGCTTGCGACTTCTTATTTTTTTTGAAGATCGTTATTGCATCCACTGAGAATCTATGGCACATTCAGGTGTACGCGGAAAAGTACGCAGAAGACCAGGAAGCGTTTTTTAAAGACTATGCTGAAGCTCATGCTAAGCTGAGTGATCTTGGTGCAAAGTTTGATCCTCCTGAGGTTAGTGTTAGTGTGTTACTGTCCTTCCATTTTGACCTTCTACATCCAGTCACAACTTTAGTAAATGAAACACTCTAGGACAATATCTGTTCTTGAGGTCTTCCATTTGAATGACTTATTTATTTCCTGTAATGTACATGCTCTTTGCTTCCTTACCCGCATTCTGTTCAGTCATATGGAATGAAAGAAATTAATGTACCAGTACAGCAAGACCAGAATTTAGTCTGATATTGGGAGTTTGAGATGTATAGGACAAGTGGTAGCTAGCAGTAAATTAGTCTGTCTTGAACCATTCCATAGAAACGTATGATTGAGTTTTGTTAGGACACTCACAATGCTAGAAACTATCATGGTTTCTATAATCTTTTATCATTGTGTCAAAAACTATCTCCCACAATGCAATTTTCTATCATGATGTCACATGACCCACTTGTCACTCTCACAAATTGTCTTGGTTTACGTGAAGACCTGGTTTCTTAGTTAGACTTGGTTTCTTGTGTTTTCCTCTCTCTCTTCAATAAATATAACGTCACATCAGCAAAAAGCAATAAATAGAGGGGTAATAAATGAGGATAGAAACTATGGTAGAGTCTGCGATTGTGAGTGCTCTAAGCTGCTTGGGTCAACTTTTCATTCTTGTTCCCAGTTCTTGCACAAACTTTATGTGTATGTTGGTTACAGTCTAACTTCATGCATGTGATGTGATTGCCATGCAGGGATTCTCACTCGACGATGACATGATCACTGCACCTGCAGACGAAAAGACGGAAGAAGCTATCTCTTTTGGTGAGAGATTGAAACAATTTTTAGAAGGCATCTCTTGGATAAACTTTCAAGTTCAAAGCTTTTTAATTTTTCTTAAAAAGTTTTGGACGAATTTGTTGAAACGATTTTCAACCGATACCCCTTGGAAATGGGGTACTGCACTAACACTGGAACCATCAGTAGCAGCAGCACCGCCACCAGTGGCTCCAGAACCAGAACCAGCAGCAGAACCTACACCAGAACCAGTAGCAGCGGCAGTAGCAACAGCGACAGCCGATGACAATAACGGCGCAGCTCCACAGCCGGAGCCCTTCGTCGCTGCCAAATACTCGTATGGAAAGGTAAAAGCACTTACTTGCTCCCTCCATTAAACTGTTACAATCTACTAGGGGGCAGCTCGACGGTAAACTGATGGAGCATGTTGCGCGGGTGAACTCACAGAGGGAGCTGTCAGAGTCGATGAAGCAAAAGATCAGGGCAGAGTACGAGGGGTTCGGAGGCAGCCCGGACAAGCCCATGCAGTCCAACTACTTCCTCAACATCATGATCCTGATCGCAGGGCTGGCGTTCTTGACATCTCTGGTCGGGAACTGAGTGCGATATCTTTGTATGATCCGATTCTGAAGTCTACGACTGTCCATTATAAACTCTGTAAGCATATGAAACATATATGTATAAACGGCGTGCAACCTCAGAGCTACATACACGTGCTGTGTAAACAGTTTTTCGCGAATTACGGAAAGCGACTAGAGCAAAAGGAATGTATAGCAAGTGTTGGAGAAATAGCGACCTGATTATCAGCACTCTACATATATGATTTATTTTATTTTATTTTATTTTATTTTGAACCTTACATGATTTATTTAGGGAATTTAATGATTCTATTGTTATTTTTGAACGCTCATGGCGATTTTTTCCTTGTTTTTCTTAAGTGCGTTTTTACCTTCATTTTTTCCAAACAAAACCTCCATCTACCCTTGTTTTGTAACACCGTTTGTATAGGTCATATTAAATAGACAAAGTTGTGAAAACGTAAAGTTGTGACACAAACTTGCACCCCACAAACTTCAACCAATCAACTGTTCAAGATTGCACACCTTGACTGGAGCTCGAGGATACCAATAGTCTTTGTATTTTGAGGAAGATGCATAGGAACACAAACTTGCACCCCACAAATTCTACAAGACGTGTGGAGGTTAATGACTTTTGTGATAAATATAGTTATGACACCATAAATATAGTCACAATATAGGATTTGGCTACCTTGAAGACATTTTTTTGTGACATTTATTTAATTATATCACTAAGTTGAAATGCTTTCAAAGAAAACGTCATAAACCAACACATTTCTTGTAGTGAAACTTGCACCCTCTTCATCCCTATTCCTCGGAACACAAAGGCTATCAGTGTCTTGAGCTCCAGTCGAACAACATTCTTATTTCTAGACATGTCGTGTTTTACGAGGCCTTCTTCCCCTTCGCCGAAATGTCTACCACGCCCATAGCATCCTCCTCCTTGGATTTTCTACTTGATTAACATGATCTCACCTCTTGTTCCTAGAGCAAGACTTGTGCATGCAGGTACACCTCACGTCGTGCATGGGCATGTCAAAGTGCCCCACCTGGTGTGCACCCATCCTTCACGCAACCCTAGGCTGGCACACTGCAGATGTGGCCCTACGGGCGTCTCCCACTGCCAGCCTTCACCTTTGTTCCTCAGTATGGCGGCCCCTTCAACGACGTTTTGGCCGGGCACGCCTATGGGGCCAACTATGCCACTCCCCACCATAGTACATCTACGAGGGAGCTGCGCCCTCATCGCAGGTGTTCCAGGGCCCCATGCCGACCTATCAGGTGCCCGCGGCGATGCCCTGGAACCCCACACATGGAGCCTTGTGGAACCAGGACTCCTTGGCGCAGTCCTTCAACACCATGACGTTCATACCTCCACCGGCACCATTAAATGATACATCGACTCTCGTGTTGGTTCCCACATGACTACGGACGCTAGTAATCTCTCCACTACTTTCTCATCATCATCTTTTACAACATTATTAAGAATCTTATTTCTACTCGTCGTTTTACCACCGACAATAATTGCTCTGATACCATGAAAGTGTTGTGGGAATGATTGATTGTATTCCATATGTGTTACATGAGTACATATAGATAGTTGAGGTAGCATGCAAGCTTACCGCACATGTGTGATTACATCCATAAATCATGGGCCTAATTACAATAGGCTAACACAATTAAACCAAAGACGAGATAAAGGCTTCATTCATTTTATTCATCACCTATTACTCTTGTTGCTTCAAGTAAGATGTCGTGAAGCGTGGGAAAATGTCGAACTTGATCTTGGCTCGCCGGTGACACAGATAGCTACCGATCATATGACTTTTTCCAAGAGTATGGTTATTATACTAAGAGTTCTTCGACTTTTCCTTGGATTGGTGAAAATCAAGCGCGTTCATCTCTAGGACACATGGTGTCACATGGGCACTCACACAGCACATCGCCGATGAAGGAGTGCCACATCTTTCAGCCTGCCCATCTCTAACGATCACTCATGACCCCATTGATGCTTTCTTCATGACGATCAATTGTCAACCACACAAGATACTACTATATATGTACTCTATTATTCCTAAGACGAGGAACTTAGCTGTCGCACTCATCGCTTTCAATCATCGTCGTCGAAGCACGTGTCATGGTCGGGCTTCACGTGGTAGATTCCGGAGGCTGGCTAACGGGCATCACTCTCGATGTGTTAAAAAAGCGAAGGGGTCGATGGGGGAGATACGCCCTGTGTCTAGCCATATATTAATGTTCTAACAAAAGATTCGATGCATATGCTTCACATAAAAATGATTTATACTTCCTTTGTAGACAATTAACAGGAGTTTGTTTTCGTTCTCGCGTAGTCAAACCACAAAAAGAACGAGACAAATTTTGTGGGGGCTATCTTCAGCTACATATGGCGCATCTACAAAAGGATAGCCTTTTTGACGTGACCTTTTTCCTAGTACACTTTTTATGTATCACTATCATACTCGTATCGGTCAAACTTTCATAAGTTTGATTAGGATTGTACATCTCTACGTCCAAAAAATTAAATTTTTTCCCAATGGTATTTATATCGCATCATAAATATTAACTTGAAAGGGTATGATTTCTCAAAAATCAAGAATTACATCCTTTTTGGACGAAGGGAATAGAAAATATTAGCAACATTTGTATATCTAAATTAAGTAAGTTTACTCTAAAAATAGATTCAATGATCTTTTTCTATTGATACTAATTATGTACTATAATATTGATATTTTTATTACATATCTTATGTCAAAGTAGAGTGTGTTTGACTTCTTGATAAGAGAATGACATTTTAAAAAAAAAAGATAGAGCTGAGGAGGAAGTAGTAGTACGTCCACAATTTTTTTGAGGGCACTATAATTTTTTTTACCCAACAAGCCACCAAATAGCTCTCCCTGTGACATTTTAGACTTAAAATAGTTCTTAAGAGATTTATATTATGAAAAGCTTCTTTTCAGCTGATGCCATAGTCACTGTCACGACATATAGTAAATAGGATGCGATAGGCAATGGAAGTACTTGGGACGATAACAAGAGTAAAATTCATCGTTGGACCAAAACTTGGCTAGTGATGTCATCTATGTACCAGTCCCTATACTTTTAAAGTGCTAATCAGTAGGCCACTAAACTTGGTTTTAAATCTTATCTATATCAAAACCGAGCGATCTAACTAAAAACTTTATATCAAATATAATTCATAGTTATTTCTATATAAACTCGAATGAAGACAAACCGTATATCAAAATTAAAGTCCTTGATGCATTCTATAACTTTGTAGTTGAAAAGTTTTTGAATAAAAATTGTTTAGGATAGCCATGACATCGTCAAAGCAACAACAATCCAAAGTAACATGACATGTTATGGTAATATATAACAAAGTATTCCGGTCCGGCAAAGAAACTTCCCATGTTGAAGTACTTCAACATAGCTACACTACTCACAACTGCCCATGCTAGCATGACATGACATATTGGATCGAACGAGAGAAATGCATGACACACTGTGGTGGAACTGGACAAAAAAGCATCTTATATTGAAATACTACAGACCAGTTAGTATTATCATGCCTAAAAGTAGGGACATTTAAATTTCAGACCTTAGAGAGGCCTTGGCCCGGCTAGCCCCCTGTTCCACCAGTGTACATCAAATCAAGCTATGGAATCCATTAAAGTTGGTTGCAATAATAAGTGTGTGCAATTGACACCAACAACCACATCTACAACTTGCATACCTAAAGGAATCTCTAGACATAATTGGCCACAACAATAAAAAGACAAAGTATCTAGATTCTAGGGAATTGTGTCATCCGCCATATCACAACTAATGGAGTGGGTTTGCTTAAAACTCACATGCCACATATGTGGCCCTTGTTATAGATAGACAAACCACTTATTGCAAACAACCAATCATAGACTTAATATGCATAGAATGCTATGTAGGTGAACCAAGCACAATAATTAATTGCACATATACGGGCAATGCCCAGGTACACTTTTTTTAGCTACTAGGAGGTAATATCTCAAATCGATCCGGGACCATTGATTTTTACATTAAATAAATTACTAAATTTAAGAAAACAAAAATAAAACGACCGCAAATCTGGCATGCCGACAATCACAGGAGAGCAGCGCTAACCAATTGCATGCTAACGTGCACGATCACATACAATTTGCCGTGGAATGTCGTCCAGCTCCTGACACGTACGTGCACGACCATGTATGCACGTTACAATTTTCTTGACTTGTTCCCTGATCTCGTAGCTAATGTCCGGTCTTTAGAGACCTTGAAAACTAAAGAGTTAATGCTTCAAGAGCAATTACAAGCCAAGAAAGCATAGCTCTCTATCCTAGAAAATCAGTGTTGTGATATGGAATCTATGTCTGAGGAAACAACCATATTTGCTACAACTCAAGCCCTCAGAGCTCTCAAGAGTCGGATCCCTAGCCTAGACATCAGCCTTGTCAAGACCGGCCTCCATTGTTCTCAAAATGAAGTCAAGAACACGTACGACCACGTTAGTCCCACCGTGGATTGTTTTGTGGAATGTTTATTTAGATGACGGATTTACCTGTAATAATAACTTATTGGCTGGTCTGTGAAGAGCTTACCACAATATCCAGCTATGAAAAAGTTGTCAACCTTAACAAAAGCTTCAATTGATTCGTTCTCCGAAGAATAAAACAATGACAACATAATAAAAGAGGTGTTCCAAACAACTAGAAAAATATCTCACCTTCTACTGCACGAAGTTGTTAGAAATCACGTTCTCTGGATCACACAACCACACTCACAAGCACAAGAACAATAGGATGAACAACAAGATGTAAAGAGGAAGTTCTATGTATTCACTTTCATTTGCTGATGTATGTTTACAATGAAAGGGACCTCCTATTTATAGAGAGGTTATGGTGAAAGCAAACAAAGTTACATTGTTTGAAACTTTGACATTCCTCCTCTTCATAAATTTGGCCACCATTGTTCATACACTGTTAGTCTTTGTTTCTCAACAGAAGTGATGTTTATGGGTCCTTTTTATCAGTTTCTGTTGGGCGCTTGCGTGTTCGGACTCTGACGTGGTATGCGGGCGCGTGCTCGCTTGGACCAACGCTGTTCGGGTGGCTGCAGTGTCCGAACGTGGGAGTGTTCAGGCAGAGGTCCTTTTGTTTTGTTTTTTTTTTACAAGGAACAAAACAAAGCTTTCTCCAAGTGTTGGTGAAGAAGTTCTCTAACGGTTCGAACGCAAGTTTGGAGCACAGGGCTAAAACTAACCCACCTTGTGAAAAATGGATTGAAAGTGAAGTAATTATGTCGTGGTCGTATACCACGGTCACAGTAACCGACTGGCTAATGTGTGCAACGATGGCCTAGCTCAAGAACAATGACACGGTGGTTTATACTGGTTCGGGGCTTCCGAGCACCCTAGTCCAGTGTGTGACACTATCGAGCTCAAAGTGCTTCGTGTCGGGCGAATACAAGCCGGGCGAGAGGGAGATGAGCTCCCAAGTCTCGTGGTGATGAGTGGAATCGAGCGATGTGTGTGTGCTTTACGGCGCAAGAGAGCTTGCCCTCTCTCGGTGGCCGAGCCCTCCCTTTTATAGTCGCAAGGGGAGCTCACGGGGTCGCTGAGCGGAGGGCCTTAGAGATAGAAGGAATACAAGTTTTGGGGTGAAGAGGAAGAGTTCCCCCGCAATGTCGGGCACGCCGGGCTGTCCGGCGTCTTGTGCTGCGCCGGGCCGCCCTACTTCCCGCACTCACGGCCGGTCGCCGAGAGTAGAATAGGGCGACTCCCGCATCCCGATACGTAGTACGACGTGGTGACGAGCTCGGAGCTCGTCGGTCGGGGTAGAAGGAGACAATGAGCTCATCCCGCCGCCGCCGCACTCCTCGCGTCATCCGCGCCGTCGCACGCGCCGGCACCGCTGGCGAGATCATGGGGGCGCCACCGCCTTTAAATGCTCGCCAGATTTGGGGTCGCAGGAAAACGCGTGTGGCGTGGAGAGAGCTCGCGATGAATTTGACCGTCCGCCGAGGTCATCCTTGTCGTGTAGCGCTTGTCCCATGCGCTTGTCGGGACTGGCGTGATCCGACACGGCTCCACGCCGCGCGTGTGCCGAGGATCTTGCCCCGCAGCCGATATGATCGTAGGTTGCGCGCGGGTCGCAGAGGCCGAACCCGCGATCTCATGAATCGTGCGCCGGATTTTTCTTGGTCGTTCTTGGGTCCCGCCACGGGGAGCTCGTTCGAGACGGAAAAGAGCTCGCCGCCGTAGTGGAGCTCGTCGCACCTTCGCGCTCCCTAGGGAGCTCGTTCGGGGCGGAGGTTTTTCCCAAAAACGAGCTCGAGCTCGTTCCTCGAGCCTCCGCGGGTCCGGTGAGTCTTCGCCCCGAGACGGGGAATGTCCTCATCGTATTTCAGCCTCTATGGCGGGTAACACCCCGCTGTTTGACGAGTATGTTTTCTCTCTAATGCGTTGTTACGGATGGGTTGGGATGATTGACTCGATCCAGGAATATCTGCGTCCCACAAATTATGTGCTAATTAGGGCTAATATACTCTAACCACCAATTAGCCCTTAATAAAAAAAAATAATTTTTAAAAATATTTTAAAAAGGACAAATACATTATTTTCTATATTCTTAATAATACAATTGACCTATAGACTAAATTCACAAAATTTGGTCAAAATATGAAGTGTTTGTATTGTTGTTTTCCGCCTTCTCGACTTGTTTGCGTAAAGTACAATGCGCCTCCCGCTTCTTCCACGGTCTCCTCCCTCGCCGCCGCTGTCGCCGCCATGCCTCCTCGCCGCCGCCGCGTTGTCAGAGCGCCGTCGCTCACGCCGTCTCCTCCACAACTACCTTCTACCCCGCCGCCGGTCCAGTCCGTAGAGGCCCCCAAACCCGAAGCCCCCGACCACCGCGATCCCACTCCCTCCGCCCGTCGCCGCCTCCCCCTCGCTGCCGGGACCGTCGAGGCGCAGGAAGAGTGGCATCCACTCCCGCTCTCCACGGCCGACCTTTCCCTCCCACTCACCACCCCCCACCGGCCAGACCTTCCTCTGGCGCCGCACCTCCCTCTCCCCGCTCCGCTTCACCGGTGCCGTGGGGCCCCACCTCGTCTCCCTCTCCCACCTGCCCGACTCCGACGATGGCCGCCTATCATTCCTCCTCCTCCATAACGACGGCGGTTGCCCCGCCTCCTCGGTGCCCGCTGCCCGCGCCGCGCTCAGCGACTATCTCAACGCGGCCGTCTCGCTCGCCGACCTCTGGCGGCAGTTCGCCGCCGCAGACGAGCGCTTCGCTGAGGTCTCCGCACGGCTCGGGGCGGCGGCGCCCGGGTGCTAAGGCAGGACCCCGTCGAGTGCGTCTTCCAGTTCCTCTGCTCCTCCAACAACAACATTGCCCGGATCGAGAAGATGGTGTGGACGCTGGCAGGCTATGGGGAGCGGCTCGGCGAGGTTGGTGGCTTCGTCTTCCACCAGTTCCCCACCATCGAGCGGCTCGCGCGCGTGTCAGAGCAGGAACTTCGTGAGGCTGGGTTTGGGTACAGGTCAGCTCTTGGTACCTTCCTACCTTGCATTCCATTTGGATTTTGGAGTACAACGATAAGCATCAGCTTTGCATGTATGATTCAGCACAGCTCGTCAAATTTAATTTGGCTTTGCCAGTTTTACTCCATGATTAAATGCCTAGATCGTAGGCTGGAGCTCAAAGATTTCCCTTCTATTGTTGTTATCCTGTTCAGGTAGCTGCTATTTCGTTTGCAGCATAGCATTGGCAGGTCGTTCTAGGTTAATTAAGCTACTATTGTTTCTACTATTTCAACTGAAGCTTTGGTTGAGAAATGAAACCGATGTGTACATTGGGCTAGTTGTTGATCTAATCAGGCAACGAGCATTTGTGCTATGATGGAGATGATAACACTGCTGATGTTTTTACGTACATGTAAATACATATAGGGTGTGTTTGGTTTGCTGGGTAGGTTAAGCCTGGCTATCTCCACTAAGCTAGGCTAGGTGTAACCAGGCTTAACCGAGCCAGGTAGAGGTTGTTTGGTTGCCATGGTTGTTGTAGCCTGGCTAGACTTAGGTTGTGTTTGGTTGTCTGGATTGGCTCACCTCTTCTCTTGTTCGGTTAGTTTACCACCTCACTTGATGAGCACAACTTGTGACGAATTTCATCGAACACCTGGTGAGCAATCGCGGCAGGTCGTGTTTCACTGATGGCAACGTGACAATGCCCAATTACAGAGGATGAACAAGTGCCGGAGGCCCGGAGCTCCATTGACCATTTCGTACTCATTGACAATATTGAGAAACGACTAGACGATCGAGTACGATGGCAATTGCCCATTCGCCGTGTTGCTCTGACTCCAAGCTTTTGCCAGGAGCATAACAAGCCTACACATGAGTAACCCCAATCAGGTCACCTACTAATTATTGGCGGCGCCTCCGTTCGCCCGATTCTCAAGGTGCACGGGCACCGCAGAACGCACCGATGGCAAGGCTGGCCAGCACGCTATGCGCCCTGCTCGCCACCATCGTCATCGCTGTCTCAGGCGGGCGGCCATTGTGCACGCCGCGCCGCGCATCGCCGTGGCTGTCCCGCCCCGCGGCGCTCGGTGCTCTACCTTGATGACGCAAGACGCCGCGACGGGGTTCGCGCCCGGCTCATCGGGGCACAGGCTGCGCACCTCGCCTCGCTTAGCCCGCTGTGCTCACGGCCGTGCCCGACGAGACACACCGGCTGCACACCTCGCAGACTCGGTCGTTCCTGCGCCTCTCAAAGTCTTCAAGGCTGCTCTAGGCGTCGGCGGCGCCACAGATGTCGGATCGGCGTCATCGACACCGGCGTGTACCCCATCGACCGCGCCTCTTCGCTGGCGGACCGTCGTTGCCGCCACCGCCCGGCCACGACGCGCGGCCGCTGCGTCTCGACGCCTGAGTTCAATGCCTCCGCGTCTTTGCAACAACAAGCTCGTCGGCGCCAAGATCTTCGCCCGGGTGCGAGGCCGCGCGACGCGGCGGGGAGGCTTCCCCCCCGCAGCCGCGGCACGAAGATGGACGAGTAGTTGACCGCCGAGCGATGAGGTCCGGTGACGGCGCGCCCACCGGGCAGGAGAACACCAGGCCGGGCTGGCGCCCGCCGCGTGGCTCATCTCCCGGCGCCTATGTCGTGCCCCCGCCGCCGTCGCGCCCGTGCTGCTCGCCCGGTGGCTTCCCAAGGTTGTTCGTCGTCGCCGCTGCGTTTTCCGATCCGACGGGCCTCCGCATCCGCGTGCTCCTGATCCAGACAGGCGGCTTCTGCATCCGTGATGGCGAGGGGCTCGGGCACCTTCCTCGAGATGGGCGCGCTGCTCCACCACCCGGCTGCGTCCTGACTCCGCGCAGCCGCCTTCTTTGGGGTCGCCGCCGCAGTTGTCGCGTGGGAGCCGCCGCGGTCGAGATCCGAATCCAGCTCGAGGAGGAGTAGCGCCCGGTGGGATTGGGGATGAGTAGCACCGGCGGGGAGAGGGATGAGAACGGCGGGGAGGAGCAGCAGAAAAACCGGTGACAGGCCGAGGTGACAAGGCGGAGGTGATAGAGGGAGGTGACCCGATGGAAGTGCGAGAGCTTGCCCAAGCCAGGCTTAGCTGGCACGCCCACCCCGGCCGTTTCGGCTAAGCCTGGCTAAGGCGGTGCGGTCGAACAGTGGGGAGCCGGGCTTGGGAGCTAGATTTTGCAACCAAACACGAAAAATTTTGGCCCAACTAAGCTCGGCTTGCCCAAATAGGTGCAACCAAACACACCCATAGAACTCAACTTCTTGTTTGCATCATACCGTGTCATACCCGATAACGAAAGGCGAGTGAGCACAAGGCGTCAATCCAGAAGAGGAAGCGTATTCATGTCTTTACGTTTGTAATAGCTTATGGCGTGTGGGTCCGAGCGACCAGAACCTGTTTCCTTTTTATACCGCTAGGCGGCTTGCTTGTAAGACATGTTAAGAAAGTTAATAGAACTTGCGTGAACGACGAGAGGGGTTCCTCCGCTCGTCGCCGTCTGAGATCCACCTGTGCTTTCTCACGTCTCCGGCGATCGCCGGACGGCCAAGGGTTATTACAGTGGTATCAAAAACCTATCGTTCCTCGGCTAACTCGGGTCCCCTCCTACCTCGGTGCTTCCTCAGCAGCGGCGGCGGATTTCGACGAGCTCCAGCAAATCGACTTCGACTACCAGCTCTGCGAGTTCTACCGGTGGTGGCGTTCCCCACTACTCCCTCGCCGTTTTCCCCTATTTTCCGGTTCGGATTTTCCGTGTATCGTTGCAACCTGGTGGTACCGGTCGTGTGTGCGCTAGGTGTTCGACGAATTTCCCTGTTCGTTTTTCCTTGCCCCGTTCGAGTTTTCCTTCCTCGTACGCTGAATCCAAACGGCTCCGGTGGGGTTCACTTCGACAGGACGAGCGGTCTGAGTAATCCGCGCTCGGCTAGTTGAAGATACCGTAAATCCGACCAACGGATCTCGTACCACGGAACGGGCGAGCGTTTCTGCTGTACTTCCTCTTGTTCGTCACCACCTTGCCTCCAGTTTGGTTGATCTCACGGTTTGGGTTGTGGGCCGAGTACTCACGTAATTCCGTAGCCGTCGGGTGATCCCATCTATTCTCTGGAGGCCTCCCTCAAACACGGATTGATCGCAGGCAGAGAGGGTTGCGAGACAAGTACTCGTGTAAAATTCCGTATCTGCTGTTGGTGACTCCGGTTTGAGTGGTTTTGCTGGTCGCGTGTTCTGTGCTCACTGCTTCAGCGAGTCGCCTGGAATTCTGACGGTCTGGCTCCACGACGGGCACCAGCTAGGGATCCACAGCCATCGACGCAGACAAGGATCCTGATGGATCAGATGTCGACAAGTGCAGATGAGGAGCGTGCTCGGTGGACAGAAGTGATGGATAACTTTGGGCTCATGTTTCAGCGCATGAATGACCTTGGCCAAATTCAGCAGGAAGTAAAGCAGCAGCTAGCTGAAACTAATGCTAAAGTGGAGCAATGCACTGAAGACCAGCGTTTTATCTCCCAGCAAGTGAGAGCAAATGGCCAGGCTGTGGCTCAGCTTACCTTGCGCCAATTTGAACGAGAAAATGGATCAAATCATGATGGATCTGTGGTGAATGATGAAGAGGAACAGTTTGAGAATGTTTTTGCAAATGATAGGGGCAGAGGTCCAACACACAACAGACACCACAGGCATCATTCTCCCCCTCCCAGAGAGCAGTTGCCTCACCATACACTGCCCAAGTTGTATTTTCCCAACTTTGATGGCAAACAGCCCAAGATTTGGATAGACAAGTGCCTCAATTACTTCAGGATATACAAGATCCCTGCTGATTTGTGGGTTGATGCAGCTTCCATGCATTTGGAAGACAATGCTGCAAAATGGTGGCAATCCTATCAGAGGACCCATCCAGCAGTCTCTTGGACCAGATTCTCCACAGACATCCAGTCCCAGTTTGGTGCTGATGATCATAGGTCAGCTATCACTGAGCTGTTGGATTTGAAACAAACAGCAACGGTGGAAGAGTACACTACCCAATTCCAATCTTTGCAGTATGATGTTACCATGCATGGGGGCAATATGATGCACTGTTCTTTTGCCACTCAGTATGTTAGGGGTCTGAAAGAAGAAGTGAGAGCAGTGGTGGAACCACAAGTGCCTACCACTGTTGAAAGGGCAGCTATTATTGCAAAAATCCAACAGAAGGTACTGGACAGAAAACCCAAGTTTCAGCATAGACAGAACACAGGCAAACAACCCATGACAGACAAGCCAGAGGCCAAACCATCTGCCACTTATGGCAGTCTATGGAGGGACAGACAATTAAGGGATTACAGAAGAGCTAATAACCTCTGCTTCCAGTGTGGCGAAAAATATTCACCAGGCCATGCTGAAGTATGCTCAAAGAAGACCAAACCCCAAGCTAATGCTATGGTTGTGAATGAGTTGGATCGAGAATTGAGTGAGGAGGTGCTCAATGAAATGGCTGTTGAGGACATCATGCAAGAAGAATTTGGCCAATTATCTATCAATGCAATTACTGGTACAGATGGTGTTGATGCAATTAAACTGAAAGGAATGGTGTCCAACAAGACAATGTTGACTCTTCTAGACTCTGGGAGTACCAACACTTTTGTGAGTGCCCAGTTTGTCAGATTAGTCAATTTACCCACCTCTGAGAGTAAAGCTCCCCAATGGCACCTTCATGACTACCACCAAGATGGTATCCCAACTCAAGTGGTACATTCAAGGACATACTTTCGAAACTAACATGATTGTACTGGACTCTCTGCCATATGATGCCATACTTGGCTATGATTGGTTAAAGTCTCGAGGCAAAATGACTTTTGACTGGGAAGCCAAGACAATGCAGTTTCATCACTTGGGCAAATCTGTAACTATTAAAGGCATTCAACCTCAAGGGCTGGGGTTAACAGCTATTACTACCAAACAAATTGCTAAGTCAATGAAGGGTAATGACATCTGGGCTTTTGCTATTGTGAATAGTTTCCCTCCTACTCCACAACTGCAATTATCAGAAAAGAGGGAACTGCAAGTAATTGAAGTTCAAGACTTATTGCTGCAGTATGCTGATCTCTTTCAAGATCCTAAAAGTTTACCACCACAGAGGAGTTATGATCATGTAGTTCCTTTGTACCCTGGTTTCATACCAGTGAATGCAAGACCCTATCACTACAGCCCTCAACACAAGACTGAAATTGAGAATCAGGTGAAAGATCTGTTGGCTGCTGGCCTCATCACTGCTAGCCACAGTCCCTTCCCCAGTACTACTTGTTAAGAAGAAAGATGGCCAATGGAGGTTTTGTGTTGATTATAGAAAATTGAATGACCTAACCATCAAAAATAGATTCCCCATGCCAATAGTGGATGAAATCTTGGATGAGCTAGCTGGGTCCAGATTCTTTACCAAATTGGATATGAACCATCAAATTAGGATGCTACCAGAGGATGAGCATAAAACTGCATTCAAGACCCACCAAGGACATTATGAATTCAAAGTCATGCCTTTTGGCCTCACCAATGCACCTGCCACATTTCAGTGCTTGATGAACCAGCTGCTACAACCCTTCCTGAGAAAGTTTGTTCTGGTTTTTCTGGATGATATCCTGATCTACAGCTCAACCATGGAAGAGCATCTGCAGCACATCCAACAGGTATTTTAGGTACTCAGGACCAACAAGCTTTATTTAAAAGCCTCTAAGTGCAGCTTTGCTCAGTCCAATATAGACTATTTGGGCCATATTATTTCTGATCAAGGTGTTGCAACTGACCCTTCCAAGACTAAGGACATGCTCCAGTGGCCAACACCAACAAATATGACTGAGCTCAGGGGATTTTTGGGGTTGACAGGGTATTACAGAAAATTTGTCAAACATTATGGGTTGATAGCCAAACCACTGACTAATCTATTAAAGCTCAAACAGTTCCAATGGTCAACTTTGGCTCAAGAGGCTTTTGAGAAATTGAAGTTAGCAATGACAACAACACCAGTATTGGCTCTGCCCAATTTTGACACACCATTTCAGGTGGAAACTGATGCTTGTGCTGAAGGCATAGGAGCTGTTCTCATGCAGAAGGGCCAGCCTATAGCATATCTGAGTAAGGCATTGGGGGACAAGCACAAGAACATGTCAATATATGAGAAGGAGTTTCTGGCCCTTATCATGGCAATAGAGAAGTGGAGACCTTACCTCCAAATTCAGGAATTCCTGATACTCACTGATCACAAATCTCTATCCTACTTAAATGAACAGAATCTTCATTCTGACATGCAGAGAAAGGCCATGACAAGATTGATGGGATTAAAGTTCAAAATTGTGTACAAGAAAGGAAAGGATAATCTGGCAGCAGATGCCCTGTCTAGAATGCCCCACCTCCTGGCTTTACAAGCTGTATCAGCTCTTCAGCCTCAATGGCTATTGGATGTCCTGAACTCATACACTACTGATCTTCAGGCTCAAGACTTACTGGCCCAATTAGCTATATCCAGTCCCAATGCACAAGGTTTCAGTCTGGAACAAGGCATCATCAAGAAGGGGACCTTGATCTGGATAGGTGACAATTCTGCTCTTAAGACCAAACTCATTGCTGCATTTCACTCTTCAGCAATAGGAGGCCACTCTGGTGTCAATGCCACTTATCATAGATTGAAAAGGTTGTTCTGTTGGAAGGGCCTCAAAGTAGATGTGGATAATTTTGTGAAACAGTGTGTGGTGTGTCAACAGAGTAAGCACTCCCACACTCATCCTGCTGGATTGCTACAACCACTTCCAATACCTGAGGGGATTTGGCAAGAATTATCAATGGATTTCATCACAGGCCTCCCAAAGTCTGAAGGATATAGTGTAATCTTTGTGGTGGTGGACAGATTCTCCAAATTTGCCCATTTCTTACCACTGAAGCACCCATTTACAGCAGCTACTGTGGCTCAGGTCTTCTTGGACAATGTGGTCAAAATACATGGGTTGCCTCAGCGAATTGTGAGTGACAGAGATCCAATCTTCATGAGTAATTTCTGGTCTCATCTCCTAAACTTGTACAAAGTTGAACTGGACCTGTCCACAGCATACCATCCTCAAACAGACGGCCAGACAGAGCGAGTCAATCAGTGTTTAGAAATGTACTTGAGATGTTCAGTACAAGATTCACCAACTACATGGAGGAAATGGCTTCCTTTAGCCCAACTCTGGTATAACTCTTCCTTCCATACTGCTCTAGGCTGTTCTCCTTTCAAAGCCATGTATGGGTATGAGCCAAACCTGGGAGCTGAGACTATTGCCACACCTGACACCCCAGCCACAGTGGCAGAAGTCATTGCAGACAGGGAAACTCATTTTCAGATTCTCAAGCAAAGACTGCTCCATGCTCAAAACAGGATGAAAGTGCAAGCTGATAAAAACAGAGTGGATAAGCAGTATACTGTTGGAGATAAAGTCTTTCTCAGGTTACAACCATATACTCAATCCTCGGTGGCTAACAGGTCCTATCCTAAACTTGCATACAAGTTCTTTGGCCCATATGAAATACAAGAGAAGATTGGTAAAGTGGCCTACAAACTTCTGTTGCCTTCCTGCAGTGAGATCCATGATGTGTTCCATGTCTCCCAGCTCAAAGCTTTTGTCCCTGATCATACCCCAGTCTACTCCAAGTTGCCAACTATCACTGACTTACAAGCTACTGCAGCTGTTCCTGCTCAGGTGCTCCAACGGAGGCTGGTGCGTAAAGGTAACGCTGCTGTGCCGCAGGTGCTCGTGAGCTGGACAGGTCTACCAGCGACTACTACGACCTGGGAAGACTATCAAGTCCTGAAGACAAGGTTTCCGTCGGCACCTGCTTGGGGGCAAGCAGGATCTTCGGCGGGGGAAGCTGTCATACCCAGTAACGAAGGCGAGTGAGCACACGGCGTCAATCCAGAAGAGGAAGCGTATTCATGTCTTTACGTTTGTAATAGCTTATGACGTGTGGGTCCGAGCGACCAGAACCTGTTTCCTTTTATACCGCTAGGCGGCTTGCTTGTAAGACATGTTAAGAAAGTTAATAGAACTTGCGTGAACGACAGAGGGGTTCCTCTGCTCGTCGCCGTCTGAGATCCACCTGTGCTTTCTCACGTCTCCGGCGATCGCCGGACGGCCAAGGGTTATTACATACTGGCATTTTGTTCTTTGGGAACCACCTTATCAGGCAGAAAAGTCTTGTTATATGATTGTAACTGCACAGATCATAAATTAGTAATTGCTCATGAGTATCTCATGTGTATACATTATTGCTAGATTGCTCCATAGTATTACTGATTTGGACAATTCTGTGGTTTTTTATTACAAACAAACAGGGCAAAGTACATTGTTGGCACTGCTAAAGAATTGCAGGCCAAACCTGGAGGAGGTAAAAAATGGCTTGTTTCACTGCGTGAGAGGGAGCTTTCAGATGTGATCGAAGCTCTTTGCACTCTGCCAGGTGTTGGTCCAAAGGTCGCTGCCTGCATTGCTCTGTTCTCCCTTGATCAAAATCATGCTATTCCTGTCGACACACATGTTTGGAAGGTATGCTATTCTCACTTCTGTGTTAGTGGTGTAACAATCTCTTCTACTTCTGTTGTTCCATCTGGACATACCATTGTTGGTCATTGTTAGCTTTAGTGAGGTTAGAGCTTGTCTTAGTTATGTTCGTCACCATCATTCTCTGGTAGACCACAGTAAATAGGCTTTACATAGATGAATTATTGACCATTTGTACAGGGTAACCTGTGTTGCACTTCCCTCGGTTGTATGTAAACTGCACATGATACTTGATTCAAGTTATGACTCAACCATTTTATTTGACCATAAAAATCTTGCTCTTCACTAGGTTTGTTCCCTGTTAAGTTTTGTTTTTAATTTTTTTGAGAAAGATATTATTTGAAATGCTAGTAAACCAATCATCATGTGTAGATACATATTCCATCTGCATTCATAATGAACGTACCTGTTAAACACTGAAATCCTAACATAGCTAAAGCCTTGAAGTTGGCCGGCGATGAGCGTCGGTGGTGGACAATGGCAGGGGCTCGTGGGCATAACTGCCGCCGCCCAAGCTGTTAGTTGATTTGTTGTAGGTGCAGGGCTGCTTTTCTTTTTTTTACCGACGCGAATGTATCTTAAGAGTTAAAGTGTTTGGGTGTGTGTTGTACTAGGGTTCTTTACCCCTCTTTCTTAATATAATGATAATGAAGCGTGGCTCTCCTGCGTTTTCGAGAGAAAAAAAGTTAAAACGTTGAAATGGTCAGTTTTTTTTTTTTCAATTCTGATTATTTTTTTAATCAAACTTGAGGATGCCGCCTGAAGAAGATTGCTCTCTGTACTTAATACATGACCCAAAATCTATTTTATGTGAGTGTTAAGCCCTATGAATTTTAATGCAGGTTGCTACACAGTATCTATTACCAGAGCTAGCTGGCAAGAGCTTGACCCCAAAACTTAGTGTTACTGTTGCCAATGCCTTCGTTACTAGATTTGGAAGCTACGCTGGTTGGGCACAAAATGTTCTCTTCATTGGCCAGCTACCAGCTCAAAAAGCTTGTGGTGGCTGAAGTTACCAGTGACAATGGTACTACAAAACCTACCAAAAGGAAGCGCGGGGTGCAACCGAAACCACGTTGAGAACATGTGATCATGAGGGAGCACGATTACCGGCAATAGTGGGTTTGCCATTCTTCTGTGCTATTCTCGTTCAGTAAGATGATGATGGAAATATGACCATGACAACAATTTCTGCTGAGCAGGGAGTATTTGGTGGCTGCTGAATTGGCATATGATTTTCTCAAAGTCCTGATGAAGTGAAGTGCAAAGAAATTGCAGGCTGGACAGGCAATACGGGGCAGTCAGAACTTGATGACAACTTTCTGTCCCCTGGCAGTAGGAATCCGTGAGAAGGTATCTAGAATCCTGATCGCACTAACATATTTGCTGTCACCTTCTAACAAATAGGAAGGCCTGGACTCATTTACATTCTGAATTCTATTTTCATATGCGAGCATTGTATTGCATCGTTAGCCTGCCCGTGCATCTTCCACAAAAACATCAAGATGGAAGGGCTACATGTAATGTAACCGTGTTGTGTTGTTATTTAAACAGCGATGATAAATCTCTATCTCTATAGATACTTTGTTTTTGGTTATCCTTATGAATAGTACCCATCCGTCCCTGCTCATCTACAGTCTCCCTCCCCTCACATATCCCTGCTCATCTACAGTTCGTAGTTTCCAGCCCTCCGATCTCCAATGCCCTGCCCAGGTGCCCTCATCTGCGTCCATGCTGCTCCCGCATGGAGGTCCCTATCCTCTTCCTTAAATAAATAATAAAAAGAAAAACAGCGAACGACGAAGGCCACGTCCTCCTTAGCTAGAGCATGCCACCTCCTGCTCTGTCTCATGGTCCTTCCCCAGGTCCTCTCTCCCTCCATCTTCCACTTTGCACAGGTCCTATGATTCTACGACCATATGAAATGGCATGTTTACTTTGATGCTTCAAAACCATTTTAACTGTTATGATGATATACTCTTGCCTTTAAATGATCTTTTTTTTTTTTCACATATTTTATTACTAAAACATTTTAAATTGTTGCCTTCTTAAGTTTCAGGTTCCAGGGTCTGACTCCATAGCTTCACCTCTGGGTTGTGCACTGCAAGCTCTCCGCACAAACTCTACGTTTTTTTTAGGGTAGCTTTTGGTTTCGTGAACTGATGCAAAAGCTCAGTTCTATCTTTTACATATTTTGTTTCTAATGGATTTATTTAGTAGTCATCATCTGAAGCATACAACATTTTTTTTTTTTGGATTCTTTTTGATTCATTAATCTTTCCTTATTTTCATGTCATTACATTATTTCGTTGGTTGTAAATTTTCAGCACTCATAAGTGTATTCATCTTGCTATAATTGTTCTGAACTTTTTCTTATTTAATCGTGCCTACAACACTTCACACTTGCCAGCTGCAATGCGCGCGGTACTGGCAAGTGATTAAACGTCAAAGGTTCCAGTATTTAACAATATTAATATCCAATGTATTCTCCTATTTTTATGAGTAAACTTCTTTTTGTCTGATAATTTTTATGAGTAAACTTATGTGGACCTAACTAGCCCAGCGCGACTGCGCTGGGTTTTGGCTAGTTCAATTGAAATATCGGATCAATAGTTCTCTGTAATTTTTGCACTCACCTATATCATCCCGTGGTAATACTGGCTTTGATCGGGCCAGTATGCCGTCTTTGATGAACGTTTGAGCAAATTTGTGTTGTGAATGTCCTGGGTTCTTGGCACTGGCGGAGCCAAGGGGGCTGGCGGGGGCCATGGCCCCTAACATCACGTTAAATTTATTTTATGTAATATACAATTTCATAATCTAGCTTCATTATAAATATATAATTAAAGCTTTTATCATATATTTTTTCATGACTTTACTACAATCACATAGATTTATAAATTTTCTTGTGCAAACCTTCATGTATATTTTTTTCGGCTTCGTCATGGTCAGTCTACTCGGAAAAGAACAACGTGCATGGTTACATGCTAAATATTAAATTAATTTGAAAAAATAAATGCTAGCCCTAGTGCAAAAATCCAAGCAAATAAGCTAAACACTTTTCGTATACGTTTGAAACTTTTCGATCGGCCCCCTTATGCATAATTTCTGGCTCCGCCGTCCTGGTGACTGAGTCACGGTCGGTCACACAAATTCCTGTGATTTTACGCTAATATCATTATTGTCTTGGATTTGATCTGGCTAGTACTCTGTTTCTCCTTGGAAAACGGTTGCACACCAATTCAGCAATTCCGATTCCTTGCATTGCCAGCAAAGCCAAAACCGAGCTGCAACTGCAAAGGCAATCGTTTGCTTGCGCCAACGACTTCTGTGGGCCCCGCATGCCATAGGCACCATAGCCTCGCGAGCGGATCCCCCTCCTTGCAAGTTGCAAGGCCGGAGCTGAGCTGCCGCCGGCGCCATGGCGAGCGGCGGCCTGGCGGCTGCGACGGAGTTCGCCGTCGTCTTCCTCATCCGCCCCGTCCTCGCCATCGCCTTCGTCTTCACCCTCATCCTCCTCAGTACGCCTCCCCTCCCTTTTGTCCCCTCAGTTACCTAGTTGCGTGTGTTCCCTGATCCGCTTCGTCTCCCCAGGCTGGTACGTGGCGTGGAGAACGGTGCTGGTGCACGTGCCGCTGGTGCAGGAGATCGCCGGCCTGCGCCCGAAGAAGCCCTCTAAACCCAAGCCAGCCAACCGCGGACGCTTCGCCAAGTTCTACCAGAACCAGGCCGAGGCCGCCCAAAGGTGAAAGCACACAATCACACAAGCCGCCTCCTTTTCCTCGGGTGTTTAGGTGCTGATTCATGTGGAAATTGACTGGCCAGATTTTGTTCAATTCGATCCAGATTGAGTGCTCCAGTGCCGTTGAGTCCTGGCATTGCTGAAGCAGTATTGTGCAGTAGGATGTAGATTAGGATTGTATCTGCATACCTCATGTCCGCCCACTATCTGATCTGGTTGGGAATATGGTGATGCTGCAACTCTTCATGTTGCCGTGGTTGCAATTGTAGTTAAATTGAAGCAGGGAAAGTTGCTTAAGCTGTCTATTTTTTTTCAAACCTGATTCAACTTCATTTGCAGTTTGGTACAATGCCTAAAGGACCTGAAGGCATAATTACCTGCTTTTTGTGTTCTTCATGTTTACCCTCTAGATGCCCATCTCAAATTCCTAAATGTCTTGTCATGCCTACTATTGGTGCTAAAGTAAAACTGTTTGTTTTAATTCAAAGAAAAGCCTAGACATTTCAAACTTTAGTTCATACAAATCGATATATTGGCACTTGAAAGCTACTCCATTTTTTGAGTGGCGCTATAACTATGTCTATGTTTGTTCCTTACGAAAACACAAGTTTTTTTACACCCTGCACTGTGAATACCTGCAGTCCTATTCTCTCAGAAACTGTATTTTGCTATTGAATTACTTAGGCATAGCTGGGAGGATACTTGGATAGGGTGGAAAAAAAATAAAGCCAATATAGTTAGCAGGATCAATGTGGTTTATCTAGTAAAAAATGAGTTGTGATTGAAATAGGTTATGTAGCCTTTCTCATTTAAACCACTAGTAATTGCACTTTGTATATTGTACATCATGAGCATGTATACTGGAAACATGGCTACCTGTAAACTCTTGTAATTTGATCTATCTTGCTTTCTCCTTACACCTTGAAGTTTTCATATTTTATCTTGACTTGCAACGCCAATATTAGCATTACTACAAGAAAGTAGGTGCCACCTTTTGGTTCATCGTACAATTTCACTTGCGACTTAATTTCAATCCTTCCTTTCAGTGATTGGCAAGTACATAGAACCTAAGGACGAAAGAACATTGTTAGATGGTAGCGAATCCGTTGCTTTTAGGTTACGATAACCTTTTTTAGAAGCCTTCCGCCGCATTGGTTGGGAGCGTGTCTCCATCTTGGCCAGGAATGGTTTGATGCTTTCTAGAAGACTAGACCGTTTTGATTACTCAGAGGGTTGTGCTTTCTTTTTATTCCATCCTATAATAACTTGACAATATACCGTGCTTTCTTTTTATTCCAAATTGTATCATGTGTTCTGTCAAGATAGCTAACAGTAGCAGCGATGTATTTTGGGTGCTCAAAAACCTTTGCTGTTTTGTCGCAAACACACACACACACACACAAAAAAAAAAAAAAAATCTGTTTAGACTTTTAGAGTACTAGGTGAATTCCCAGCGTTGCTGCGGGTATGCAAAAAATAATTTTAATCTAGTTAAGAGCAATGTAAAAGTAATTTCAGTAATGAACTAAATAAAAAGCGTCATGATAATCTTAGATCTTCAACTTCATGAAAGAAAACATGGGTCAATAACCAGTGAAGATAATATTTGGAACTTAATGTACAACATAAAGAATCTCAGTTTGCGGCAATAATAGATTTGGTATGAGAAATTAAGTACTAACCTGCTGGATTATTACTTGAAAGTGTTAGTCGGGCATTAGTGGGGCGTTAGTGGGGCTGCTTAGGTGGCATGCTTGCATGAGTGGGGCTGCTTAGGTGGCATGCTTGCATGTCGAAGGAGAACTCCTTAGTGGGGTTTCTATATAGGTGTAGTAGAAGTAGATTGCTTCTGTTTTCAGATATTGCGCCAATGTTTCAATCATAGTGTGCTTACTGCAAAAGTTGCTCTATGTTGGCAACTTCAAACTGTTTTAACTTCAGGCACATTGATTATGAAGAAGCAGAAAATGACCTTACTCCTTGTACACATATGCAAAAATCACTAACCTGGTTTTATTATCTGTTAACAGGAACAACAAATCAGGAGGGACATCTTAAGAGAAATCCATCAGCACTTAGTATGCAAATTCCCTAGTTCTAATTAGAACGCAAGTACTACCAATGATGGCGGTTTATTAGGAGAGAATGTATATCAGCATGTGATGGGAACATCCTGCTTGACGCTACATCAGGTTTGTGATAGTAGCTTATCAACTGTATATTGCATGACCTTGTAAAGTTAAGGACCTTATGATTGTAGATTGTACATACATACCTGCATACAAGAATAAAGAGAACAACTTATCCTTTCAAATAATATCAATGTACCTTCTCTTGTGCAAAGTTTTTTCTTTGTTAAGTTCAGCTCTAATCATTGGTTCATGATGGCATTTGCAAAGATGAAAACTGCTTTATATGATGCCAAGCTACTGGGATTGTGCGCTCATGCTTTTCCACTTTGCTGAACAATGATCATCCATTCAATCAGCCAATCATTTGGTGACTGATTCCCTCTGGGAAGGATGAAGATCTGGACTCACCTGGCAAGAGGGAAGCCATACAATTCATGAGAACCAAGACCAAACCACCTGCTCAAAAGCCGTTTCCTTTGCAACAAAGCTCGTTTGCCTCTAATTCCAATCCATACTTAATTGAAAACAACTGAACTTGTTCATCCTTAAACAGTACGAGCAGTCACAACTACGCAACAGAATAGTTGACGTTGACACAAACAAAGGCACATCTGATCTTCGTTTCCTTGTGTTCTCTCCTTTAAATCTAGACCTGAAAAGAGCGATGCAAAATCATCTATACAGCTTAAGAAATGGAAGAGTGGAATGGTGGCTGATTCCACCTTAGAGGAACTGTGGAAGAGTCGGCACCGGCAGTGCTCCCTTCCAGCGGCACAAAGTGAGGCAGCCACTCTTACAGCAGAATCGCCCCCTGATCACCTCCAATCTTACCGAAAATGACGGTGACCGCCTTACGGGTCTGGTCACCGTTGTTGAAAACCAGCTCGACGCCGTTTTCAGGGGCCCTAAGGAAATGCTGGGTGTGGGTGTGGATGCCATGATTAGGGCTTTGTAGCATCATTGTACCTTCCCAAGCTTGCAGATTCCAAGCTAATCATCATCATTCATCAATGGTGACGGTGGTGGATTCGGCTGCTCTAGATTTCGGTAAGATTTCCTGGGCTGGCTCATGTCCAAAGCAAAAGCTAAGGAAAGCAAAGGTAGTTGAGTTGTGAGTGCAAAAAGGGCACAGTTCAAGGTGCAGAGCCAATCTTTTGTTAGAATGTTCCATGTAGGCTTTAAAGAGAAAATCACTTGTGAGAATGCACATGACACATCACTAGCTTGTTTGCTAACATATGCTGATGAATTCATAAATGTTCCTAAAACGGCATCCTTGACCTATCTATGCTAGCAATTACACACGCAAAGACTGTAACCGTCATGCAAGTCTTCAACTTCAGGGACAAAATGCTTAGTGCTAGTCAAACTATGCAAATACTCAGCACACAAAAATTCCATACTTTTGCGTGTGGGCCACAAGTCCGGTCAATGTCCTTTGTATGTGTGTAGTGCACACAAATTGAAGTGGTACTTGTAAAAAAAAAATCAAGTTGTATAAACATGGCACTGAAATGTGTGTGATGCACATTGTTTTTGTTGATACTTTTGCCTGTCAAATTTTAGGTGGACAAATTGCTTTTACTTGGAATGTTCTGCAGACCTAATTTTCATGTCATCCCCTTGCATAATTTCTCTTGCATATTGCTTTTTGGACTTTAATGATAACGAAAGAGTAAATGAGGTGAGGTGGTTGTTTGTCGTGCCTTTCACATGTTCTTCTCCGTCTACTCGTAAAGATAGGAAGAATAACATCTTTATTGCTAATTAGAAACTCAAAATATAGGAACCAAAAATATAGGCACCACGTTAATTTACACCATATACGTTAGTAAAAAAACAAGGATAAACCCTAGAAATTCTCACTATAATAATTAAAAAAAAACCCGGACTTTGATTTGGTAGACTTGAGTCATCATCGGACGATGATATTAAGTGGATCTATTGTACATAATTTATATAAAAAAACTACCAACTTAAGTCATTGTAAAAATACATAAACTAAGAGCATCTCAAGAGATTAGCTAAAATTCCTAGCTCAATGACTGGTAAACGACAAGGTAAAAAAAATAAATAGCTAGCCAAAGGGTGTGAGATCCAACAACCTCTCCATTCATCCCCCTCCGCCACACCAAAAAATTGCTCCGCTAGGTAAACCGCACACGTCATCCATGTAAAAGAACGAGATAGGTAGCGCGGACGACTAGCTAAATATAGCTAGCTGCGTCACCCATATGGCTAGCGTATAGCTAGCGGAAAGAGATAACTAGTCTTTGCGTTCCATCGCTTGGAAACGCAATTTTATGGTGCTTTGAAAAAATATACCTATCCAATCTCATTTAGCTAGCTTCTTGGAGATGCTCTAACCCTCTAATTTTTCATCTATACTATTACTAATTAGAGGCCCAAGAAGACACTACATCCATTCCCACAGGCGTGCGCTAGGAAAAAAAAGATAAATCCAAAAATTCTCACAACAATTAGAAACATCTAGCCTTTACTTTGGTATACTCGAATTATCATCGCCGATAATATTTATACGTACATTATAAAAATAACGCACTTCTACCATTGTGAAAAATATATGAAGCAATCCATGTTACTTTAGTATATTGCTCGTGGCTTGTTGGAGTGCTCCTTGTGTTTGATTATTGAGGCACCCGTTTCTAGGTCAAGCTTGAGACTCGCCAAATGAGGATATAGGTTGTTGGCAAGCAACCAAACATCAAGGATAGATCTTTTTTTTTTTTGACAACTTCACATATATTATATTAAGCGGCCGGTTTAAACATAGGTCCCCGAAAAGAGGACCAAAATACAAGCAGATCCTCGCGAATGGATAAGACCATGCGGCTACATTGATGGCGATGACGACGACGAGTCCGCCGGCGGGGTCGTAGAGGCACCGATGGCGCATACATCCGGATGGAGGCCGCACAAAGCGTCGGTTGAAGGAAGGTGGGACTGAGCCATAGAGGTAGATCAAATCGGCGGATCGAAGAATCCTTTTGTTGTGGTCATCGATTGAAGATGATGGAGCTCAAAGTCACCCGGGGAAGGCGGTCGTCGAGTTGAAGCCGGAGGAGGAGCTGCATGGTTGGAGCATGAAGCGGCAGGATCGATGGCTGTAGGAGGAAGAGGCGGCGGCGGCGGACATGGATGGGGTGGGAGCAGAACTCGGCGGAGATGGGCGATGGAGGAAGATGGGGCGAGAGAAGACGAGATCTCTTTGGGTAGGAGAAGGTATTTATTTCATTTGTCAAACTCACCACGACCAAGATGCCGGTCGTCGGCGAAGTAGGCTACCACAAAGCGGTGATGGCGACGGCGGCGATGGCGACCAGGCGGAGACTAGCCATCTCAGGCAAGAGGAAGTACTACCTACTACTAAAGCTAGGGAACCGTCGGAGGAACCCGACCCCCCACCCTCGTCATCGGCGAAGACGCCGGAGAGGACGGGCAGGGGGCCAACGGCTGTGGGGGATCTGGATGGGGGTCATAGGAAGGAGAGAGGGAGGGTTAGACACGGCATATTGCCCGGCTACTACTGAGAGAAGAACATCTGGTCTTCCCAGGCTGTCATGTCAAGGATAGATCATTGGTGTTTGGAAAATCAATGAAGGCAAAGGTCGTGACAAGCGTCCAAGCATTATCTTAGAGAGTTTCTACTAAGAATTAAAAAAAAAAGGAAAGAAAGAAATTCTAGTTGTCTTAGGGCATGTGTGTGCGAGCCACAGGCCTCCCGGTGGTATTTGGGTACATGTGGCGCACACACAAACAGTGACAGTATAGTATACATGCAAATGGCAAGTCTCAGAGGTGCACAAATAAAGGTTTATGAAATTATCCCTAATAGTGATTGACAAGTAGGCCCCTTTAAATTATTTTCCACACAAATAACAAGTTTGAGAGGTGGATAATAAAGGTTATGTAATTATCCCTAATAGTGATTGACAGGTAGGCCGTCACACCCCAAAGCATGGGGCCCAGGGGACTCGGCCCAAGGGGCCCGCGGCTAGCGGGGGCGCCCGGCCCATGCGCGTGTCGCCGTCGCCGCCGCCGTCCCTCCATGACTTTTTTCGGCAATTAAAGTAAGAGTTTGGTTCGGATAAGATTAGGAGTTTTTGTGTGAAGTGGATATTCAACTCTATATGGAAATCTCCTATTAGGAAAAGAATAAGGACTTGTTTCTAAAAAGTATTCCAATCTATAAGGAAAACTTTAGAGATTGTTTGCATTACAATTCCCATATAAGTAAGGAGGATGTAATCTCTTGGGGACAAGCAATATAAAGAATATTTTTCCAGCCTTCAGCTGTAGCCACCGCCGCTGCCCCCTGCCCTCGCCCCTGTGTGCCGCCCTCGTCGGTGCCCGCCTGCCCTAAGCGCCGCCGCCGCCTCCCTAAGGCGGCTGTGACATAGACCTCTTTAAATTATTTTCCTCCCAAAAACTTTCCTTACCTCCCATGTTTGGAAGCTTGGTTCATACTCATAGTTCTAGTATGTAATGTGTTTTAAGTTGTTTCAAGTCAAATCATCCTAAGTTTGATAAAATTTATAGAGAAGAATATTAATTAACGCCTATTATATAAAAAAGGTAAATTGTGGAAATACATTTCATAATGTATCCAATGAAGCTCATTAGATGCCATAAACATTAACTTTTATATAAATCATGTCAAACTTAGGATGACTTAACTAGCTCAATTGGTTGGGTATCTTTGTGGTGAACCTGCTAGTGCTCGCATTTTTACGGATTTATTTAAGGATTTAAGCGTGTTGTGCTTTCAGTGGTAGGCGACATTCCCCTCAACATTGAGGAGCTTGTGGTGACTTCATCAATCTCAATATTGTCGGCACAATATTTTGGAGATGCTAATAAGGATAGGGTCTGTGTATGTATGTTCATAGGGGTCATTGTGCGTACGTGTTGAGCGACTTCTATACTTGTGTAATCACAAACAAAAAAAAGTACTTGGATACAAATTTATTATGTGTTTCTCTTCATACAAGACTATTGTAAAGCTAGGTAATTTCTAAAGATTTGAAATAGTTGTCTTATGTTATTTTGGATTTATTTGGTGCGTAAGTCTAGTAGTATTAGTGCATTGTCGTGAAACTGGAAAGTTTGGAAAATATTATGCCAAAGAGGTGTGGGATTCTTTGGATCCTCTGTGTTTCAATGGTATGTCTGCTCCGGTTCGGTCAAATTCTTTTTTTGGAGTAACGGTATGTTTAACGCTATCACACAGATGCATTCATGCATGTCATGTGCCTATATATGGGCAAAGGGGCTTTTGTCATCGCACCACAAATGTTGCGACAGAAGGGGGAATTTCTTGCAACATTAGCTAGCCCTAGACGGTTTCTTCTCGTTGGACAAATAGGCTGAGGTAGAGCCGT
The DNA here is from genome assembly GCA_015847255.1 of Hyparrhenia diplandra. Classification (NCBI taxonomy): domain Eukaryota; kingdom Viridiplantae; phylum Streptophyta; class Magnoliopsida; order Poales; family Poaceae; genus Hyparrhenia; species Hyparrhenia diplandra. Next base: position 91,053 of record JADLZK010000019.1, read on the forward strand.
TCAAAATACACCCACAATGGTTGGCAGACACAAAGAGGAGATGGACCGGCAACTGCCTCACGATGTCGATTGGAACTGAAATTGCCAGGACAGTGCGTGGCCAGTTCGAAAGCGATGATGCAAGGGAATGACAGAGCCATTTGGGGTAAACTGCCCGGCAACAAGTCTGCTTCCTGAAAAGAAATGGTCGAACTGCTTCATCAGTCCTAAACAGAGCTTATTAAGTGCTAAGTCGAAAAATTTTCATTGTAATCATTTTTTTTAATAATTACGCACTAACAATCCGTATGCACTCTCACCCCCTATAAACACACATACGCAAACCTTATCCCTACGAGCACCTCCGAAAGACTAAGGGGCTGTTTGGTTTACTAGTTGACTTTTTTAGTTGGGGCTAAAAACTTCTTAGTCCCTACTCCTACATGTTTGGTTGTAGGGACTAAAGATGGACTAAAAGTCATCAATGAGATGCTGAAAAGACCAATTTAGTCCCAAAAAGACGGGTTCCTTAACCATGCACCACTGGTGAATTTGATCAAAATTTATTCCATTGGTTATCAGTGGAAGCCGGGAAAGGTGACGCAAGATTTTGCAAAATTTGACAAAAATAGTTGGGTATACGAACTTTTTTTCTCAAATCATGTCAAATAACACTAGCAAAAAGAAAATTTCTGAGGTCAAACTGTCTTTTTTTTCTTCTTTTTTTTTTTTTTTTTGGGGATTGCTGTTGCAGGCTAGAAGGTTGCCTGTTGCATTGGAAGCTCACAAGCACACACAACTCTAGGTATCCATGTTCCTTTTTCAAATAGCGCTCTTTTAAGATACAAAGCACGCCTAGTAATTTGGACATTTTTGCCACAACCTCCTGTTTCCTCTCTCTATGTGTCTGGCCTTCTAGGAGGCCGGGGAGAAGGGCACATGTGACAGCAACTTGATGTACCTTGCTGATCCCTTGACGAATCGGTGGCCTTTTTTAGTCTAGTAGAAATCGATGATTTGTTTTGGCCTCTTGAAGAAGGCATTTGCTTTCAGAAATAGACGGAGAGGGCAAATCGTCCAAGTGTCAAATGAGCTAGGTTAGTGCTGCTATTTTTGCAAGATGGAAAATTGGACTCAATGCACACATGTAATTGTCCGGGGAAAGAAAGATAGAGAATATTTTCAATTTTTGCTGCAAAAGTTTGGCCAGTAACAAGAAAGATTTACTGTTAGTCGTAACACTAGAAGATTACCCACGCATTGCTGCTGGACTTTCATGCCATGTTTAAAATAGCGGGTTATAGCTCCGCTATAGCACCGCTATAACTGCGGGGAAAGACTCGCCGCTAAGCTATTCGTATTTCTCGCTATAGCACCGCTATTTACAGCTACTTATCACCGTTACTTACCGCTATAGCGTCACTATTTCCCGCTATTTCGTATTTTATTTTCTACTAATTTGGTATTTGGCCGATTAATTTTTATAAAAACATGTTGTAATATCATATTGGTATTTGGTAATGTTATTTAGATTTGTAGAACCTTGTAAATGTATGTGTTCATCAAAATATCATATTTGCCTATTTTGCATCAATTATTGGAGTTTTTTTTTTTCATAATTTTTCTTATAAACCAATATCTTCCATAGCTCCGCTATAGCTTTATAACCCCTAAAAAAAAAAATGTGCCGCTATTTTCTATAGCCCGCTATTTAAAACTTGGCTTTCATGTAAGTAGTAGTTGTATCATTGCGTGTATGGAATAAGTTGTCAAACTAGGTAAGCTAATGGAAGAATAAAATAACACGCTTCTAGAATACTAGATTGAATTATAAGAGTGTGATGGCCAAACAAGTACCATGTAGATGTCTTGTATATGTTGATTGACTCAAAATAGCAATTGCATTTAGTGAAAGATGTTGTAACACCTTTTAGAGAGTGATGATGTGGCAATTAGTGGGACATGCCACATGGATAACTTGCACGTGGATATTGAAAAACAGTAGAGGGTTTGCTTTTATTAGAGATATACTATAATATTTGGGACATAAAAAGAAACTTTGAGTGTTCCGAACTCATGGCTCGAGGCACGAGGAAGTGATTAATTAAGATATAACAGTTATATTCATAGAAATGACAATGACAATTAATATACATGGTAACTTCATTGGGTCTACGTACTAGAGCAAACATAAACATACACACTGTGCAAGAAAAATATTTTGTTTGATCTAGGATATCATTAAAAGATAGAAGTGGTCACCTGACAATAACAAGTGACTTGAATCGTGGGTCCTTAAACCTTTTCTGCATTCTCGCTTGGTTTATGAACTCTAAAGTGAATATCATCTAGGTCTTTTCATTCGAGAAGTGTGAACTAAGGTCCATGATCCACTTGAGTAGTTTGAGAGTTCATGTACCCAAATGAAAAGGTGAAAAAAAAAGTTTATGGAGCTACAGCGCATTTCACACTAATTAAAATCCCATCAACAGAGCAAAAAAAAAAAAAAAAAAAACAGGCTCAAAATTCCAATTCAGTTGTCAAAACAAAAAACACCTTTGAAGTTAGAACTTAGAAGAAAGAACTAGTGTATTATTTTTCATTTGGAATTAGAACAAGTTAGGAAAGTGTGTATAATATATATACAAATATTTGCAGGCCACATAATGACGTTTGAAAGTGTACAGAAGGCCAGCTTTTCCCATTTTTATTTAATGATTACGCAAAGAGATATGCATGGAGGGGCGACATGCCTTCCTTAGAATCTGAGTATCACATTCTCCTAGAATTTACCAACATTAAGCTCATTAACAAAGGACTATGTAGTTCTGTTTGTCGTAAACAATAATTGAGCCAGATCAGAAGTAGTTAATAAAAAATTGGACAAACCATTTATCCCTGTAAAATACTTTCATTTTCTTCTAAATCTAAAATAGTCAGTATGTGATAAGTAAATTTGTGCTCATGCTACCAATGAAGTATGTCAAACTCATCCCGGTTATTGGGGACAACATTCTCACTATCCAGGTACACATGCAACTCAAAAACACCGGAAGTTGCAGCAAATGAGGATCAAACTAGACATAGGTAAAGTTCTCAAATAAAAAATTTTCAAATACAAAGTCATAGATCTCATTGAGTACTACAACTTTTATATAAAGTTCGTCTTCATCAGACATTATATGAGAAAGTTATAAAATTTTTTGTAGCATATCACTGCTGGTTTAACCAAATATCAGTGTCCGTTGGTCTTATCACTACCGTGCTAGGAGGCACCATCAATGTCGGCCGGTAGTGATAGAACCGGCAGTGAATCTCATATATGTAGTAGTAGTATAAACAGGGATGTAATTGTGCTCTCATTAGCAGAATCTCTTCCATTCCCTTAGGAAAAAAAAACAGCTATACATGCTACATGCTATGGGCTTTTAACCTATCTGGCCAAAATTCTTGTATAGAATACTATGTTTCCAGTTCAGCCTTTATTTTCTGTTGAAGTTCATCTATTCTAAGAATTCTTACAACCGACACTTCTGTATGTTATTATTGTTAATCGATCATCCACGCGTAACATGGTTTTGTTGTGTTGTCCAATATAAAAAAAGATGTTATTATTCACTTGAATGAAAAAAAAAATAAGAAGTATATTCAATAAAATATTAAGATGCATCAATTGCCGGAGGAAAAGCAGAGCTTTGGGCCAAGCGAGAATCCAAAAGGAGATCTACATAGTGGTTCGAAGATATGGCTTTGATGCAATGCACACAAAATGCATGCATTCCCTAGCAGTGCTCAAGGATCAGAACCCCAGGAATTAGGTTTTGGGCAGGCAACTGGAGCATAAGAAAATAAAGGAGGTATCCCTAATACTTGCTCTGTCCAATTCATCATCTCTCACTTGATTCCAACAGATATGGCGACAAAATGAGACTTTGAGATGTGAGAATCCTTGACGAAGGTCACATGGTGAACCATGCATTCATTCATTTCAAGGTCTTGAAACAAGCAATCAAGAGATGATTAGTCTCGGTAATGCTAGAGCTGATCGACAGCGAAATTAACCACACGGTCATCGTCGTCGTCGTCGCTAGTGGCACGGATAGATTATCAACAAGGCCATCCATCATGGCCGGGGTTGAAATGCTAGACGCAGATAAAGTAAAAGTAGTGAGAGGACGACGAGACGAGATGGAAGGAAATTGAACATAAAGCTAATAATGTGGGCACGCCATGTAATCATTTGGATATCACACATATCAAATGGAATGTCCCTTCAAGCCAAGAGGGTCCGAAAGGCCTCTCTCTCGCTCTAAAATCACATGATCCAGCGAGCCACCCAATGGCCTTTGGTTTTCTTGCCTACTAGCACTATCGTCTATATATATTTAGCACAATCGACAATCACCTTCCTCAAAAAGAAAAAGGGAGACAATCACCTCACAAGATTGGGAGATCTTGTCCAGGTTTCTCAAAACAAAAGCAAACAAGTCCCAAATGTATTTGTATTATTATTAGTATATTCACATGAACAATAATGTTACCTTTATTGACTTGCAACTTCCACAGGTTCCTTATTCCCTTTAGTATGGAAAAGCTCAGGAGAAAAGGAAATGATAGTTAAGAAGCTTCTTTTCAGTAGTCCATATCTCACTCTCACTTTATGGAGTATATATATATGTATGTAATTAACAAGTAGAGTAGTAGTAATGATACACACATTATGTTAATGAAGAGATTAGAGATGGACCAGATGTTAATGCCCCATCACAAGATAAAAAGAATGAAGAGATTAGAGATAAAGAGCATGTATTCTCCCTATATATATACGCTAATGCAAGTGAGAGAAAAGGAGGAAGGAATGCCTATCTTTTTTTGGTAAAAAAATATGGGGAAAATGGAAAAAGGAGGCATCATATCGGTTGTACGAGTTCGGCGATGTCTTGTTCACCAACTAAAGAAACATTCTTTGCAGCCCAAATACCCTCAATCACCAGCAGGTCATCACTACTACTATTGATAAACAGGAGAATGTATGTACTCCCCACACACTAGAATATATTTGAGTAGGAGTAGGTAGAGGTACTCCTATTATTCTGCTGAATAAACTACTCTGATCTGGGAAATGAAGGTTGTCCCTGTTTATTTTGCAGCTACATGCAGTAGTACTTGTAGTAATAAGCTAGCTAGGATGATACTACCGTGGTCCGCGGTCGTTCTTGTGTTCTTGTGACTGCATGCAAATGCAGGGAGCAGGGTCATGATCATGATCCCCATGGCCCCATCGTGCCACCGTGGGTGGCCATTTTGGAGGGAAGATTCGGGTCAAGTCACTAGTCAAATTGTCAAATTTGGGTAAGATTCTCCATGATTATCCTTCTAAATTGCTAGTATTACACGGAGTAATCTAAGTGTATTCACCTCACATGATACAATTGGACGCGGTGGAATGTTCAGAGCCACTACACTTACTTGACAAAGTTTATTGAGTTAGTTTGTAGCTCATTTCAAAATCGTTGTGATTGTATTATTTTTCTTTTAATGCAGAATGAGCGTATCTTAAATAAGAATGGCTCGGATTGTTAGACAGTTAGAGTCGACTCATCAAGCTCTGTGTAAAGCACACGACAGAAGTTTAGTACCCCCTCCGTTCCAAATTATGTTGTTTTGATTTTTTGGTTCATCCATTTTGCTATGTATCTAGACATATTATTGTATCTAGATACATAACTAAATGGATGTATCAAAAAAAGTCAAAAGCGACTTTTACAATTTAAAACGGAGGAAGTAACAAGCAAAGACTCATACTGACAGATGGCTAAAGATTGTGTTTCCTAAGATAAAATGAGAAACACAACAAAAGTTCAGTAACAAGCAAAAGCTCATATACAGCAATCCATGCGACAATGAATGGAGAGTGAAGAGGTTTCTTTGTACCGGGATTGCATTACTTTAATAGGTAAGGGAACCAGATGTGTAATCTTATAATTTGGGACCTAGTTAAGAATCTCATGACAGTTTAAGGACCACCTATGTAATTATAAGTTATTGATCCATGTGTTCGTTTTTACTTTAGAGCATTACAATAGCTAATGGATTGTGACGCGTGGCTGCTTTGGACCAGGACGTGACATTTAAAGTAGTTTAGGTACCTAGATGAAATTTGTGTAATAGTATAGGAATTGTCGGTATAGCTTACTTAAAAAAATAGCAATATTTTGTCTTTAAGTTAAAATGTTATTGTGAAAATATAATCTTCAACCATCATGCATATTAATATTGTTTTTTTGGTACATGGAAAGAAGTCAGCGGGAAATGACGTGACTCTGCTCTGACTTGAACCCGATCAGTGCCGTCGCTGTACAAGGAAGAAATTCACACCAGCAGCATATATATATACACTAAGACCATCTAATAATCTTTCTTGCGAAAAGGAGTTATTAGCAGTGTTGCAAAAGGAGAAAGAGACCCGGCGGGCGGCCGGCCGGTGGATAGAGATTTACCGGATCGATCACACTCACGTAGCCAAAACCCAAAAGGCAAGTAGCATAGCAGCTAGCTAAGCTAGGCAACCCCGATCGACACTCCACTCCCACTCCACGTTAATTCCAAATTTCCAATCCTGTCATATGCAGGCAGGCCATCATCACCGTAGTCATAGCATAGCAGCCTCGCCGGCCGGAACGGTGCGGTGGTGGTAAACCGTCCGTGACCGACCCCGGCCGTTCCGTTCAATTATCTCTCTGTTCACTGCTGTCTCCATCGTCATCCCTCGTGCTGCTGCTAGCTACTGCTGGCTAGCTCTAGCCGGTAGCAGCGCGCGCGTGTAGCTCAGGCGCGCGCCGGCCGGCGCATCACCGAGTGGCCGCCGGCCGGCCGGCCCTAGCTAGCTATATAAGACGCAGCAAAGATTGCCCTCCAAATCCAAACACCTAGCCATCTCCATCCTACACTCCACCAACGGCTGCCTAGCTGGCGCCAAGCAGCAGCACGCTTGAGCTGGGAGAATAGATGGCCGGGCCGCCGACGCGACGCCGGCCGATCGAGAGCCACCGCTTGCCTGCTGCCTGTTGCTGTTGTATGGTACGTACTTGTTCCTTCCTCCACTGCACCGTCGTCGTCGTCGCCGTCGTTCCTGCCTAGCCACCTAGCTAACTAGCTAGCTTACAGCTAGCCCCATCACTGTCACTTCTCACCTTGCTATAGCTTGGTTCCCCATCGATCCAGTAAGAACAAGGTCGCCGTCGCTCCAGGGCAGGCAGCAACCCATCCATCCATCCCGCACGGTTGCACCGTCGCGCTCGCGCCATTATCTGTCACAGCTAGGACCGTCTGTCGGTGGTCCTCCTCCTCCTCATCCTTCGGAGCCCATCCAAGCCAAGCGAGCGATCGGCGGCCATGAGCGGCGTCAAGCAGCCACCGTCGTCGTCGTCCACGGCGGCCGCCTTCTACGCGACGCTGGCGCGCGGCCTCGACGACCTGGACCGGGCGCTGGCGGCGGCGTCCTCGTCGACGTCAGCGTTCCTGTCGCTGCCCACGCTGCGGGCCGCGCTGGCGCTGCTCCACGCCGCGCACGCGGGGCTGGCGCGCCTCGTCGCGTCGCTCCACCTCCCGGGTGGCGCGGCCTGGCTGGACGAGTACATGGACGAGGCGTCCAGGCTCTGCGAGGCGTGCCGCGCGCTGCGGCTCGGCGCCGCCGCCGTCGAAAGGGTACGCCGGCAGCGCCGCCCAGCTCGCCTCGCTCCTCATGCAGGCGCCCTCCAGCCCCCACCTCTCGAGACAGGTAAGTATAGCTAGCTAGCTCGATCTGTAGCTCATCGATCGATCAACAAGTTGTGCTAACAATGATCGATCGACTGGCATGGCATGGCATGGCAGCAGGTGTCGCGTGCGATCAGCGTGTGCAGGCGCGAGGCCATGGCGCTCAAGGAGGAGAACCGCGCGGTGGTGGAGACGCGCGCGGAGGCGCTGGCGCTGCGCCTCAGCGAGGGCGTCCCCGCCGACGCCAAGCTGGGCGGCTTCAACGGCTTCCGCGGCGTGCTGTGCGCGACACGGATGCTCACCTCCTTCCTGCTCACGCTCCTCTCCTGGGGCGTGCTCCACTACTGGCCCGCCCCGAACGCGGGCGCCGGGGACTGCGCCGCCTACTTCGGCGCCGCGTTCGCGTCGGCGCTGTCCCGCGCGCAGCAGCGCGCCGCGGCGGGAGGCCGCCAGGTCCGTGGCCGCGCCCGGCGGTGGTGGCGGCGGCGGCGCCGGGGTGATGATGCACGAGTTCCGGCGCGCGCGGGCGGCGGTGGAGGAGGCCAAGGACGCCGTCGAGCGCGGCGGCGACGTGGCGGCGGCCGCGGCGGAGGTCGGCCTGCGCGCTGGCGCGCTCCGCGCCGCGTGCGAGGACGTGCTGGCGCTCATCGACGACCTGTTCGACGAGGTGGTGGAGGCCAGGAAGAAGCTGCTGGACCTCTGCAGCGGCGGCAACTGAACCGATCGACTGACCAACGCACATGCACACGATGAGTTAGTTGCAATGGCGAGACGCCATGGTTCTTTACGTACGCCGGATCCTAGCTTGTGTTCTGCTTCATCCTTCCTTCCTCCTCGATCGAATCTCTTTGCTTCTTCTTCTTCCCGTCTGGCCGGCCCTCTACTCTCGGTCCGGCATGCATGATGTCTTGTTATTATTCATAAATGCACTAGCACAACTGAATCTGAATGCAACCAAAGAAAATGTTGGGAGACAGTGTTGTGGTACAAGATTTACTCCTAAGCAAAGGGCAACTGATAATCCTAGTCCTAGGATGTCATGAAGTGATTGAGGTTAGATTTTGCAGGCAGTTTGACATGCCATGAAATGCTAACACAAATAGTGACCTAGTATATGATCGATGTAGTACATGACGGCGAGATCACAAGTTCACAGATCGATCAAAGCCATGTAGGAGTACAGTAGTAGTGTAGGGGACCGAGGAGTCCCCCACCTCCTCTCCTCCTCCTTTGCACAGGCAGACTGCGTACGTACGTACTCACCAGAGCACTGTACCTTGTTTCACCGAGACGAGAGCAAAGGCCAAGCACAACAGGCAAAGTCAAACCTCTTATGAGACGAATGAAACAACTGCATGCTGTTAATGAAACTTTTCAACAGCTGGCTTGGCTAGCAGCAGCATCTGGTAGCTAGAGAGGGAGATCACGCCGAGCCTAGTCCATGATGATAGTAGAGCAGGGACCTCTCTTCTCCCTGATCTCATCTGTTTGTTGCACGGCAGAATCCCAACTGAAAGTGCGTGCCTGTGTGGACTGTGGAGCACCTGCAGGTGCAAGCTTTTTTTGCCAGCTTCTGTAGCCTGTAGCACTAGAGTACACTAGAGTACAGTACCTTCACAGGGTTAGGCTGCCATGGAAGATCAGAGCTTCTCTCCTCTCCCATCCCATGACTGCCCGTCCAATCCATCCATCCATCACGAGCGCGTAAGCTTGATCCGGACTGACACTCTATCTGATACTCTGTGATCTCCCTCGGGTCAGTCGTTCCCGTACAAAGTTGACCCCCAAGTCCCAAGTAGGAGTAGAGGAGAAACTTGGCCACAAGGTGTAAGCAGTGGCCAGTGGCCACAAGTGGACAAATCTGCAAGCAATTCTTGTACTACTCTTTCACTGACCATGTCCATGTGAGAGCCTGACCAGAGTTGAACTGCCTTACCCTTCTAGTGCTACTGTACCTCGGTTCTGGTTCAGGCAAAGCATAGAGGAGGCTGGTCCATGTGCAATGCGGTTGGAGTCTTGGAGAGGGCATATGGCTGGCCTGGCCATTCTCAGGACCAGGAGGCTCAATTCAGGCGAGGCAAAGGTACCTTTCCATGACCCAGGGTCCAGGGAGATGCCAAGAGCAAAATGAGGAGGCTGCACCTGCACGGATGGTCTTCCTCATGGTCGGATTGGTCGATTTGGGGTCACTCATCACCAGTCACTTCAGTAGTCCGTGATGGAGGCTTTTAGTAGCTGGAGAAGACCCTTAAAATGCATACTTATCACATGTCAGCAAAAGGTCCCTCGTGTTCCTTGTTACGCGTAGTAGTTCTCATCTTGGGAGGATTGGGGATGCATCTTTGTCATCTCTCAGAGAAGACCATTAAGCTGCTTAATTTCTAGGTTGATGTTGCAGTTAGGATTTACTGCTGCAGTGGATAATAACCAGAAAAGAGCTAGCATCCGAAAGATTGAGTCGTCACTCGTCAGTAAAGAAAACCCCTATGGGTGGGCAAGCTGACAAGATTTGGTACTCAACAAGGAGAGTGCATATTGATTACTTACTGTAACCTTCCAGTGGCGATTACAGGATGCATGTAATTAATATGAAACAGCACAGCTGCAGCTGACAGTTCAGGCATGTCCAAAGTGCCAAATAGGGAAACACAGTATGCACGATACATACTTGTGAGAGTGCCCATCGTGCATCCTGCATTTCATATTCATCCTGCAGTTTCTAAAATAGTGATGAAGCCCAGCACACCACATGCTACACTCTGTTGTGTGTACTGCACAATAAAGTGATTCAGTTGAGCATGTCACTGGGTATGTGGTTGGGAATTTCTTCTGCTTTGGTACAAATTGTATACAGAGGTTAGGCACAACGTCTAAAAAAGAGGCACACTCAAATGACATGCGCGAGGAAAACATTCCCCCAGTTAAGAGAAAAATTGCAGAAGTATAAAAAGAATTGCAGAAATATTGAAGTGACAGCACAAGTCTCAGATGGAATCCCATTGGGTTACCTGTGCCCATTATTAAAAAACATTTAACTATGGGTTTTCCCACACCCATGCCCGTGACCTGCCGGTTGCCCTTGCCCGGCGAAGCTGCAGGCCAATTCATTGGAATCCATCTACTAGTATAGTATGTCCCTTTATAGCTCATTTCGCTAGCCAAAATTGGTTCTCTGAGCGAGGTGGGACTTGCGTTAATTGTGATGTGGTTGTCGTGCATGTGCTGTCATTGTGGTAGAATAGGAGAGTAGTACATGGGCTGTCCTTGTGGTAGAATAGGAGAGAGTTCATGGGATGTGCATGTACATGGGCTATAGCCCACTAACGGTGTGTAGGTTCATTTATTAAATTAAAAAGAGCATTAAGGTCATCACCGTCATCACGTTCATTTATTGTCTTTTCTATTTTATTTTTTTTTTTATTTTTTTACCTTTGAACTCTAAAACAAATAAATAATAGTCGGGTTTAAAAACCCATGGGTTTGCAGGTTCGGGTACTAGGATCCCAGACCTATGCCCATAAATCCATTGGGTTCATATTTTTACCCATTAGGAAACCCATAGGTAGAGAAATTGACCCATACCCGTGCCCTGATAGAGTAAAAACTCATCGAGTTTCGGGTACCCGTTGCCATCATGAAGCACAAGTATGTGCAAGCATTCATCAAGTGTCTTAGATATTGCAGTCTGGATTATGATCATGTAAGAATGTGCAAACATATGCAGCATCTTGCAAGAGAAACAGAAAAATATTGTTCTCATTATGTCTGACGTGTTTGCAGAAATACCAGTTCAATCTAACTACTCAATCTCAGTTTAGCTAACCATGGTACACATAGCAACATAGGAAGTGCTACTCTGATTCATATCATCATTGGGGCTTCTAGGTAACATTACAAGCAGAACAGAACACTATAAACAACTTCCTCACAAGTAACACATTGATACATTTATTGTCTGACAACCATCCAAAAAAGAGAGCTCTCAAGCTGTAATATCCTCTTCAACATCTATTGGAAGAGTAAGGTAGCCATTTGCCGACAGTACCCAGTTCCCTCGTAGTGCTCATATGTCTACATGCGAGTCTCCCTGATCAAATAAAACATAAGGTAAAAAAAGCATTTGCTTGCACATTCCTATGTCATCATCAGCAGAAGCATTAAGCCAAGGCAATGAATAACTGTCTGGTACTGTAAACAGGAATACAACCCAGTGATAACAGCATAGAAATGACTCAAGATTATTACCTTTATCTCATTGATACTGGATCATTTCAATCAGAATATTTTAACCATAGGTCAACTATAATGAATCAAGTGAATTTACAGCATAAAGTGGAGTGACCCATTTATGCCAAACTGCTTATAACGATGAGATCAACTGCACCATCAGTCTAGTGTGATCAAGTGATCAACTACCACATATTGACCAACCTAAGCCTGCTTGGATTCTTAGGGCTAGGGACTAGGGACTACACCAGGGCCACTAGTCCTAATTAGCCTCCCAAGAGACTATTGGACTTGGAACTATTAGTTCTTTTTTTAGTCCCCTTGTTTGGCAATTTAGGAACTAAAATTTAGTCTATAGTCCCTAGTCCCATGGAACCAAACAAGGCCTAAATAACGGCTCCAAATTTGTCCTCGACACCACACACATCACATGTGAGTACGTAACAGCATAAACAGAGCATAGTCGCTTGAATGGTAACAACATAAGAGTGACAATTGAAGGCCTGGACTGCTTCTACACATGAGCTACTGTCGTTCAGAAGGATGAAGGAAGCACATCCCTTTCCTGGTCCCTACGGCCCTACTTAACCTCCGTGGAATTGAAGGTATCCTAGTTAGCGATTACAGGCGACTCGACCCGACCCCTCCGTCGCCTCGGGGCGACGGGAGGGGCGACACCGCCGCCACCGCCCGGAGCCTCCACCGCGCCTCCCCTCCCGGCCGCCGCCGCTTCCTTCCCGGCTAGCGGCGGCGGCGGCCGGCGGCGCCCAACAAGGCCTCCCGCCGCAGCTCCTCTCCTGCTCCCCTCTCTCATCCGTTCTTCTCTCTCCCATCTCGGCTCGGTCCCGTCCTTCCATGGATGGCGGTAAGGGCGCAGGCGAGCCGATCCGGGCTGCCTATGCTTGGATCCCGAGGTGCTGCTACTGCGGATCCGTCGGCTCGGGCCCGGCGGCGCGGCATCCGTCCGGTTGCCGGGGGCCTCCCTTCTTCTCCGGCGTCCAGCGGGCTGCGCCGTCGGTCCGGGTCGGCGGCGCCCGTCCGGATCCGGCCATCCCGTGGCCCGTTCGGCGTGGGGGGGCTCTGCGAGCTTCTTCGGCGGGCCGGACTCGTGGCGGCGCTTCCGGTGCCTCCGACCAGATCTGGCGCCGGTTGTCACCCATCGCCCGGACTCGTTTCTGGTGGTGCTCTGCGTGTTGGTTTGGTGTTCTTCGCGTGCATTTGCAGGGGACCCCGTGTGCATGGTTTGGCCGCGGGCATGCCGGCGGGGCTGCGTGCATGTGGATGTCTTCTTCACCGGATCTCTCTTGGTTCGTCGCCCCCGTGTGGCGGCGATCGGAAATCGCGGGCGAGCCCGGCGGCTCGCGCGGCGTGTGGCGGCGGCTGGTCGGCGCGCGCCTCCCATCGTCGCGGGCGAAGTCCGGCGGCTCCGCGACATGTGGCGGCGGCCGGCGTTGTCGGTCGCGGCGCCTCCGTCGCCGCTGGCGAGTCCGCACGGCCCGCGAGGTGTGGGGGCGGCCCGATCTTTGTCGGTCGGCGCGCCTCCCGTCGTCGTGGGCGAGTCCGCGCGGCTCCGCGGCGTGTGGCGGCGGCGCGCGCGGTCGGTGCGCGCCTCCCATCGTCGCGGGCGAGTCCGGCGGCGGCGTGACGCGTAGCGGATCTGGTGGAGCCATTGTCGGTCCAACGGGACCAAGGCGCAGTGGTGCTCTCATGGCGGTGGTGCTTCTTCTTCTTCAAGCACGTGCGTGCGTGGTGCGCGGTTTTGGCCGTTTGGCGGCCGGGCGGCGGGCTGCGTGTTCGGCGAGCCCTCCCCCATGCCTCTTCTCGGGAGGGCAAAGAGCTGGTTCAACATTGCAGCGTGGTGACACTGTCGAGGAGTCGGGGTGAAGGTTCTGGGCGAAAGCTCAGCTCAGATCTTGGCTGGGCCAGCGACGATGAATTTCCTTCTTGAAGGCGTTGCTGAAGAACCTCTCATTGCCTCCTCGGCCGGCCAGGTCCCTACAAGTTTTGGCACATGACTCGGGCGAAAGCCTTGCTAAGCTTCCGCTGGCAGATGATGATTACGTCCCGGCGTCATTCACCTCCTTGGAGGCATCATCGAAGTGCTCCTGTTCCATGACACTGTAGTGGTTTCCCCTTGGAGTTCTTTCTTTCTCTTTCTTTTGATGTATCTGTGGTTAGCCACCTCTCACTTCTATGCTAGAGAGTCCGTTGTGTTGCGTTGATCAGTGGATATGCCACAATCCTGCCTCAGAGCAGAGGCTGTTGTATGGTTTTAGTCCGGTTTTCCAAAATTAACTGGACAATATCCGGCCATTTTGGGCCAATATATTTAAAATTCAGGTGGGGAACGCCTCCCCCGGTGAAACTTCAAAAAAAACTGATTACAGGCAAGTTGCCTAAACAAGCAGCAGCGCTAAACCCTGAAGCTCAGCCCTTCTAAAAAAAAAACCTGAAGCTCTAATTCAATCCCAACAGTTGGAACATCGAAGCGATCAGACCACGATGAATCCAATCCAACCCATCCCCACCAATCCGGTTCGGACTTCGGGGCAGCTGGCAGCCCAGTCCGATCACGCGACCCACGGAGTAAGGCAGCTAATCGCGCCGGCGGCTGCAGCAATTCGGCATCCTCCCTAGTTCGAACCGAACCGAGGGAGCGCGTGACACGGAACAAGTTAATCTACAGGAGGCGGTAGGATCGGCACCTGCGAGTGGAGAGTCCAGGGCCCTAGACGTAGGCTGCTGCGGCGCGGCCGTCGACATGGGGCTCGTCGGGGAAGGAGTTGCAGCAGTAGCAGCCGCAGAAGCAGCGGCACCAACGGCGGAAGCAGCGGCAGTAGCACCACCGCGCCCGCGCCCTCCCCGACGCCGATGCGCCACTCGAGTAGTCCATCGGAATTCAGAGAGACAGAGAGGAGAGGTGTAGTCAGGACTCAGGTTGGAAAAGAATAATGGAACAGACCAGAAGAGCAGAACGGGATAGACTGCTTTTTTTTTCTTTCTTTTTTGAGACGAACGGGATAGACTGCTGACATCTTAGCTTTGGAGACAACTAGAAATTGGCCTAGGAACAATCTTAGACTTAGAGCATTTTCTTTTAACGAAAATCTTAATTTCAGTAGCTAGAAATCCAATTATTAAAGAGGTGGTTGGAAAGTATTTGTTCTAAATTCCCTTTTTCAATATAAATTAGAAAGGATACAAAGAGTCTATTAGAGTTGTTTTTATCTAGTGTTTGGTTAGATTAATTCTAAGATACTCTTTAGGGCTTCCCCAATGCATGCTTTTTTTTTCAGAAGCCTCAAATGCCATGATGTAGGATCGGATAAAAAAGTAGGTCTTTCTATTCTTGTCATAGTGGCTTGCAGAAGCTATATGTCTTTAAGGAAAAAGAAGATGGTCCAAATGCTGAAAAAAGAGGAGAGGAAATAAAGGTGTGACATGATGAAAGCAAAAAAGGTTATGTGCAAGCCACAAGCAATAATTTTTTTGCATTTGTGTAAATAGTAGTCTCAATATTTCCTCATCTATGTGGATCACTTTATTTGTACTAGAACCACTACCACTTGTAGCCCCCATTGGCCTTGCCCTTATACCCTTCAACAGTTTCTTTAATTTGGATCGCAGTTTAATTAGATCTTCAAATATAGACATTCTCTTTTTTTCGGATTTCTCACTAGCCAAAAATGAAGAGTGATGATGATTCTTTACAGTACACTAATATTCAGAGAAGTTGTTAGAGACTACAAAGATATAGAAAACAACTTTTACTCAAATGGCTTCCCGGGTAAATCTTAGAAAGACATGAAAAAAAAAAAAAAAAACTTAGAAAGACTCTTGCTCTTAACACGATAAAATCATTCAGGTTTGCAATTGTTTCACAAACAATAGATGTGGAATGAGTATATTGGTGATGACATGTAGACTCATGTTATTTATATTATCTTCACACCAATCGTTTAATGCTATCACAAGAAAAGAAAACAAACACCAATTGTGTCGCTCCTCTCTATCCGACTCCGTTGTCTTGTCTCCACGCACACCGTCGGTGACGCCGGCCCGTGCCTGTGCGGCTAGGCTCTGCGCCCTCAATCTCAGCCTACACGCGCTCACCGGTGCAGCTCGTCCGTTTGCTAACCGGCATGGCTCGCTGATGTGCCTCTTCCTCTCTTGCAAGCATCTCATCTGCTCCACTGACCTGTTGTACAGGCTATTCCCGGTTTTTGTATCTGCACACAGCACAATGAACAGATTCATGATGTTGGTTCACATTCCATGCATTGATGCATGTCTTCTGTAAAGAAAATTGAAGGTTATTATTCACTCATGCAAACAACATGGCGTAAAGATTGTATGCTTACCAATGCCAATTCAATACATTTGTATTAAATTATCATAACCAAAAGGTGACAACTTGCCCATATGAATTTAGGATGCCAGTAAGTTTTCTTCTATAGGAGCGCCTACCTGCAGAATTCAGAACAGCACAACTTCTTTGAGAGACAAAAAAATATGACCTTAAGTAAAGTTGTTACAGAGCCAAGAAGTAAAAGGAAATGGGATAACACAAGTAACTGGCACCTAACCATCAATTTATTTTTGTGAAGTCAATACCAAGAATTAGATTGATGTTGTGGGCCATCTTTTCTAAGTGCAGTAGTGACCTTCATAAATCAAAATGAATGAAAATTATACAGCAGCATATAAGACAACCGTCAGAAATAAAAAGTGGAGAAAAAAAAGGAAGGCAACAATTGAAGTCATTTATTTACATGTAAACAAAAAACTGCTCATTGTTTCACGTAAACAAAACACTATCCATGATATGTGGTATTAGGAAAAGTATTATGGATAGAGAAAGTTTACCACATTCCCTCTCATCTCTCAACCTCCAAATACATGGTTGTAACAGTCATGTGTCATGACCATCCTTTTCTAGTTGCTGTTTTCAAAATGATGTCTGTAACTATGCCGTACCCAATAATCAGTAGCACTGTCACCAGAAGTCACTGCAGGAGCAAACCCCACTACGGAACAAGTGGAAGCGATGGCGGTCACGCACAATGATCTCACGTTGGTAGAGCTTGGAAACAAGTTTGGCATGGACATGGCAGTCACGACACACTCGAAGATTCTTGACAATTCGAATAGGCATGTCATGGGGAATGTTTAGAATACCAAATGCTAATGCAAGCCTCTCACTGTGGTACGACAAGGTATTTCCCTTATCTTCCTCGTCATCCATGTCCATGAGCACTTGACTGGTATCCTTGACATAGCCAATCAGTTGTAATCTCTGCTCCATATCTTCCAATAATGCATAGATCAGCCTTGTTTGGGGGTGTCTTGTATCACCTGACCTGAACTCATGGACCAAACCATTCCACTCTATAAAGCTCAAACCTGTCTCCTTCTTGGCGCCCCTTTCTTCCATCATCTTACGAAGAGCTTTTGCATCTTCCCATAAACCATTGACTGCATATAGATTGAACAGAACAACATAACGTCCACCATCATCTGGTTCAAGCTCAATAAGTTTCTTTCCTACACGTTCACCCACACTAACGTTATTGTACATCAGGCATGATGACATTAGAGCCCCCCACTGTGATGCATGTGGCTCCATCGGCATGTCCAGTAACACCGCCTCGGCTTCTTCCAGGAGCCCTGCACGTCCAAGGAGATCAGCCAAGCACCCATAGTGCTCCCTACGTGGCTCAATGCCATGGTCATGCATGGACCTGAAAACTTCCTTCCCTTCATCCACACGGCCTGTGTGGGTGCACGCACACAGGACAACGACAAACGTTGACTCGTTCGGCACAAAACCCTTATCAAGCATCCTTCTGAACAACTCAAGTGCGCGCTTACCATGGCCATTCATTGCAAGCCCACCAATCATTGCATTCCACAACACGACATCGTGGCTCTGAACTCCATCAAAGACCCACCATGCCTCCTTCATGCACCCGCACTTGCTATACATATCGACAAGCGCTGTCTCAAGCATGACATTCCCTGGCCTGCCCCCAAGCCCCTCTGCTTTGAGAAAGCTATGAATCCACCGTCCCCTCTCAAGAGCGCCCAGATGTGCGCAAGCCTTGAGCACGCTCACCAGCACCACAGCGTCTGGCCTGAACCCATTTCCCATCATCTGATCAAACAACCTCAGTACCTCGCTGAACTCCCCGGCACGCACGCAAGCGTCGATCATTGCGCTCCAGGAAACCAGGCTCCTCTCGGGCATTCTGACGAACACCTCCCGCGCGGCCTCTAGGTCGCCGCACTTACCGTACCCAGACACCATCGTGTTCCAGGAGACAGTGTCCAGAGCGGTGGCGCCGCTCGTATCGAACACCCTGCGCGCGTCGGGGAGCATGCCGAGCGCGCAGTAGAGCTTGAGGAGACAGTTGGTGACGACAGGGTGTGCGAGCGCACCGCACTTGAACGCCTGCGCGTGCGCAAGCCCCGCGGCAGCGACTCGATCGCAGACGCCAGCGGAGGCCGTGGGGGAGCGGGAGGAGGAGGAGGCGGCGGCGAGGGAGGCGAGCAGGAGGGAGAAGGTGTAGGGTGTTGGCAAGGTCGCGGCACGGATGCGGGAAAGAGAGCGAGCGCGCCGGCGGCGGGGGCGCCGCGGCGCGCTAGCGCGGCGTGGAGTGGGCACCCGCGGCTAGAGGCCGAGGAGAAGCCAGCGGCGGTGGTGGTAGCGCCGGTGGAGCGGAGCCCAACGAGTGCGCTGAGGAAGCAGAGGTGGCGGCGGTGGGCGGGCATGGGAACCCGGCGGACAAGCTGCTGCTGCCTGCTGCCTGTTCCCCCCTACCCACTGCGCGCGCTAGAATTTGTGCCAAGAACTCATTTGATTTTGAAACAGTGTACAATGCCAACCCCGAAGTTCAGGGGAAATTGCCCAACCATAACAAAATCATTCGAGGCATAATACCAGTAAGCTTGTATATTTTTTTTAGTTATGATCTAATGTTCTATTTCAGCAATGTCTACAGTAATTTGAGATTTATCATCTGAGACAATTATGATCTGATTTTCCGTTTCAGTAATGTCAAGCCTTTTTCTTTGATGACTTTGCCTCTCAAAAATCTCGATTCTCCAGTACCAAACATGATTCTTTTCGACCTGTGTTCATCGTCAAACATCAGGTAATGTAAATGTTACAGTTTATACCCATCAATCTAAGGTATCATTGGGTTCAAGGATAACAATTGTGGTATATATGCTACAGAACTACTCAACAACTACAATCACTACTAACTAATTGAACATGAAAATTTGTGGCCTGCCCAAGTCCAGAAGAGATCGGAGAGAAACAAAAGGACAAGAATAGAAAACATGGAGCTCAGCGCCAAACAATGGTCAGATTCCACACCACGCCCTGGCTTCTTGGTTGTAGAATCAGTGATCGCTCAATCAAATAAGGCTCTGGCATACAGTTTCTCTGCAATGACCCAAAACGGAGCGATATTATCTTCACTTAGTCACACTTTATGTTCCTGTAGATCCTCCTCACAAACAATGTCGATCCAAGATATCCGACGGCACCTAGAAAAAGCACCAAGCAGTATTAGACTAACAATACCATGGTTTGTTTACCACAAGATTGCAGAAGAGCTTACCGCATAATGTTCCTAAACCTAGGCAGAACATTAGAGTGTAGCCGAAGTAGAAGCTTGTCTGGAAGAATCCTGACATCTTGGTCTTCATGTGGTAATAGTATATAGAGTAGAGGTAAACATATACAGCAGTGGAAGCAGCAGAGAAGAATGAAGTCCATTGCCAGTGGTAGTTTTCCGCATTTAGCAAGAAATATGTACCGACAATTGTTACACATATGGTGACAATAATGAGGATTAGAAAGACCAGCAACATGAAACCATAAACATAGTAGACCTGCAGTTGTTAATCAAAAAGGAAGATAGATCAATGTCAACTCCAATGTCTCCTTAGTAATAAAGCTTAGAGGTGGAAGGGGAAAAAAGGCTTGTCTTCAATACCTTATAGTTCCAGAAGGATGTGAAGACAAAGTACATCTCAATAAAGATACTACCAAAAGGAAGCAGTCCTCCCATAAGAGCAATGACAGATGGTGTGAGGTACCATTTCTTCTCAGGAATAGGTCGAGGAATAGTCTTTACCCTACAGGGATTGTTTGGGGCGCCACTCCAGTTTCTACCAACAACAGTTCCCAAAAGGGCAAGAGGGAAAGAGATGAAGGCCCACAGGATGAAAACAACCACCATCGTACCAAATGGTATGGCAGCTAATGATCCATAGAAAATAGCAATAGTGTTAAGTACTAGGCCAATTCCAAAGCACATAAATGGGAAAAGTGATGCTGTCGTGGCCATCGCCTTGATCCAGTTTTTCCCTGCTCCCCCAAAAGGATTTAAAAGAAGTGAACACCATATAGAACTATAGGTACACAGTTCAATTTTACATGATAAATAAGCCCATACCTCCATGCCGTGAGTATAGTGCACCACTGACATATCCAGAGATGAATGAAGTAAGAGCATAGCAAACAATGAATGTTGTGACAATAGCTCCTCGCCTGGCAGAATAAGTACCCATAGTGAGTGACAGTTTGAGCAGCATAACAAAGTACAGTTATTCTTCAAGAAAACAAAGCAGAATTAGAATGCGTTTTCTTTTGCAGTTGCTTGTGATTGCTACATACACAGACTCCAAGAATCAAATGTTTCTTGATGCACTGTCTTCAAACATTACATCATTAGGATGAGGCAACACAAACTATAGTGTTAAAAGTACTACTTTCAGAAAAAAAAAAAAAAATGTATGTTTTATGTTTATAATATCAAATGTATATGATCTTTGGCATGCAAAGTATCAAAAACAAGATCTAGTCAGGCAGCTTCATTAAAATGCAGGTTTTCATAATTACTACAAGTGGCTTGTAAAGAGAATGATGTTTCATGAAGCAACATAATAAATTCACATACCCAATGTACAGCATTCCAATGATTGCCAACAAAATCACTAGTAGAATAAGTGCTGCCAACTGTGTACCAATACCAACAAGAGCTGAAAGAAGAACTAGATTGCAAGGAGGCCGGAAAACATCACCATGTACAAGCTTCCATCCAGATTCTTCATTGACATCTCGTTCCTAATACAGGCTAACATATATCAGCAAGGGTGCGAGAAATTAAAAAAAAAAAATACAAATTAGAACCTGCATAAACACTAAAACACTACTGGGATAACACTATGTAAATATCATCTATGTAGAAACTCACCAGAGTTTCAATATCATCATCATCACGGGCATACTTTGCATAATCATTTCTTAGAGTTCGCATCAGTATCATTGACACCAGTCCAGTGAGAAAGATAACCATCATGAAAGAATTGAAAATTGAGAACCAGTGAATCTGCAGTTAAAAGAAATAACTAGAAATTAAGATGTGTTTCAGGCTCTTTCAAACATGTAGGACACAGTTAACAGGAAGGAATTATGAGTTTGGTATTGTAATTACGAGGAGCGTGAAAAGATTTCCTTAATTGTAAAAATATGTACCTATATTACCTGGTGTTCAAAGAAAGGATAGTCAAGATACACATCAAAGCGGTGAGCAAATGTTATGTTTGTGGGTTCCCATTTGACAGAATATGTCATGTCCAATGCCTTGTTCACATCAATAAGCTTTGGGCTTTCTTGTGTAAGATTAACATGGATAATCTGCATGGAAGCGGAAGTAATAGGGATGATAAGCTATATTAATGGCTATGTGAGGTGATATAAGCTCGTGATACACAAACCTGATTGCCATTGTATCTGATGAGAATATTCTTGTGGGTGAATAGGAAATATTTGTTATCATTATTTCTGTCTGCCTCTCCAACAAAACCTGAAGATTTGAAAAATGTAAGCATAGAGAAGGTCTGCCAGAGAGCACATAAAGAAAAGAGTAAGGAGTACATACATACCCCACAAAGGCAAATCATCTTGATTGTAGCACAATAACAGGGGGCAGCGTATCCAGAAAAGGAAATCATAAGTCAGTACATCAAGTGTATACTGTATAGTGCATACAGATTTAGTTATTACTAAAATGGCGATCAGGCACACGAGTTAATCGAAAAAGGAAACAGATAACTCACCAATGAAAAATTCAAACCAATATGAGTTCTCAATCGCATCTGACAACTGCTTAGCCTTGACAACATCTAGGTCGAGCGAACAAATTGTGGCCTTATCAACATTCTCTGAGACAAAGGATGACCAATTTTAGTCATCGTCCTCATCGCATCTACCTTGCCCCTTCAATGTTGAAGTACTGAAGCAGGACAAAAGCAAGGATCACTTACTTCTGAACTTTATGTCGATCTGGCTGTCAATGAGTTCATTCCCACCAAGGACCTCCCCAAGTCCTCCCCACTTATGCACGTGGTTTTCTGCCGCATGGCAAAATGGGAGGCTGTAGTAGTTGTATGTCTCCTGGGGATTGTTGTATGGACCAACCTTGTTCACCCAGAGGGTCACAGGTTCCTCTGCTTGGTACTAATAAAAAAGAAACAACAGCAGAAAGCAACCGTAAGGTGAGAAAGATTAGACAACTTGTTGCAAAACGTTAAAAATCCTGTCTAGCGCTCGGCACAAAATTACACAATGTATAGACAGAAGCAAGGCATTGCAGACCAGCTTAGACTACATTATATGAGAAGCAATACGTACCTGAGCTGAATGCAACAAAGAAAAATTCGACATAGAAGATGCACTTGGATCAGTCTAACGTTAGAAGATTACTAATCAACAAAATGCCCTGAATGCCTCCACACTGCTGTTTCTCCCCACCCATTTCCCTTCTAGCCGCAATCGGCTACTAATACCGGTAAGATCTAGCAACCGCCCGACAGCTCGATCCGGCGCGAACTACACAGAGATCCCGCTCGCCCGGGTCAGCGCCACGCAGATCTGACACCCAACTGAGCACGGATCTAGCGGCGCGCGAGCTGAGCCAACCGCTGCCGCTGCCGCTGGGAGGCACGACACCAGGGAGGAGCTGGTTTTCCGACCGCATGTAGTGTGCTCGTTTCGACGGAGCGAGACTGGGAGATGGGGGCGCAAGCCGTCAAGTACCTTGTGGTCGGAGTCGGAGGCGGCGGCGAGGGGTAGGAGGATGAGGAGGGTGATGACGGTGGACGCAGCGCCGGCGGCGGAGGCCATTGCCGGGTGGAATGGCCGACCGGCGCGTAGCGGTGGTCGGTCGTCTCTCTGTTTTGGAGGAGTGCTAGTGCGACGGAAGGGGAGGGGGGGTACTGCTGCATGCAAGGAAGGGGAAGCCCGAGGTTTCTGACGAACACGCGCACGCTGAGCAGACTGCAGGCAGCAGGGAGACCATCAGTTTTTTTTTTTTTTTTTTTTTTTACTTTTAATTACTAGGAGTACTATTGTACTCTCCCTCCGGACTTATAAAGGAAGTCGTTTCGGAAGTTATTAGGTTATAAACATTAAGAATATAAATTATCAATAATTTTTAAGTTATTAAGTTTGTAAATTTGAAGATTATATAAATAGATTTGTCTTTAAAATTTTGTCATAAAAATATGGGATTTGCTAATGCTTAGGCCCCTGAAATTGAGCTTTCCTTCATGCGACTAATTATGTCCATTCATCTCTGATCCAACGTCCCACGTGTCTTCTTCTTCATCAAGCTGTTTTCTTCGCCAACTCTCAAATCTGAATCCTGCAATGGATGTCGCCAACCATGGCTATCCGAAGCCTTCATGTTGTCGTGCGGCGTAGGCGGAGGAGGAGCTCGAAGTGGGTGGGGAGCACGAGGGAGGAGGTGGGGCGGATCCGCCATGGTACGCTCGGCGGCTCGTTGGGCATGGTGGCTGCGGCGGCGAGGAGAGAGAAAGGTACGGGCATTGTGAGGCGTCGCTTTGAAATCGCCCAAGATTTTTAGGCGTCCCATATTGGAAATGTGTAAAAGTATACATATATCACTTGTCTATAAATATTTTTATAATAACAAGAGGTCAAACTTGTGTTTTGGAGACAGTATTGTTGTCCTAAACGACTTCTTTTACGAGTACAAAGGGAGTACTGCATATGTAAATTCACTGCTTCAAAGTTTGTGAATGAGCGTAATCCTAGAAATTGGTTTTTATTTAGTTATTACTTTTCAGTCTTGAGAGTTAGAGTTAGAGTATTCTTTCTCCCTCACGACACATTGTTATCTGTCTCTTGGTGCTTCCCTTCCTAATCCTTGACTATACTTATAGTTACCCTTAATTGTGGCTCTTCTACTAAATTTGCATCTGCCATTTTTTCCAACACTACATATTAGTCCCCCCGTCAAGGGCAATAGCATCCCACCTCATGTATTTGTTCATCATGTGTCTCCCTTCATGGCAACATATGCAGCTACCACCATAATCAGCCTCCCAAACCCTAGACAAACCTCGAAGCCACCACTCGCCATTGTAGTTGTCCGTCCTTATATGAAATTATATTGCGCACCCATCACTCACCATAACTGATGTCGAACATCACACCTAGTTTTTAGAGAGAGAAAAAAAGTCTTTTGAAGCCCTAAGACACTTGCAGAAGTATATTATAGGGAATTTTATTAAGACAACAATTTCCCAATCAAAAGTAATGGAAATATGTTAAGCATTAAGCGTAATAAAAACCATGATTTAGATACTAGCAATGGATGTATAAAATTAACGACACTTCTTTTTAATTTTGCTTGAAAATTGCTTCTCCAAGAGGCCAAACTCATGCCTATTCCCGGTAACCATTCAAGATTTTGTATTTATGTAGATCTAACCAACTGAGATGAAAATCACAATATTGTTATGAGCTAAACGTACATAATTGATTGAGTAGGCTTATGAAAGGTCCCACCCAGCCGCCTGACAATGGTCCCATTTCCCATTTGGAAGCTGTATTATGAAAGCTGTTAAGAATGAGGGTGGAGCAATCTATGGATCTCCTCTAGTTCAAAAATAGAGGTCCATGGTTGTCGGATTAGATGCACTTGTACATATTTAGAAGTTTGAAAACTTCTACATACCTCTGTATATGTAAAAGAAGTCGTTTTGGACAAGGTATGAGTCAAACATTGAAAATATAAATTATTGATAATTTTTAAGTCGTTGAATTTGAAATGTGAAAATCATATCAATAAATTTGTCTTAAAAATTATTTTAATAAAAATATACATATATGACTTTCTAATAAATAATTTTATAGAAAATGAGAAGTCAAAGTTGTGATTTGAAGACTATATCACTATCCTAAACGACTTCCTTCTTCTATATGGAGGGACTATTCGTCGCTATTCAGTAATCCAAGAATTATAATCGCATTAGCTAAATGTATATAACTAATTAATTGTACTCCATATACCCATTGGAGCCACCTAATAAATCCTTAAAATTCGCAAGCCGAGTACTTGGAGATCTGTGGCCTGTGGGGTGGCATAGACGAAAAGGGCCAAGTCAGACGAGGACGAGGTCATCTCCCACCGTCTTTTCCCTTTTCACTCCTGCACGGCACGTGCGGCGTGGACTAGCAGCTGGCAATTAACAAACCTGCCTGAAGCCAGGGAAGCTCGAAGCACCGCAAACTTCGATTCTTCCCCGGGATCGGCGACGATGCCGCGAGATGGAGAGTGCCGGGGATCCGGGCAGCCTCGTGTTTCGCGCGGCATCTGAGTTCCCAAGGCCAGCGTCGGCGTCGCATAGTCAACACGTCGGTGCCAGTGAGTCAACCGCCAATCCAGCGTCGGTAAGCAAAGGGCGATCGACCTTTCAAAATGATGGAATAAATTAAACATACTTTGAGAGGAACAGTGTATGCAGGGGTGGCCGGTGGCGGCAGCCAGCCGCGACGGTCGAGCGATCTAGCACCGCGCCGCCGCGCAGAGATTACCCGGTGTGTTCGGGCCTGAGGATGAGCTTCCGTTCGCCGCGCCGCCGTTGGTGTGCCTCAAGAGTCAAGGGCCGACGCGTCCAGCTCAAGGTGAGTGAGGGAGGTCACACCATGCTCCTCACCTGTTTGTTGTTTTTCCCAAGTGGAAATTGCAGTGTTGGCTATTGTGTGTCGAAGGTGTCAGTCTTAGCCAATTAAGTAATCTTCTCAATATTGTAATCATCACAAGGCTAATCATTTATAAACAATACTCAATCTTCAGTAATGTCAATTTGGGATGTATACTTATATGAAACTCACTCATTGTCCTACTACTAGTTCCCATGGAAGTTATAGTCAATTGGAAGATATACAATAAACTTGCAATCAGAGACTGGATCATTACATAGCTGCCACTTCATCAACTCTTAAGGACGTTAATTAGTACTAGTACATAGTACGAGCAGATGCCAAGTTCTAGCTCTGAATATTGCCCATCCAGGCACCCTAGGAAGGTCGGCTACTGCTCTGTATTTAGCCGACTTCTTTCTTGCAGTTGCAGGCAGAATCCAAACATCTATATATCTCAGTGATGCTTGCCTCCCTGCTGCAAAGTGACCAAGCCAAAGTAGGTCCCAGAGGGACCGTTGGCCATTAGGGACGCATGCGTGCCCTTCTCTACGACGACTCCCCTATCAAGCACAGCTATCATGCCACAGCTCTGGATAGTGCTGAGCCTGTGCGCCACGACAACGCTGGTCCGGCCAACCATCACCCTGTCTAGTGCCTCCTGCACCGCCTTCTCGGACTGGCTGTCCAGTGCGCTTGTAGCTTCATCTAGCAGCAGGATGGCTGTGTTCTTGAGAATGGCGCGGGCGATGGCGATGCGCTGCTTCTGCCCTCCTGATAATTGGACGCCCCGGTCTCCACACCGTGTGTCGTACCCATCCTTGAGGTTGCTGATGAAGTCGTGCGCATTGGCGGACCTTGCCGCCTCCTCGACCTCTGCCTCACTCGCCATCTCCGCCTCCAGCATTATGTTCTCCTTTATAGTGCCTGCAAACAAGGTTGGCTCTTGACTGACGAGACCAATGTGTCGGCGCAGGGCTTGGAGATTGTATGTTTTGATGTCTCTACCATCTATGTTCACCACACCCTTGAGTGGGTCGTAGAACCTCTCTATAAGCCCGATGATGGTTGACTTGCCGGATCCACTTTGCCCGACAAGGGCTGTTGATTTGCCTGCCATCATGGTCAACGAGAATCCTCTGAAGATGATCACCTCTGGCCTGGATGGATATGCGAAATCAACTCCTACAACTTCCACCTCTCCAATGAGTTTCTCTGGCTTGTACCCCTTAGGATTGTCAGGGTCGATCTTTGTTTGGCGGTCGAGAATAGCGAACACTGAAGAGACCGCTTCGGCGCCTTTGGCGATATCTGTTGTCATGCTACATGCATCTGCTATCACACGCCCTGTGCGGACTAGAATCATGCTGGTTTGGAAGACTGCCTCCAGAGCAATGAGCCGCTCGGCCATGAGCTTGCCACTGTACCAGTAGGTGAGCGCCCATGAGAATATGGTGAGGCTCACAGAGGCGCCCAGCCCTAGACCTGCGAACCACGACTGCCGGATGCTCTCCTTGTGCGGTCCATCCTGCGCCTGGCCAAAGAGGCGTAGGATGCGGCCCTGGGATGAAGGCGGTGATGGTGCGGAGGTTGGAGACAGCGTCAACAGCTAGCTTGCTAGTTTCGGACTGGGCCTGTATCGACTTCAAGGACATGTTCTTCAGCAAGACACTGCGAGCATAGGAGCAAGCAATGATAAACGGCTGCAGTGCTATCATGACAAGGGCCAACCGCCAAGAAATGACAAGACCCACGGTAAAAGCAATGGCCGCCATGGAAGCCGTCTGGATCAACAGAGCCATTCGGTCGCCCACCAGTGACCTTACCTGCAACACAAATATACATTCATGTATGTATGACTATACTTTTTCAAGCATGATCATAAGCTATATATAGTACAACTGAGTGCAGAACTTACAATGTTGGCATCCTTTGCGAGCTGGGAGCATATATTGCCAGTGGAGTTGTCGTCATGGTCAAACCATCCAATCTCAAAAGTGAGGATTTTTGCAAGCATTCGCTTCCTGATCCTCTTGGTCAGGCATTCCCCCATGGCAGCAAAGCTATAATGCTGCCCAATGTTGAGCATGAATGACAGCGCAACGAGAGCGAGGAAGATGAAAGCATACATCCTTGTTTTGTCCTTGATCTCCTCATGATCTGTCGAGTAGTAGATGGAGAATGTGCACCCCATGAAATATGCAAAAATAGGCTGGATTGCCCCAGATAGGACTGCACATAAGCCGCCCACCAGTGCAAGCTTCCACTCTGGTGCATTGAGGAGAAGCAACCTTTGCAAGGATGGCACAGGAGGCTTTGGCTTCTCATCAGCGTTCTCACCATCTCTTACATCACCAATAATGGGGCATGCTGAACTTGACCTGCAGCTAGCTGAAGAGACCATCTTGCTATTGTTGCTGCTGCATTGCTCAGATGCACCACCAACCTCGGTGCCCTCACCTGAATCTCTATTCTGCTGCTGAAGATAGACAAGAGATGAGTACATGCCATTCTTGGCAATAAGCTCAGTGTGGGAGCCCAGCTCCTGGACTGTGCCGGATTGCACGACAGCTATGCTGTCGGCATTTCAGACGGTGGAGAGACGATGTGCAACAAGGATGGTAGTCCGGCCTACGGAGGCCGCGTCGAGCGCCTCCTGCACGACGCGCTCAGACTCGGTGTCCATTGCGCTTGTTGCTTCGTCAAGGAGCAAAATCCTGGGTGACCTCAGGATTGCTCTGGCAATGGCAATCCTCTGCTTCTGCCCTCCAGACATCTGTGCACCACGTTCACCAACCTGCTTTCGTTTTCATTTTCATTTTACACAAGATCAGTATCGGTATCGAGACAGTGATTATTAATGCAAGTTCAGAAAGCTATCATCATACAGGTTAATTACCTGCGTATTGTAGCCCTGCGGCAGCTGCGATATGAAGCTGTGGGCGTTGGCCGCCATTGCTGCGGCGACGACCTCCTCGTCTGTAGCATCCTCCTCGCCGAACATTATGTTCTCCCGCACCGACATGGCGAACATGGCGGGCTCCTGGCTGACGAGCCCCATCTGCGCGCGCAGCCACTTGAGCCGGAGGCGGCGGATGTCCACGCCGTCCAGCGCCACCTCCCCGGCCGACGGGTCGTAGAACCGCTCCAGCAGCGCGATCGCCGTCGACTTTCCAGACCCACTGGGGCCGACGAGCGCCACCGTGTGCCCAGCCGGCACCCGCAGGCTGAAGTTGGCCAAGACGGGGCTCTCTGGCCGCGACGGGTAGCAGAAGTAGACCTTCTTGAACTCCACCTCGCCGGCGACGTTGGCCAGCTCCTCGCCGGCGCCACTCTCGGAGTCAATCTTGGGCACCCGCTGTATCATTTCAAGGATCCTATCCGCTGCCGCGGTCGCCTCCGAGAAGTACTTGACGTTCGACAGTGCCGACCCCAGCGACAGGCCGCCGAAGACGAGAAGGGAGCAGAGGACGAAGACGGTGCCTCCCGGGTAGCCGTGGTACATGACGAGGCGGCCGCCGTACCAGATGTTGAAGGCGTAGATGGCGAAGGTGATGCCGTTGGTGCCGAGTGCGATGCCCTTGGCGAGCCCCTGCCTGAGGCCGAGGCGCGCCGACTCCTCGAGCGCGGCGGAGAACCGGGCCATGGTGGTCTTCTCGGCGACGAAGGCGTAGACGGTGCGCACCGACGAGACGGCCTGCTCGGCGACGGCGCCCGGGAGCGCGTACTGCTCCCTGATCCTCCGCGCGAGGCCCGTGAGCGCGCGGCCGTAGGAGGCGCCCGGGATGATGAGGAGGAGCGCGGACGGCAGCGTCACGAGCGTGAGCCGCCACAGCAGCGCGAAGCCCACGGCGTAGCTGCCAGCGAACATGGTGACGTACATGGCGAAGTTGGGCACCTTGTCGCTCAGCGCGTCCTGCACGACGAGGCTGTCGTTGGACACGCTGGTGACCACCTCCGAGGTGGAGCCCGGCTTGAGGTCGAAGAACTCCACGTCCTGCCGGAGCACCGCCTGCAGGTACCGCGCCCGCATCCTCGACGCCTGCCGCTCCGCCGTCCGTGCCCAGCAGTAGCCCTCTGCACGTACATATGCGCGTATGGTACAACCGTATCAGACGCGCGCGACGAATGAAGTGATGACACGTTGCATATATTTTTGTGCAGCAGAGCTGTGCTCACGGACGGACCATACCTAGGAACGCCATGATCCCGGAGGCGCACGCAAGGTAGACGATTGTGATCACGTTCTGTAATAAGGATTGAGAAATGCTAAGGATTAATACATGTGTGAGTTCATTGACGTCAGGGACGATGACACGAGATTGAAGTGAACGCCTACAGCCTACGGCCTACCGCGTTGATCTTGGAGGTGAACGACTGATGCTGGAGGTGATCGGGGCCGCTGCCGAGGTCGTTGGCGATGCGGGTGGCGACGAGCAGCCGCAGGGGGGGGCGTGGCCATGCCGTCGACCAGGCCTAGCACCATCAGGGCCACGTCGACGGCGTCCGCGTGCACGAACACCGAAGACCCCAGCGCCATCAGCCCCGCCGCGTCCACTTTCTTTGCGCGTCGTCGTCCGGCGTCGGCGTCCATGACTGATCGATGAAGGCGTGCACGTACGTACGTGATGGGGGCCACCTATATAAACCACGCCGCCGGTGTAGTAGCAGACGCAAGGATCAGTGGATCACTCACTGACGAGACAGTATATATAGACCACAATACATTGATTCTCAGGGCTAGCAAGCATCCTTCTCGGGGATTGTTTGGTTTCCATAAGTAGGATTGTTTGGTTTCATAAGTCATGAAATTTATTAAGTCGGTGACTAAAAAAAATGAGTAGTCATGTTTGTTTTGGATGCAAGCGATTTTTATATAATAAGTTAGAAAAAAAAGAAGAGAAAATGGATGACTTTTAAGTTTTAGTTGGGGTGTACCAACTTAGTATAATTTATAGGAAAAAGTCCATTTTGACCCTCCAACTTTTTTGTCTCAGTTTGGTTTTGACCATCGAACTCCAAAACCAGGTATCTTTGGCCATCCAACTATCAAAACCTTTCAAATTTGGCCATAGAGCTGTTTTGATGGGTGGTTTTCAATTTTTTAATTTATAATTTAGTCCTTAGATCTTAAAATGATTATTACTTTTTGCTCGTACCTCCGATTTAGGTGATTCTTGCGGTCATGCGTTTATAACGGCGAGCTTCATATTTTAAAATATTTTTAATACTATATATATTATCACTGTTTGTTATATTATTCTTGTGGTTGATATCTTGATTCTGATGTAGCACATATGTGCTCTACATAGGCTGTGCTATGCACTTCATTTGGATTGACCACTCATATAAAACCAAATATATACTTACTGTGTGGTCTCATCCGACCAAATGAATGGATGCAAGACCATGTTGTTTTCAATGGTTATGCAAGCTTTGGACTAGTAATCTTATAGGGGTGGATTACTGTTTTTTATGTCACTGTAACGTTTGTATTGTAAGCTTCCTTGACTGAAGATTTTATACCATTCATCTAAAAATAGAAAATCGGAATTTACCGGCGGTAATTGTTAAGAGTGGCAGAATTGATTTATCCACTTTGATATATCTTGTGTTTACCTTTTTTGTTGAGCTTTACTTTACTATTTCGTTGTGCGAAATTTGAACAAACGATCCGTAAATTTGGACTTTTCCTTCTGTATGAAAAGTCATACTCATTCTAATGATGATTCTTATTGTCATGCGTTCGTAACGATGAGCTCTATCTTTTAAAATGTTGTTCATATTATTTTGTAACTATTTATTTTACTTTTCTTATACTGTTGTTTTTATCCAACAACATAGAATAATATAACAAATAGTGATGATATATTATAAAGAATATTTTAAAAAATAATTTTCACCATTATGAGCGTGTGACCGCAATAATCACCTAAATTGGAGTTACATGCAAAAAGTAATGATCATTTTAAGATCTAAGGACTAAAATATAAATAAAAAATTTAAAACTGCACATCAAAACAGCCCGATGGCCAAATTTGAATGGCTTTGATAGTTGGATGGTCAAAAGATACCCGGTTTTAAAGTTTGATGGCGAAAACCAAACTGTGGGCAAGAGTTGGATGGTCAAAAATAGACTTTTTCTAATTTATAAGTCCCATGACTTAATTAATAAGTACCTCTTGTTTGGTAAAATAAATCATTTATTTTATTTTTTAACTTAATAAGTATCGTAACTTATAGAAACCAAACAACCCCTTAATAAGCCATCAGCTGTGTAACAGCACGTGCACCCTTCTTATTTTGACCTTTTGCTATTCCAATGCCGACAGAAGAGGTCCTGCAGATGAGACATGCTACGGCCTACAGGCTATGCTGATGATGCTATGCATATGCAGCTACCAAACTCCAGCATTCACCACCAGCAGCAGTGTAACATTACACTGAGAATCAGAACGTCTGGATTGGTACTTTGTCACGACCACGAAGATCAGGATCCTAACCGCCTACGATCGGTTGGATTGGTACTTTGTCACGACCACGAAGATCAGGATCCTAACCGTCTACGATCGGTTGTCGGTGATGACAGTGGCATTTTCTGCTCCCTCCCAAAACCGTCCATGCATGTCATGTACCCTGTGCCATGTATTTAGCTAGACAAAGGAATGTAGTAATGGCAGGGGCTGCTCCCGCACTTCCATACTTGTGTATTATGCAAATTGAAGAGTGGCTGGCAGGCGTTGTCCATGTGGATCTGCTATCGTAGTTGCCTCTTTTTGTGGATTCCACCAGGATGATATCTATCTACCTTGTAAATGGTCGCAATTACCTATTGCCTCTGTGTCACCGTCCTACTAATCCGATCCAACAAACACAAGTACAGATGCAACAATGGAAGTGTCTAGAACCTACTAGAATGATCTAGATAGACTAGATACAAGTTTTGGAAGGAAGAAGATCGAGCAAAGCTAGCCTTGAGCCGCAGCCTGCCGGTTCATGGTTCGGGTTCTAGTCCTTCGACGCCTTCCTTGACGGTATTCTTGTCCTTGTTGTACTGCGCCTCATAGCTGGAGTCCTTAGCTGACCGAGCCAAAGTCCAGCCCAGCAGCCTACAACTATCCCAGCCCACTTCTTCATCCGGTCCACTAACCAGTAGATTAGAAGGTATGTGACACTCTGCTCTTTTTTCCTTTTTACTAGTTGATAAGTGACCGTGCGTTGTTACGGTCTAAAGTCCTAATATGTGTTTTCGAACACTCAAATCATAATACATACACATACACTATTTTTCTTGACGCAGTACAAGATTGAGAAGCAAATTATCTAGCTTGTTTGGCTAATCTATGAACATCTTGTTTGAGTACCTTGGGTTTGTACGAGAGCCCACGTGTATAAGCTGGAGAATATAAAAAGAATTACAATTAATCTAAAAATATAAAAAAAAAACTACAGAGAGAGTAGCTTATCCATGGTGACATATGTGTTCCTTGTCATACTCTGATGGTAAGTTGACCCAAACTTATAAGTTGTTTAAGAATTATCACATTGTTGCAACCACACAAGAATGGAGCAGATGATATGCACATGTATTCAAGAATGATTAGTTTGCTGCAACCCACACAAAAATAATTGGATGCTCTAGTCATGTATTCTATGGCACAAGAGCCAT
Organism: Hyparrhenia diplandra; assembly: GCA_015847255.1. NCBI lineage: Eukaryota > Viridiplantae > Streptophyta > Magnoliopsida > Poales > Poaceae > Hyparrhenia > Hyparrhenia diplandra. The sequence continues at coordinate 124,712 of JADLZK010000019.1, forward strand.
CCATCTAAGGGTAGCAAAATGATCTACCCTCCATCTAGAAGAGCGCTGCCCCACCATGGGTAAGGGCAACAAAATGATCTACCCTCCATCTAGAAGAGCGCTGCCCCACCATGGGTACACATTTACTTCTTGCTGCTCCTAGAATCCAATGCGGTACATCATTCCAAGAGTAACGTTATAGATCCCATCCTGATCAGTTAACATGTTGGTTTTCTAGTTAATTTTCTAATATTATATATCTTGGTTATAACGTAATTTCAGTCTCAATCTTGCCAACCACCAATAGCAAGGCTACCATAACTGATGACTCATCCATGGACATTGGGTCCATGAGATAACTAGACCTAGGCTATGTTTTTCATGGCCTTGATCTGTGTCTTCTCCGGCAAGGTTATACCCCTCTGTCGCAAGCTTGATTCTAGGGTTGTAGTCCTAGACGCTTGGGAGACATTAGGAGAGAGAGATTGGTTTGATAATTCATTGCTTAATTCTCAACATCCTGATTACAAAGATATATAGGTCATTTGGCCGAGACAGCTAGGGGCTAAATGATCCTGAATCTAAGGCCAAGACCAGCTCTTCTTTCCTCTTTGCCGCACAGCCGATCAACGTCACGTCTCCTTCTAGCCACTCATCTGATCAGCATGCATGGTGACCGTGGCTCTAGAATAGGTGTGGCCTTTCCTTTCCTTTTCTTCTTGGCGCCCTCATCTGCTCAGCATGCATCTCTTTTCTTCTATTCTCTGCGCCTATTGCTCCTCCGATTGCTCTATGCCTTTCTTGTTGCTGGTTGCATGGTGACCGCACCCTCACGGTGCCCATGACATCTCCCCTCCCTTGAGGACCAGCTCGTCCCTCGAGCTGGATAGCGAAGAGGAAGGGGCCAATGACACGACTTAAGGTTAAGCCTTTTACATCTCGGCTTACCTCTATTATTTAAGACTAAAATGAGAAATAAATTTGAAACTAAAAATATAAAATAAATGTAGGCGACAACTATGTCCTCCTAGATCCCATGGGAAGCGGCCGAATCGCAGCGTCATGTCGAGCGAAGGGAGGATGTAGTAGCCAGCCAGTTCGTTGGGTGCCTAAACAGATGAGACAGCCAATGCGGTTTGCAATGTGATTGAACCTCATGTGGCGCTTGCCCCCCACGACGGCGATGGTTGGTGCTAGTAGGCACCCTACCTCGAGCGTAGCGAAAAATATAGGCAGGTTTGAGTGGTTGATTGTGCACTGCGGCGATGATTTGAACAGCATGTGCATCTTTTCGCCGCCCGCCCGAACAAAGCCACGCCCGCGGCTTGCGGGCGCACACGGCCTGCTCCTGCGATGGCGGCCATGGGATGGCCCTCTAGACCACTGCAAGGTGCTTCTCCCCACAAAGGGACTGCACCTGCCGGCGTGCCAGGAATCCACGCGCTGCTGCCTGTAGGCGTGTTGCCGCGCGGTCTTCACGTGCGGCTTTCTCCGGCGGAGCGGCACAAGGATGCGCCTGCACTGTGTGGACGCTTCTTTGGAGCCTCTCAGCAAGGGCGCTGAAGTCATCGGTGGCTGTTGGTGATCCGAAGCGTAGGCACAACAGCTCGGTGAAGCGACGCCACGCCGGGTGCCCTCATCCTGGACTTAGAGGAACCAAACCCAGGCGTCATCTTCTAGATGATAGGAAGCCATCACGCCTTTTCTTCGCCATGATGCGCTCTCAGCGGAAATGCGATTCGCCTTGATTGATGAAGATGTGGGGGTCGGATTTACCGTCGTGGCGTGGAAAATCCCAGCTTTTCGGCGCGGCGATCCATTGAAGGTAAATGGCAGTGGGGTGGTCGGCATGGGTAGCTGGAAGGGGTGGTTGGTGGTGGTGGATGGTGGTAATGATGAGGGGGGCGAAGTAGGCGAGATCGCCCGGACTCGTGATACCAAGTTGTCATGGACCTTGGGTCCATGGCGATAACTTGTCATCTCCGGCGAGGTTATACCCCTCTCACCGCAAGCTTGGTTCTAGGGTAGCAGCCCTAGGCGCTGAGAGCCAGGGGGGAGAGAGAGATTGGATTGATTGATAATTCATTGCTTAACTCTCAACATCTTGATTACAAAGATACATAGGCCATTCGGCCAAGACAGCTAGGGGCTAAATGATCCTGAATCTAAGGCCATGACCAGCTGTTCTTTCCTCTTTGCCGCACACCTGATCAACGCTTCCTTCTAGCCACCCTAATGCTCCTCCGATTGCTCCATGCCTTTCTTGTTGCTAGTTGCATGGTGACCGCACCCTACGGTGCCCATGACAACTCATTTGTGATAACAAACCAAAGGCACAAACACAAACAAAAGCGAACAGGAACAATGATCCATTAAGGCACAAACACAAACAAAAGCGAACAGGAACAATGATCCATTATCCTCTCTGAGAAAAAATTGCAAAACTTGGTCACCCTCCAAATTGTTTGGAGATTGGCCCCATGTGTGGATGACAAACAAGTCCATCTGTGAGTCCAGGGGCAAATCTGCAAACCATGTTTGGAGGTGACCCAAGAGCTACAACCTCTGTTGTCTATTATAAGTGAGTCTTATTTTAAAATTGTACATGTATGCAAAAGCTATAACCCCCAAAGTTTAAAAATTATGGTATATGCACATTGCACAACTGCCGAACAACGAATGCCTGCTAGCAGCAGCTCATTCTTCGTCTTCGGTTTCCTCGTCGTCGCTGCTAGCAGCTCTGTTGTAGTTCCATCTATCCTCAACATTGTTGTCCCCCTCTTCCTCGGTCTCCTCGCTGTCATCCTCGTACATCACTTTCCTTGGCCACTGCTGCTCCTCAGGGAGGTTCACAGCTGGCGATGGTGCTACATACCCTCCTTTGTGCTTGGGGATCTTGGCCTGTGGCATCCTAGCGGTGATGTCTGGCTTACTCCTGCTCTTCGAGTGCCTGCGCTTTGAAGGGGCAGCGCCTTGTGAGCCACCATCCTTGTAGTGGTTGGGGTGCTCTTTTTCAAATGGAGGTTCAGCTTGTACTCGTGGATGTATGCCTTGTCGCAACCATCGTAGGGGCAGGCGTAAGGGCCGCTCCGCCGAGGGAGCTGGAGGTGTTGCTGAGACTTTTGCTGGCTTAGGGGCTGATGCTGATCTCAATTGCAATGTGGTTCATTGTCAACGCACCTGGATTCTGCATGCCAACAGCCTATATTTGTCTCATTACAAAAATTCTTTCACTATGCAAACACAGTAACTAGTACGAGATCTTACTTTCTCATGTTGTTGCCTGATATGAGCTCTTAATTTTGATTCTTGTGTAAATCTTCGGCCACATTCGGGTATTGGCACACATGATAATTATCCGCAGAATGTGTTTTTCATGTGTGCCTTTAAATTAAAATCCAATGAAAAAAGCCTGCAATAATCAGGGCACATGAAATTAATAACAAACAGGGATCATGACTGAATCCTAACACAGCATTGAAATGATCAAAGCTTCAAAACAGGACATGGTTGCACTGGAAAAGCAATCAAGCATCAGGCATTTCTATATATCCAGTAAAAATTTCTACTTCATGATTAAGCATTTCTACTAGTAACATACTTGAAATCACCCACGGTTAGAAGAAACTAGAGTCAAGAAATGAATAGCAAACACAATGGAGAGGGCAATGTGATTACCTTCCCACAGCCTTCATGTGGGCACACAAAATTCTTTTCGCCTGTATGGATAAGAAAATGCCTCTTCAACTTAGAGCTATCTAAGAATTTCTGCATAACAAGATTCAACAGAAAAAATATTAGTCAAGCAACTGAAATGAAACCATACCTTTACAGTCTACAGATTACTCTGAGATGTGCACGCAACAATGATAAAGTACCTTGCCACAATTCTCATAATGACAGATATATTGCCTCTCCCCATGAACATGAGCATGCTTCCTAAGAGCCCCTGCATCAAAAAATGTCTTCCCACATCCTTCATAGCTGCATAGGAAGAGAACCTCGGAGTTTGGTTCAGGTGTTGCAGACTCTGCCCCCTGCTCCTTGTCCTTAGCCTTCAAAGCTGCCAATCTATCCTCTGTACATAAATCCAGAAATAATGTTAGCAGCACAATGAAAAGATTCTATCTTAAAGCTAAAGGACTACTTCATAGTCATTATAACAGTCATAAAACAATCGGAGTATCCAACAAAGAATTCCACCTTCTTGTGTATACCCTGTCAGCAAATTGTGTGAGAACTTGATACTCTCCATAAATAAGTTGTGGTGTTCATTACATTGTTCAAACAAGTCAGGAGTCAGCAGTCCAAAAGAACACATTGGTATGCTAATGGCAGTGGCAGTCCCCTAAATGGAATGTACTAAGCTTTCCTCTAGTTTCAACTGACTTTACCACTCTTACTTGGAGGCTAACAACTATCAAGCATATATGTACCGCTCTACTGAAATCTCAATTTTTTCAGAGTGGAACTAAACAATCATCCGTTTAGTGCACTCCAAAAGTATTACAATTTAGAAATATGTGATGTGATCAGTACAAGAAACATGAGAAGACTTTGCTTGCTCCACCGGTCTTATACAGGACGCTCAAGGAATCGGGAATTCGCATGGATATGGATGAATCACTGGTGAAGGAAGTACCAGACAGGGCAATTCTCTGTCAGAGCAAACCATGACGATGACATGGCAGTACAGTCACCCACAGAATAAAAGGCTGTGTTTTGACAGCAGCAGCAGCAAGCAAGCAAGCAATCAGCGGGCGCAGCGTACCTCGCACCCACTTGTAGAGCGTGCAGGGGCCTCCGGCGACGACCAGATCTTGCGGGACCCTGAAGAGACAACAGGTCAGATGGAAATCGAAGAGCGAGGCTCCCGAAGGAGGAGGGACGAGCAGGCGGGCACGGCAACTCACCACTCCTTCACCCAGCGGTAACGGCGGCGGGCGACCTGCATCTCCGGACTCGGCGGGGGCAGAAAGCCGGCGGGCGGCAGCGGAGGAGATGGGGGCGCGCTAGGGATTGGGTTGGGGACCGTGGAAGGAAAGAGGGGCGTGGAGGGGTGGGTAGGAAGGGAAGACTAGGGAGGAGCACGAGGCGGAGTCCTTCTTGGTGCGATAGGATTGGGCATGGTGGTGACCGCCCCGCCCCACGCAGGCTCCGCAAGGAGATGTATGGCTATGGATGCCATGCCCCCCGACTCGGCGACTCCCAGCGCCGTCCGACTCCTAGCTCAACACGGTGGAGTGGGTGGGGCATCTGATGGCTCGAGGCACCGCGTTTCTTCTGCCTTTTTCGGTGGGCGTGCGCTGCTGCGCTTCGTCTTCCGTGGTTCGGAACAATGGGGGTTTGCAGTCAACTATACCAAAAGGGAAAAGAAGTGGGGAGGCCGATGGGGTTAAAAAGGCAAATGAGCATATAAAATAAAATGAAATGAAATAAAAACAATTTTGCAAAAAAAAAAAGGGCAAATGAGGCCAAAAGTTCGTGTACGATTTATCAGAGCTTTGGAGAGTTTTCTATAATTTACTCCGTTGATCCCATATTGTAAGTCATTTTAAAATTTTTGGAAGTCAAAGATAGTTTAACCAATATATATATATTCGTAGTACAGAGTGCTTGTTTGATGCCACAAATAACATTTGGTGGACCATAACCCTCAGTGTGTATCAGTGGTGCGTGAGTTGCATTTGGTCGCTCTACAAGTAATATTCGGCCACACTCCTGACATTGTCCATCTTTGTCGCCATGGAGTCACAGAGCGTGACTCCAACCGCACTCTTGATCCCCGCCGCAGTGACACCCTCCCTGAGCATGTCCATTCTATCGCGGAGGTTGACGCCTCCACCAGCGGCGCGTCAGGCACTCTAATCTATGACACCCTCTTTATTCACTCATTGGCCCTTGCCCTTGTACCGACAATGTCATCGCGTGGGTGGGATGAGAGTATCGGGAGACAAGGAGACCATCGTGAGTTTTCTCCACATGAGCGAATGGGCCATGGTGAGTGGGCCGAAAGCAGAAAGCGATAGAACAATTGGACCAGATTAGAACGGACCAGACAAAGAATAGGCTAGAATTTTGCCTCTTTATTATTAGACATAGATACAAAATAGATATAGCTATAAACTCAAAATAAAATTATCTTTTACTCAAAATGTCTCTCTAAATAATGATTTAAAGAGTACTCCATCCGAAATTGTAAGTAATTCAAAAAAAATCTTTGAGAGTCAAAACATTTCAAGTTTGACTAAAATTATAAAGATACATACCCTCAATATGTATCCATTTACATAACCTTTCATTCAGACAAATGCCCCCTGGATTGCTTCGTTCTAAGTCTTGCCAAAAGGTTTCCCTACTCAATGATTATGGTTCTACCAAGCATGCCAAGAAACATGTTGACATAGAAACTTGCATAGCGCAGGCAACACATGATAAGCTTGGGAGATCTACTTAACTCCAGTGCAGGGCATGCCAATCAATTTGACCTACATTTGACAATAAAAAAATTAGTAGCTTAGGACGAAACATCGGCGGTTATCCATATACTTCCATAAAACTATTGGCACAGAGTGAATAGGTACAAAAAAAAAAGGCATCAACTAGTTATCCGATAACAACATGTGCATAAAGGCCGCCTCAACGGTGGGTTTTCATGACCTCGTTTCCAAGACCGCCATGTCATATAAAATGAAATGAAATTTTGCACCAACTCTCAATGGAGAGTTTTATTTTGTGGTTTCATAGGCATATAATTCCATGACTCAAATAGAGTTGACAACCGTGTTAAGAGAGTTTCATCTAAATGAATTCACTTCTTCTCTCTTCCTCAATACACTATCATATCATTAGAAATGCCTATGTGACAACCTTATTAATGTAAATATTTCATAACACTTTCACCGAGACTAACGTGTGAGCATGGTAAGACGATTAAGGTCGAGTCTCAATGGAGAGTTTCACCTCCCGGTTTCAAGATGTGAAACTTTGGTATGAAATAGGCGTCTCCCTCAATGCACGATTTCATTGCATGCATTCATAAGCTCACGGGTCCCACAACCTCTCTCTCATTGCATGGTTTAATTGCATAGTTCCATGATGAAACGCTATTTCTCTCTCAATGGAGGTTTCACACCGTTTCCAACACATGTGAAATCAGTGCCCAAAGGTTTCACCATGGTGAAACTTTCTCCTTCTCTCTCCTAGGAGTTTCATGCAAAAAGTGAACTTTTGCCGATGTGTGTTGGCAATTAACGCGCATTAAACACTCATGAAACCCCCATTGAAACGATCAATATAGATTTAAAATAATAATAAATATGCAAAAGTACGTCTATTGGCTATTTAAGGTTAATGAATTTGTAACATGTAAACAATACCCTATTCTCTCCTACTAATAAATCCATAAACTAACAATCAAGCGTCACCACCAATCAGGTCAATTGATGCTGCATTAGCACCGAGCAATAAATTTAAAACAGTAAGCCGACGAATCTACCAGCCATTATCTAGACTACCATAGACATATGTTACAAGGAACCAAGATTATAACACGTCGAATCGATAGATTGTTCCCGGAACTACGTCACTACTAGAATCAACGAAGTTTTCCAGGGTTAATAATCACAGGGAAGGAAAAAAAAGCAGGAAATAGTTTCCCTAGGGTTTTTCAGGGAAAGGCCCCTAAGGCCAAATTCGACGAGAAAAGACCCGGTTTCCCTACGGTTTTTGATGGAAACCCTAGGAAAACATTCTTTCCCTAGGGGATGTAATCCCTAAGGAAACTTCCTTAGATGCCAGCGTGTACAGTAGCAGAGTTTCCTTAGTAACCTTTCCCTAGGAATTAGAACCCTAGGGATAGAATACATATAGGCAGCAACATTTCAATCAAATCTTTTACACATTTATATTTAAATTCAAATACAAATTTATATCTAAATTCAAATTCAAATTCACACATTAAACACATAATTAAGCACGCATTTCATCCAATAACCACAAATCCATACATTTAGAGTTTTAATAGTCATAATACAACCATATAATCCATCCATTTGGTGCCCACAAGTATTTAAAATACAATGCAACAAGTAGTAACTACAACTCTAATATTTTTCACTCCACTTGTAGTTTCATTCACTCCACATATGGCTCTGAAATACTCCTCAAGCACCTAGTGTTTCATCTAGAGGCACCTGTGAGATTAAGAAAATCCAAAAGTTAGTAAAATGTTGAATTAATTGCATGGGCCATGTCAAAATATACTAAGGTCTATATAGTCACCGTGAGGATAAAATGCAACTTGGTCCAGTCAGATAAAATAGGAAAACCAAAACAAAAGTTTGCAATGTATAACCCTAAATGAGGTTATGCAGATAACTGCACGTTGCTATGTTCAAAACATTGCAGCCATCAGAAGAAAGAATACCTGGTTGAGAAAAAAGAGAGGGCACAACAGCAACAATTGACCTTCAACACCAGCACTCTCTCTCCATACAACATCCATCCTTCTAGCCTGATGGCAAAGCAAAATTCCAGTTACAAAAGATTATTTTGACTGAAGTAACTACACAAGTAAATCCATTTCAGGTTTTTCCTGACTCCTAAGTCAAACAAGTATACAGGAGTAACAAACCAAGCCTGTAGAAGGTAACTAAAGGTAACTAAGATAGACACTCCGCCTTCTGCAGCTAGCATGTTCTTAGTTTTTTTCTCTTGTTCAAATGACACTATGTAGATTTCTGTTGTATATCAATGAAAATGCACAACGACACCTGAGTAAAGCAAAAGATAGAATATGTGGGCTGTCGCATTTAAACTGACAAGGACAACATCAAGTACTATTGTTCAGTGAAAGCATAAAGAGTTATTAGTGTGTGTATGTGACTGCAGAGACTAAGAGAGAAAGGGACCATTATATTTGGACACAATATATGCAAAATTCAGAGATAGGAACACGACCACAAAAGAATATAATCTAGATACAACGAATATAGGGCCTGCTAGATATATAGGAATGCTGCAGTAGTTTTATCAACGCAACCAAAGATAATATGAGATAACTCAGGTACTGACACATGCTGCAGGTTACATACTAAAAGTAAACCCATAGTATTGACTCCTAAAGATAGAGCTTACCTTCACTATTATTGGCTTACTACTTGCCCCCATAGTATTGACTCCTAAAGATAGAGCTTACCTTCACTATTATTGGCTTACTACTTGCCATTGGAGCAGAGTATTTGACTCAGTGTTCATCTCATGGACGTGACTCATCAGTATAAAGAGCTTGTGATCTAAATATTACAGCAGAGAAGAAGCAAAAAAAAAATCATTTCTCACCTTCAAACTTTGCTTGCACAAAGGCACAAATGCAGATCTGACCCTTTATGCCTCTCCAACCTTCCTTGCAAAAATCAAGATCTCTCCACACTTGAATCTGAAATGTGCATATCAATAATGCAAATTTATAACTACAAACAACAACTAAAGAGATGTCACAAGATAAATGACATTCACACATACACTTGGTCCATGGGCATTTTGACGAACAGCTGGTGCTCCCTAGTACTCTCCTGCACAGAGATGCATCCAAGGTTGTTGAGTTTCTTTTGGACGGATGTCAAATCGAAGAAGGGGTGGAAAGTATAGCCAAATCACCATGATGCTGTGCGCGGCGGAGGGAATCTGAGCACGGGAGATCAGGAACGGAGGCGGCAGGGGGTGGACCTCAGGGCGGCGGCCGGAGAGGAGGAGCTCGACGCAGCTTGGCTGCTTGCCGCGTGCGTCGCTCGCGTCGGCGACGCGGCAGGAGGTGGCGGCAGGTGGCGCGACATGCGGTGGGTGGGGCAACATGCGGCGGGCGGCGACATGGCTGGAGGTGGCGGCGGCACAGCGGCGCAGTAGGAGATAGGGTTGGGAGCGACCGCGAGTTGAGGATGCGGAGAGCGGCGCAAATAGGATATAGAAATTGTGTGGCCGGGAGGAATTTGTGGGAGTGGATTTCCCTACGATTTCTATTCTTTCCTAGGGAAAGATGCCACGCCAGGTCCTCCTCTCTCCCCGACGAAATCCTGCGAGATTCGTAGGGAAAGGGGTTTCCCTAGGGTTTTATAACGATCGCAGGGAAAGATATTGTTCCCTACGGTGCGTGTGTAAGTAGAGAAAGAAAAAAAACCCAGAAAAACTCGTGAATTCTATCTTGAACCAACCACAAGGGAGAGGTATCGACTCGCTCCACGGTGTAGTATCCCGCGAAATGCCGTTCTTCCTCCTCGACTTTTTTCGTGGGCTTCACCTAGTCTCGCCACGTGTCCCGTCTTTTTTTTCGCTTTTCTTTTTTTTATTTGCGACCCACTGGTCCTTACGGCCCTTGCAAAGCTGCCTCGGGTCCCGCTGATCGGCTCCTTTAGCGACACGACTACTCGCGGCGCAAGTATGACGATTCGGCCTCCACCGGGATCCCGGGTTGAGCTTCTTCTACCTTCGATAACGATATCAAAAACATCCTTTGGTTGTCGGAATGACCGCTCTTTCGACGGCTCTATCATCCCTTTCTTCACCGACGCCGTGGCGCGGTCGGGCCCATCGGGTGTACGTCTTCCACGTTGAAGACGTCCCTGCGAATACCCCTCACCGGTGGAATCGTCATTCGATGCGCCTTAGTCGACGCTGCTGTGTTCTTCTCTGGTCGCAGGACCTTCATGTACTTGGGCCTCTCTATGAGGGTCTCTATGTAATATGGTCGCTTTAATATATAATAGTTGTTGTTGTCAAAAAAAAAAAAAAAACACGTCGAATCGATAGTGACATCTCGACACGTGTAATTTGTAGGGCAGCATATTTGATACTACCTCAATTCAAAAAAGATGCAACTATAAGTTGTGTGCCGCTTAAAGTGTTTCACATGCGATCAAGTTTCTAGCTATGCAATGGCAAAGGTCATTGGTTGTGGGGCTCCCACCCGGGGTTCAAATCCGGGTGCGACACTTTATCTTGGATTTATTTTGAATTTTTTCCGCGCTATGCATTAAGTGGTAGGTGACGTCCCGTCAATAGGCGCCGGTGGTGACTTCGAACTTCAAGATTTGCGGCTCGGTCAGCCGAAGGTGCTCATAGGGGTAGGGTTTGCGCACGTGTGTTTATAGGGGTGAGTGTGCGTGCGTGTTGAGCGTCTGCGTTGTACTGTGTAATCTCAAAAAAATAGTATTCTTTCACAATTAATTTATTATAAAAATGTATTTTATAATTGATTTAATGATATTTATTTAATATTACAATTATTTATATTTTGTAATTTGTAATTGGTTAAATTTGATATAATAAAGAATGACACTATTCTAGAATTGGTTAGATTTGATATAATAAAAAAATGACACTATTCTAGAATTGCATTCTTTCGAGAACCGAGGGAGTATGATGTGAGCTGATGGACCGTAATCAAGGCAAGAAAACCGGTGATTCTACTTAAACTAGCAAGAAACAACAATCTTTAGGTTGAAAATGGTTTAGTCCCCACTAATGTAACCTTTCCAAATCATTTCTAATTTGTTGCAGTGGAAAGTTCTTTATCACGCGGAGGAGGCCAAGATGACAAACCTGATGAATGCAGAGACAAAAAGGGTAATAGCTGCTTTAAGAGATCAGAGAACTAGGATCGGTTAAATCTTCTTTTCTTTGTGTTGGCAAGCTAGCTAATGTTGAGATGTTCTCTTGCTGAAGTTCCTCGCTGCAAACAAGTTTGTACGGTCCCAGAGAGATTGAGAGTTTTTTGTGGGTAGGCTTGTGAATCTGTTACCACTTGGTAGCTAAGACTCCTTTTGTAAATGGGTAACCCAATGTACTCGTTGCTCCCGTGACGTCTTTCAATATAAGCCGGGCCTATGTGCCTTTTTAAAAAAAACGAGCTCGGCATTCCAAATTCACAGATTCATATTATATAGCAGAGGTTTAGATTATTGGATCCATAGAAATTTGGTTTCATGGATGGACATAGTGCGCTCCAAGATAACTAGATATCAATCACACATACATTTGTACTCATTCAGTGGGTTTGGTCATGAGCACTCCTTGTCTAGTCATCAGAAGTAGTGGCGACAGTCAGACTCACCCCAGCAGCAAAACTAAGACCATCCCGAAGCTCCAGCGCCCGCCTAAGGAATACAATAAACATGTCAGAAAATTTAGAGAGCGACGATAAACATAGATTACAATTAAATATTATTTGGAACCTCGGAATCAGTAATCCGCGGTTATTTGGAAACACATTAAAGTTTCAAACTATGAATCTACCAAATACACTACAATCTGTTAACAACAGATTGTCAATGCTAGACAACTCATGTTATTTTGCTTCATCAAGTCAAGTCAATCAAGATACTAGTTTGCCATGACAACCATCCCGCTAGAAATTCAGATGGCAACAATAAGCAGGGAACAGCTAAATGTTATATATTTGAAACCTCAGAACTTGCAATCTAGCTGCAAACGTCAACTAAATGTAATTTGTTTGTTAGATAAATACCTCAAATTCAATATCTATGTAATATGCTAGATTGCAAACTCTTGAGGTATTTATCTAATCAAAAAACAAATATGAGGTACACCTCAAATTCATCTAACAAAATAATTAATACATTCCGTAACAACCTAAATGGCGCCAAATGAACTTCCACCCACCTACAAATCATGGCATGCTACAAAGCATAATGAAAATTAGGTTGGATTGCAATATAGCATAGCTTCTCAATGAATAATTTTGTAAGTAAAATGTTTATGCTACTAGCAAACACAAGCATATGTGTTGTTTACCTTGAGAGCATCATTTGCTTGCATTGGGCATGCACAGAGAGCTCGTAGCCAAGCAATCCAGCTATGGACAACATCAAGCACCATAAAAATGTAGCCGTCAATGAAGCAAAAGTGGCTCAGCAACAGTACAAAGTAGCCCATCACCACATGTGGGCAAATATAGCACGACATGATGTAGCCAAGCTGGTCAGCGGAGAGGAAGGCATCATAAAGCACAAACCTAGCAACGAAAGCAACCCAGGAAAAGATGGCACCCCCTCTAGAACCGAAAGGAAAGCCACGGAAACAGAAAGCGCATCCATAGGAAAGAACCACAATGGCAAAGCTCCGATCATAGCCATCAGCAGAGATATTAAACCAAAGGCAACAGCTATTGCACCACGATCTGTCTTGAAGAACCTCTCATCCTCTTCGATTAAGGGGGTAATGTGTTTGGCTATCGTTTCCCGACCAATGTTCTGTAGGTGCTCACCGTAGGCATAACCAAGCACGCCAGCCGGCCATCCTGTCGCCGTGTGCATGACCAAGAATCGACCATAGGGGCTAACAAACCTGTCAGCGGCAATGGCCAGAAGGACAAGGTATGGCATGTGGAAAAAGATGGTGGACAGACACATTGTCGGTGAAAATATGAAGATCAAGAAGATGATGTAAGTGGATATAAATGTTGCGATAGCACACATGAGGGAAAGCAGTTCATGTAGAGGTGGTGCAGCAACAGAGGAGAGCTCAAGACCAATAGGAAGGAGACAGATATCACACAAGCTTCAAATATATAACTTTCATCACTGCACCGGCTCGCAAGGGCGATCGTAGCCGAGCGAACGTCAGAGTCGGAGGGAATCTTAGTGTCGGTAGAACCAAGGCCATCCGGCAGCTTCATTTGTCGCCTAAGGAATCTAATAAAAACATGAATTCAGAGAACAACATTAAACATGGAAGACAATAAAAATCCAATATATATGAATTCAGAGAACAACATTTTGACAAAAACGAAAAGAAAAACGACATTAAACATGGAAGACAATAAAATCTTATTTGGAACCTGTGAATCAGATTCTTAGGGCTTGTCCTTTTAATCCCCTAGAGAGAAGGGATTGGAGGGGTTTAGAGGAATATGCAATTCCCAAACCCCCACAATTCCATTGTGACTGCACTGACTGGTGAGAGGAATTAACAAACAACCAGGCGTAAACTTTCAAAGTGCATCAGATTGATATGTCGTTGATATGTGGCAGCAATGTGTATTATGGATCTATCAAATAGAGTACTACAATCCATTAACAACCAATATCATACTTGCTAGCCTCATCGCCGGACAATGCGTTCACCTTGCCGAGGACGGTCGATGGGGACTCGTCGCCGGTCCTGGTCACTGCCTCAGCATCAGCTTCGACGGCTGCGGCGGTACCCATCTGAGTCGTAGGGTTGTGGGTTTGCATAGCCGGAGATAGTGCAGGACCTGCGACAGACCTTGGCGCCTGTTGGCGGCGGCGCGGTGGAGGCGAGGTTGATAACTCTTTTATATAAGCGTAATATATGTCCACTCTACCTGGCTAATCACCGTGTTCCCTGTGATCCACGCCTATCGCGGCAACCCCGGCACCACTGCGAGCACCCCGTTATTTCCTAAAAAACGGCACCCACGAACAATGTGCCTGGCAAAAACAGAAACAATAATCATTCGTCCAGACGCCTTCCGCGATCAGCGTGTCCCTCCCAGACATCAACTCCAACTAATAATTCCGGTGTTCCCCAATCAACGCTCATTGTCCATCGATCTTTCCTGAGCCGCTGCCTGCCGATTCCGATCTCGTGCAAGACGCATTGCTGTGGCCGCCCACCTCAACAACCATCTCTTGTGCTGCACTTGTGTCTATTGTCATCTCTTCTTCTGCACTCTTCTCTGCTGTGAACCCGGTGCCGAGGACCCGCGGTCGCGTAGAAGAGCCATGGAAAGCTGATCCATTATTTGGTTGCTTATTGTCCCTACCATCTAGCTCCTATATGTTTTTTTAATAATGGTATACAGAGTTAGACTCAAATGTCAAATAATAAAAATAGATTAGCATATTGATCTGCATATAAATTTCCAAATAAATGGTTCTCACGTCAGGCATTGGAAGATGATTTTTTAGAAACACAGGGGTGAACCAGATAATTGGACTAACGAAAATTCCTGGTAAGTGCAAGTTATTCATGAATATTTAGAACCGTAGATATGTTGATGTTGATAACAGCAGGTGTTGAGGAAAACAAGGGTATACACATACTTCAGTTTAAATTATTTACTGTAAAACAATGCATAGATTTTCAAGTATCCGTTGGATATCCTAAAAAAAAAAAATCTGTTCGATCAGGACCTCGGTGTTGGGCCCAAAGCTAGCTAAGGTGGGGGAAGGCCTAAGCCCCCTAGGGCCCAGGCCTTAGTCGTTGGCCCATAAACTCTTTGTAGCCCATATAATTTTTTTTTTTTTGCTCCATTGGTCAAGGCCCATTTCCAAATGACTAGGGTATGGATTCTGGCCGTCCCACGCCCGAGGGCCGAGGAGTCAGGCCTCGACCGCGCCCCCCAACCGCCGTCTTTCGACACGGGACCACGGAAACCGGCCGCCGGACGGGGGAGGGGAGAAGCCGAGAAGCAGAAGCGGGCGCCACTGCGCCGGCCGCCGTCCGTTGAGGTCGCCGCGTGCCGCCCTCCGCGGCTCCGCCACCACCCACCGCAGGCACACGCGCCGGGGTTGGATAGCTCGACCCCGCCGGTGCCCAACAGGCCGCAGAAGGAGGCGCCCCGCGTCTTCTAGTGCTAACTCTAGCCTCGCTGCCGCAATAACCTCCGCCTGGTGTGTCTCTTCCACCTCGCACTGCCATAGCCGACAAATCCTAGCCTAACGCTCCTTCCTCGCCCCTCCCACTCCTTTCGTCCGATTCGAGGAGGCCAACGGAGGGGCTGGGGGCATGGCGACCGATGGGCAGCTCAGGGAGTGGGTCTCCGACAAGCTCATGAGCCTCTTGGGCTACTCCAAGAGCGTTGTCGTCCAGTACGTCATCAGGCTTGGTACGCTAAGTTCGTCAGCTCCTTCCTTTCATTTTGCTCGATTCGATTCTGTTCGTTGTTGTTCTTACTATGGGATCACGTGCGTGCATTCCCAGCGAAGGAGTGCTCTTCAACCGGTGACCTCGTGGGCAAGCTCGTCGAGTTCGGGTTCACCTCGTCTGCGGAGACCCGTGCCTTCGCGTCGGATATCTATGCCAAGGTTCCCCGCAGGGCCAGCGGCATCAGTGTACGTTTCAACTTTCTTCTTACATTGTTCTTCCCGTCGCATTTTGTGATGGTTCCTTGTTCGTGGATAAAATATTTTTGTTTGCTCCAGAATTACCAGAAGCAGGAGAGGGAGGCGGCAAAGCTTGTCCAGAAACAGAGCACTTACAAGCTGTTGGCCAACGAGGATGACGATACTGACAATACACCAACAAGTCAAAAGACCTCAACAAATCCATCATCTAAGAGTCGGAAGCATTTCAGGAGGAAAGCAGATCAAGACAGTGGTGATGATGTATGACCCAAGTGCTAGCTCCTCTCCCCCCACTCCCCTCCCCCACCATACACACACACTTTTTTTTTTTTACATACAATGACTCAGGTGAGATGTTATGTTTAGGAAATAGTGACAAAAAGATTCTGGAAGGAATGTCCGTCAGCGAACAGAAGAGGAGGATGAAGAAGGTGGCGACATCAGTTCTGATGTATGTCTTCTTCTAGGACTAATATTTTGTTGTACATTAAAGTATGGAATTATGGTTTGTCAGCTGCTACCTCCACCACAAAATATAGCTACTTCTGGGTTTGTTTAAGTTAAAAACTATACGTTAATGTACAAAAAACTGTACAGAGGGAGTAGTATTTATTGTTGAATCTGATTTATTTTATGCCATGTAGGAAGAGAAAGAAAGGATTAGAGATCAGCAGGAGAAGGCCCAGCTAGAAAAGAACATGAGAGAAAGAGATGCAGCTAACACAAGGAAGGTAATTATCCATTTAGCTGATACTTCTTGCCTTGCGTCTATTTCTTCTGGATAACAAATCGATTAGTCATAGAGTTGAAAAGGATATTCCAAATGAAAACACAGAAGACCATAAAATCAAAATATGACAGGATCTTGATTGCCCAAATATGTATTTTGATCAACATTTTGAGTGTTGATATTTTTGATGCTCGAATTGTAGGAATACCATTTAGTTAGCTATATATCAAAGTTCAGGAAACATTCTGCTTCTTGTGAGCTTTACAAAGTTATAAATGAATCTAGCAAAGCTGTGCTTTTCCCCTCCCTCTGTCATCTTGCTGTAGCAATATATCACTTGAGGTTAGATGACAGTTTGATTGATGGTTCTGGGCACCCAATGCCAAAATAGTAAGGTACTAAGGTCACTTGTGAGCTTTGCAAATTTTACACACTGAGAAACAACAATACCTCACAAAGTTCTTCCAGCAATCATGTTTCTGATCTTCTTAGTTTGTACTTTTTTTAAAATTTTCTTAGAAAATAGCTGTTTTATAAGCAAGATGTGATGTTCAATTGATTGTTCCTGGACATCAATACTATATTAAGAAGAAGATACAGAGTGCAAAACAACCACAGCACACACAAAACTAAACTAAAAAAGATAAAGAAGAAAAACTCAAGAGGGGTTATAGAAGTGCAAGGTAGAAAAATTTAAAAGGATCTAACAAAACTCAGAGCCTGTTTAGTGAGGACACAGCTGGATCTAGATATTGGGTCCTCTTAATTATCTATTTTACGGCAGATGTTCTATGGACAATCATGTTCCAGTCATGGATTTCACGTATTCTATGATTCTATCACACTGAACTGTACTAGCATACCGCAAGGAATCTTGTTGATGATTCCATATATTACTTCTCTTTTTTTTTGAAATCACGTTGAAATGTTTTCTTCCTATAGAAAGAGTAGCTGGATAACAAGTGATGTGACTTCCTTGATTTGTAAATTTTATGATTTCTAGAATCTAGATTTGGATGTGCCTTTTGGTTTAACGCATTAAGCCAAATAGTGGCCTACTATTAACAATTGTTGCTTCATTTTTTCCCACCATGGACAAACTGAATACACAATGAAATTATAGGAGTTCACTGTATGTCACGTTACCACACAATTGTTGCTTCATGGGGATAGCTCTACTGTGATTCATATACCTTGTACATTTTTTTTCTCGCCATTTTTGTAGTTTATTTTTTGTATTATACTTGATTTATCTGGCAACAAATTTAATCAAGTTCTGTCATGATTTTACCTCCATCTAGTCCACTAAATGTGCAGGGAAAGTTAGGTGCGACTGAGAATTCTAGAAAGTGTATAGACCATGAGAGTTTGACAAAAAAATAGATTAATGTTCAGTTTGATGTTCCTTTTCTTAAAATGGTTTTATGGGAAGGTTACTCCTGATCCGGTCATGATTTGTGCATCATTTGCCTACTAGATTTGCACAACACATTCTTCTGAATGTCATGATTTTATTTCTTTCTAAACATATTGTTTTACATGAAGTTTTAAACTGATACTTTGTTACTTGGTTTGTTTCTTTAGTTGATGGAGCGACAATTATCTAAGGAAGAACAAGGTATGACGCTTGATCCTATATAGTTCAAATGTCAGCTTAATGATTATCTTCGCAAAATGTTATTGATACAAGGTCATTGACAGAGGAGCTTACTAGAAGATCTCAAGCAATGGACAAGAATGACACATCTGATCTGAGGTTTTCACCTTGCAACTCCAATTAGTTTTCAGTTGACGTATTGTCGTAACTTTCTTTTTCTGTCTTACCAATTGCTTTGATAACTAATTAGCATAATTTACTTGATTCATTGCAATATTGAAAAAACTTGTTATTGAAAATAATTGCCACATAACAATGGGACTTTCAAGTTAGGAAAAGAGAACAAAAAAAAAATGCAATAAGAATTCAAGAAAAATTGTATTGAATTATCAATTATGACTGGAAGTAATTTAGCAGAAGTGTTGAATTGCGAGTGCAATTGTTCAAATTTGCTAATTTTTATGGCAGTTTAAACTTGAGAGAACTGTTTCATGTCGAAAAACTCTGACCAATCTGGGAGGAACTAGTTTTTTTTTTTTTCTTTGAAAACAGTCCAGGGAAGCCCCACTGTAAGCTTTTATATTAATAAAAATATAAAATAAAAGAAGCTGTACAAGGCCCTTAAAGCTGTACAAGGAAATAACGAATAACAGAAACTAGAAGCCTAAGAGAGGCAATGAAACTAGGCTAGGGAATCTATACAGGATAAGAAAGCAGGAGCATCACAGATCCTATTTTTGGCCTGAAGTCGAGCTTCCTCACTAGAGGAACTAGGAGTAATTGCATCTTAGGGTTTAGACTTTAGAGTTGAAGAGGACTGAGCCCTATGTCGTAGGGGGTGTACAACCACACTGCCCACCCAGCTAGGATTTGTAATTACATCTTAGAAGCAATAGGCATCGATTAGAGTTGAAGGGGACTGAATCCTAGGTCATAGGGGTGTACAACCATACCTCCCACCCAGCTAGGATTAGTTCCAACTGGTTGGTTCAGGAAAGTCAGCTACTTGCATCCTATGGATACTGTTGACAATCAAAATTGGCCAAAAGAGGTAAACCTGGGCTGGTTCTGGGAAAACTGGTTTCCCAAATTGTACTTCATCATTGTGTTTCTCTCGTCGAGACGATCGAAATGCATATATAGTATATAGAAGGCCAAATTTGGAGTCTGGATGAGGACATTACAATCCAGGGAAGATCGAGCCTGTGGAAACTGGTTTCCAAAACAGGATAAATAGGTTTTGAAACCAGCCCAGATCCATTTGAGTTGTGTTTCGTGCCATTGTAAGGGATGTTGACCCCTCACGGGATAAGTCCACCCCACTCTGTAAATATAAAAGGCCATGGTCGATTGAGGGCATCCAGTCGATCAAATCAATCTATGTTTTCTTATCTTTTTCCCCCCTTTTATGGCTTTTACATTTTCCTCTTTGCCCTAATCTCTTGACCCCCCATGTGCTGTTCTACAAGCATCTCGATGATGGTGGTTGTGAGCGTCCTAGTTGGCCTTGATGACCCTAGAACAACCCTAGGTGTGCCTCCCTGACGCGCTGGGTAGGCATTTCTAGTCCTTCATGGCAGATCTGCCTGTTTCGTCGGGAATCGATCCTCGAGGAGTCCTTGTGCGATCTGAACATGCTAGCCCTTTGGGTGTAGGTGTGTCAACAGATATAAATTATAATGAACCTTGTGGTGGATTATGCATTCCATGCATCCAACCGAATGCTTAGATTCTATAGTAGAATGGAGAACACAATATTGATAATTTACTTCTGATGCTTATGATTTGTGACTAGGACCAGGTATTTAGTAACATCTAAGTTTGTAACATATTTGACGTGGTGGTGTTCCAGTAGAAGTTTGGTGTGCTGAAAGAAGTAGGTGTAACAGATTAACATTATAGATGAAACATGGACCCATTCTTTCTCTTGGAAATTGAATGGTCGTTTGTGCCCACTAACAAATAATTACCGCGCTGCTTTTGTTATATATTATTCTTGTATTTTTTAGGTACCATAATCGATGATTGTATTGCCTTTGCTACTGTTGCATGTTATAGTTATTTTCTTTTATTCCCTTTGTTACTGTTGCATGGCTTAGGTGCAAAGAAGGTTCAAGTTGCAAATCAAAAAGATTTTGAGATTACTTTGTAACGACTTCACTTCGTAACGTCTTTTCTCTTTAAATCAATGAGCAGAAAGTTCTCAAGGCAAGCATACCTGCAAAAGCGACGGGACAAAAAAATTGAAATTCGGTCAGTACAAGAATACTTCTTATATGTGGGTTCATTACTATAGGTTTTGGTGTCTAGATGTTTGATTGTGCAGGTACTAACATTGTTTTTGTGATATATGCAGTGATGAAATTCTGGACCACCAGTACATTTTTCAGGATGTGAAACTAACAGAGGCAGAAGAGAAGGAGTTGAGGTAACTACTAAATTAACTCCTACTATGGAGATAATTCTCTGAAGCTAATTATGTTTTCCTTTTTGATTAGCTTTGTGCATACATGTGTGGACTCTGCATTCGCATGTAAACCCTGACATGAACTGGTTTATGTCATTGTGTGTGTAGTTATAAGAAGAAGTTATATGGTCTTGTCAAGGAACATGTTGAGGCTCCTGATGATATCGGTGAGGTATGTTTTCTTCTTGGATCAGTTTGCTTATTTCATAAATGTTAGTTTGGATGTCTGTTCACTTTGATCATTTGAGGTGCATTAAACATTCCAAATTCAGTAGCTCTATTAAAAATAGACTCGACCTGCGGGGTAAGACAGCCCCGTGCATTGCGTTATCTCACGCAGGTCGAGAAAACCCAGAACCCGTTACCATCCATACACAGCAGCAGCATTGTCCAAGTGAGAACAACCACGACCGGGGCCAGACCTTAGACCTATGCTTTCGTGTGGTACAGAATTGGGAACACACAAGTATGTATGTGCTGCACTAGTATCTAAAGTTCTACCTTACACAATGCCATAAACGCCTAATGTGCTTATGGCGTCGCCTATGTGTCTGCCATAAACACCTATGCACTGTGAGGAGGAGGAGGAGGAGGAGTGGCACAAAGAGCTGGAAGGTCTTTGAGTTCTTCTCCTCCGTCTTCGAGTTCTTCTTGTTGAACCTACGGCCTTCTGCTTAGGGAACAGAGTTCTTTTTGAAAAAAACTTGTCCCAGGTATCCTACAGCCCCCGAGCCTGCTGGAAGACGCCGTAGAAGTCTTGTAGCAGGGTCAAGAAATTGGTACTAATCAAGGCCCCGACGAACTGCCCAAAATCAGCACCCTGACCCGAACAGTATGGAGCGAATTAGAGTGCGTCAAAAAACCATGCTAAGAACCATACAACATGCTGTACACATGTTTGTTAGTATCTTTAATGTCAACAAGTTTCTATTCATTCATTTCAGTACAAAATGCCTGATGCTTATGACATGGGTGAAAATGTCAATCAAGAGAAGAGATTCTCTGTGGCCATGCAGCGATACAAGTAAGGTTTACATTATGACCTCTTATGTGCATGGTTGCATGCAACTTTCTAGTTTACTCGTAAGGCCCTGATAGTTTCATGAACAAGCAGAGATCCTGAGGCCAAGGATAAAATGAACCCTTTTGCTGAACAGGAAGCATGGGAAGAACACCAAATAGGTAACACCACATATCTGAAACAAACTCCCACGCCTTTCAGCATGATCTCTTTAATTGCTACCTATGGTCTTTGCTATGCATTTCGGAAGAAACTGACATGGAAGAAAACTATACACTTGTTCCAGGAAAATCGAAACTGCAATTTGGATCAAAAGATAAGAAGCCGTCTTCAGATGACTATCAGTAAGTCGCTCTTTTTTGCTAAGTTAATTAGTTGTGCCACTAAAGAAATCCATTTGTCTTTTTATCCATTTACTCAAAATCTTGCCTCCTAAAGGGCTGCCTCAACTTTTCCTTTTCTAGTTGTTGGGGGTGTGTGGTTTTTTTTTTTTTTTTTGGGGGGGGGGGGGGGCTTTTTGTGAAGGGAAGTGCCTTGATGCTTTTGGATCACACTCAGAAGCCAGTGCTGGTTATAATATGCATTTTAGAGAGTTGTGTTATAAGCTGAGAGGCTACCCTAGGAACATGTATCTGGGTGCCCTGTATGTTGGAGCCCTACAGTTTATTATTCTCAAACATGGAGGAGAGATGTGTATCATTATATTAAGAAGAAATAAAGGGGAAAGATCCCTTACAAACATACACACGCAGATCAATCTAGGCATGACGAAAGGGCTAAGAGGTGGGTAATTCCTCGAACCCTGTCCAGAGAGACTCCAGACCCAAAGTTATAGTTCTTCACCATGGTGATGATCTACTAAAGTGGGGCAGGAGAAAGAGGGACGAAAGGCCAGAGAGCACAGATGGTAAAGGAAGACCAGGAGTTCAGGAGGTGAACATGTGGGTGGGGAGGCTCTCACTCCACTTCCTCTCATCCTTGGTTCCGGCGCAGTGCCCATTAAACCTGTGTCCTGTGGGTGCTGGAACCAGCTTGTTGGGGGCATAGATCTACCCCTGTTCAACTACAATGGTGACGATCTGCAAAGGGTTGGTGGTGCTGCTCCATTTGAGCAGGGGAAGGGGACGATTCATGGCCAGCAGAGGTGCTTTGGAGTGGTCACAGGATGACTGGATGAGATACGAGAGTACGAGAAGGTTAACCGGAAAACAAGATGTGTGATCGGGCAGCCATGTTTGATTGGGCACAAAGTACCCAGACAAGCTGATCTGCCGTGCAGGATGCCAATGATCAGAAACAAGAACTGGGAGGGCATGTGCGAGCCTCAACTAATGTCTGAGCTGAAGGCAAAATGCAGTAGTCCTGCTGCTGATGTAGACACAAGCCAGCGTAGGGACCATCCGGAAGCATGAGAAGATAGTCTGCCAGTGAGGAGGTTGTGAGAGAGAAGAGTCAGTTGGAGCTCTACATCTACAAGAATTGGATAACTGACATGTTATAAAAGTTATATTGGTTCAGGGACCTCTGCTACTTAGCTGATGCTATTTGCTACTTTCCAATCTTTGTGGGTCCAATTTTTCTTGAGAACAGAATTTTTTTTAACCTAATTCAGCATCCAGCAGTAAGCTATATTTCATATGTAGTGCAATGAGTTTTTTGCATAAATTTTTTCTTTGAATTAAACTATTTCCATTGCATTACGTTGATGAATAATGTTGAACGCGCCTTTGTCTGATGCTTGATTTCTTCTTGTATTAAATTTACAACTTCTTAGGTATGTATTTGAAGATACGATTGATTTTGTTAAATCATCAGTCATAGAAGGAACCCAGGTAATCAGTTACATGCTTTTAGTTTCCTTCTTTATCGTGATGTCTTTAAGAGTTATTGCTATCTTACTGAAATTTCATATTCTAGCCTGCTGAAGACGATTCAGATGAAGAGGACATTGAAGCAAAAGATATTTTGAAAAGGGAGCTCCAGGTGAGTGTAGTTACTGGTCTTGGAACATGTAGTCCATATGTGATGTGTAGCCTTTTCTTTTGTGAACATGTGTACTTTTCCTGGCAGCTGCATACATTCCTGAAAGATTCATGTTAATATCCTCTTTATTAACAATTTTCCTTTTCTGAACTAGGATGAGCGAAAGACACTTCCAATTTTCAAATTTAGGGATGAACTGCTTAAGGCTGTAGAAGAGTACCAGGTTTGTGTTGCTTTTCACCATTCGTAATGATATTGCTTGATGATCATTATTTGGATGACAAATGGCATCCTTAGATTAAATCATAGAATCTAGGGAAAATTAGTTACGTAGCATTGAAAGGTCGCCACATTCAAATAATGCTATTAAAAGTTCTGTAAAATATCATCAAGAATAAACATCACCTAAACTAGCATTCTGTCACATTTGCTGATAATGCCGTCCACCTGGCTGTCTGATCTTGCTTCTTCCTTATGAACGGTTATGGCAGCTTCCGCTAGGCACAGGTTGCGCTGGCCACAATCTAGGGTACATGCCAAGATGGGGGGTGCGCTGCTCTGCAGTGACCCGATGAGGTTGGTGTCCAGTGCCTCTGGACACTGCTGAGTACACGCGTGCACACTGTGGCCTTGACATGACTCCTCTGCGAACCTCTACATGGCTATCTTGTGGAAACAGTTGCAACCTGTGAGCCACTGCCACCATCAACGCCAATCAGCAGCAATCCATGCTTCTTTGCAATCCAGTACGAATGATACCAAGATAGACAAGACTCCCAACAAGATCACAATTCTGAGTGGGATCGTTGAGAGGCGCACCATCAGTGGGGCACAAGTGAACACCGATCTCCATATGTGTGTCAGCTGTGTGAATATTAGTGAGAGCAGCACAAGAAAGGATATCTTGAATGAGTTTTCTTTGGAGAGGTAGATGCCATCAGGCGTAGAAGAGACCTCAATACCAAGGAAGTCACTAAGGGTCCCAAATCAGACCTCAATACTAAAGTCTAAATACAATATATGTATGTAACATATCAATGTCGACAAACTACAAAACTCAGATTGTATCTAGGACCAGACTGTCCACTCTAGGTTCATAGCTATAGGAATTTGGACTCTAGTTGATGTTCTGACAACCTTAGTTCTCTTTGTTTTGTAGGTTATCGTCATAGTGGGTGAGACTGGGTCCGGTAAAACAACACAAATACCTCAGTACCTTCACGAGGCTGGGTATACTGCGAAAGGAAAGGTAAGATACCCATAAGCTCCATGCCTCCATTACTCTAGTGAGAATATGGCGAGCTTTGTCTGTGTATGTTTTGGTTGGTCTTATACACAAATATAGAAGAGGATCTGTCTGGGCTTTTCCCTAGTAGCTTTCTGGTCTCCAGTTTCATGAAATGTGTAGGCCATGATGTTTGTTTGCCTATATTTACAGCCTCTAGTAACAGTGCAGTGCACTAAAGATACTTAATTTTGTGCAGGTTGCATGTACTCAACCTCGTCGAGTGGCTGCCATGAGTGTTGCAGCAAGAGTATCTCAAGAAATGGGTGTTAAACTTGGACATGAGGTTTGATTCTCTCCACACCCACACCCCACCACCGCCCCCAATTCTAATGTTGCATTGTTCATAATAGGAATTTCATTCAATGGATATTGTACCATATCATCTGAAATTTGTAATAACTACTGTTCAGGTTGGTTACTCTATAAGATTTGAGGATTGCACTTCAGATAAAACAATTATTAAGTACATGACTGATGGAATGCTTCTGAGGGAGTTCCTTGGTGAACCAGATTTGGCTAGCTATAGGTATCCATTTATGAAAGCAACTGTGTTTGTTACTCCCCCAAAGTATCACAACCTTTCTTATGTCTGTTTCTTTATTTTTTGCTGCAGTGTTGTCATGGTTGATGAGGCTCATGAGCGTACCCTCTCCACTGATATCTTATTTGGTCTGGTGAAGGTTAGCGAGCTTGATGTATTGCAACTATATTTGATACAAACTCAAAGTGTTACAATGTACATTAATAATATGGTTTTCCGCCTTCAGGATATTTTCGTTTTCGACCAGACCTGAAGTTGCTCATTTCAGTGCCACCCTTGACGCAGAAAAATTTAGTGACTACTTCGATTCAGCTCCTATTTTCAAGATACCTGGGAGGCGATACCGGTTGAAATTCATTATACAAAAGCCCCAGAAGCTGATTACATAGATGCAGCAATTGTCACTGTTTTACAGATACATGTGACACAACCCCTGGGAGATATCCTGGTGTTTCTCACAGGTCAGGAGGAAATTGAAACAGTTGATGAAATCCTTAAACACAGAACAAGGGGCTTAGGCACCAAAATTTCAGAATTGATTATATGTCCTATTTATGCAAATCTGCCTACCGAGCTTCAAGCTAAGATATTTGAGCCTACCCCGAGGGTGCCCGTAAGGTGGTTCTGGCCACTAATATAGCAGAGACTTCGTTAACCATTGATGGTATAAAATATGTTATTGATCCAGGCTTTTGTAAGATCAAATCATACAATCCCCACAGGAATGGAATCTCTACTTATTAATCCTATCTCAAAAGCTTCCATAAACCAGAGGGCAGGAAGATCTGGGCGCTTACTGGACCTGGAAAATGCTTCGTCTATACACGAGTTATAACTACATGCACGACCTAGAAGATAATACTGTTCCAGAGATCCAACGAACCAATCTTGCAAATGTTGTTCTTACACTCAAGAGTCTTGGTATTCATGACTTGGTTAACTTTGACTTCATGGATCCACCTCCATCAGAAGCCCTATTAAGGGCTCTTGAACAACTTTGCTCTCAGTGCACTCAACAGTCGTGGAGAGTTGACCAAGACTGGAAGAAGAATGGCAGAATTTCCACTGGATCCTATGTTGTCGAAGATGATTGTTGCTTCAGAGAAATATAAGTGTTCTGACGAGATCATCTCCATTGCATCCATGTTGTCAATAGGCAATTCTATATTTTATCGTCCGAAGGATAAACAAGTTCATGCAGATAATGCAAGGTTGAACTTCCACACTGGCAATGTTGGGGACCATATAGCACTACTAAATGTATGTTTCCCTGCCTGTTTACTTTTGTAAGCACACTCACACACACCTTTATATAGTCAATGCTAACTTATTCTTGCAGGTGTATAATTCTTGGAAAGAAACAGACTATTCAACTCAATGGTGTTACGAGAACTATATACAGGTCTTTACCTGCTCGAACTTATTATCCTCCGGGTTAATTTCTTGGCCTGAAAAAGCTCTTGTTATCTTGTTATCTGATCAGCCACTAACGTCCTCTTTTTATTATTTATTTTTCATATTTTCTCAGAAGGTATATTTGTACATAAGAAATGGAAAATGCTGGGGATGACTTAGATATTGTAAGCAAAATATTGACGAAATAGGATGGAGACCTCACCTGCTGTTAGTGCATTATTGAAAATTTGACTGTTGGTCCCTTGAGAAAAACTTTCTTTTAATGCTTGCTACCCAAAAATCCCAGTGGTTAGTTAATGGTTTTTGTTTCCCTGATTATACCTCAACAGTACATGCTAATACTTATATTCTCTGCTTATGGGCCCAACTTTCACTAGGTTGTCTTGTAACATTCTTGCGAATTTCAACTATATTTGTCTAAATACCCCTCTTTCCAATACACATCATGGGTCATGAACATTGAATTACCGTGAAAAGAAATATTTGGTAGTCATGTAGGAGTAAATTTTTTTTAAAAAAGGGTCATGTAGGAGTATTATATTCCAAAATCTTGATTCCCAAAAAGCCAATGTGAAATTCTTTTAAATTGTGAGTGGAATCAAAATTCTATAATATCTAATTCGATATGAGTGGAATCAGCAAGCAGCTGTATATTATCTTATTGTGTCTTAGGTTCATAAGCTACGCTAATGTTCATCAAAAAGATCTCGCTACTGTTAGAAGATGTAAATTTGAGACAATTCCATCAGAGTTGTTTAGAGCAGGGTTACACATATAAAGTTTCCTTAGTGTTTCAACACTGCTGAGAGTTTCAAGATCCATGACGCACTGGATACGCTGTTTAATTACCACTACATCTGTTACGCTATAGCATTTCTATGGGCTTCTTCACAACACTAAAACTCATCAGCATTCTAGTTTTTATAGCGCTTTAGATGCTTCCGCCCGTAGTTGTAGCTGTAATGCTCTAATACCTAATTTATATATTCGAATTTTTATATCTTGGTTAGTGGGCATAGCATCCACTGGAGTAAATATGAAAGGATAGTTATTGTTTTTAGCTATCAGCCTTGTAACATAATTCATCTTTACACAGTAGTTATTAATTATCTGTTGATCCTTGATTCTGCAAATTTATGTGGTAAAATTATCATTGGATAATTCAGGTGCGCAGCATGAAGAGGGCAAGAGATATTCGGGATCAACTAGAGGGGCTTATGGAAAGAGTTGAGATTGAGATTTGCTCAAATGCCACTGATTTAGATGCTATTAAAAAAACTATAACATCAGGTATGAGCCTTTTGGGTATTCTTCAGTTCTTCTAGCAATGATTCAATTACTTACTTCGTATGTGCTGTAGGTTTCTTCCATCATTCTGCACGGTTGCAGAGGGATGGTACATATAAGACTGTCAAGAACCCTCAGACTGTACATATCCATCCTAGTTCAGGATTAGCGGAGGCAAGTTCATTTGATTGTACATCATCTCATTTTCATAGCATTCATAATTCTACATTTTCTTCTGCAAGTTTTAGTTATGATTTCTTGTGTTATGTGCTTATATATGCTGTATGCACTATGCAGATACGTCCGCGGTGGGTAGTATACCACGAATTAGTTCTCACAACAAAAGAGTTTATGCGCCAGGTATGCCCAGTTATGCAGAATCTCATTAAGACCTGTAGGAGAATTTGTTGTACATTGATGCGACAATTGACATACTGTGGCACTGCAGGTGACGGAACTGAAACCTGAATGGCTGGTAGAGATAGCACCCCATTATTACCAACTAAAGGACGTGGAAGACTGTAAGTCTTGATTGTGATGCCATTAATCCCTCAACCTAGTTTTTGTTGTATGAGCTATGACTTAAATGCCGCCTCTTTTTCCTGCACAGCTGGAACAAAGAAGCTACCAAAGGGCCAAGGACGAGCTGCATTGTAGCTAGGACCCGTGAATGTTTTGTGTTGAACTCAGCAGGAACTTCAGGCTTTGAGTAAAGATGTATATAACTCCTTGTATCGCGAATAGGATAGATGATGTCACTAGTCATTGTCCTGCTTAGGTTTCAGAGTAGCTGATTGTTCATGTAAATTATGTGCCTTGCCTAATCTCGCCGGCCAATTTTTGGGTATGGGCGTAGGGTGCACAAGGGCCTATCCCAGGGTGGCGGGAAGGACAAATTTGGGATGCACATGCATAGGGGATTTTTCCCAGAATACGGGATTCTATACCAAAAAGAAAACTGAATCTTTCTATAAATGGGCTTGTCATATTGGAAAAAATAGATGGACTGGGATGGATTGATCAAATTTGAATCCGAATAATTCAGTCACGGTCCATTACAGTGTTTGTTTGCTATCCAAAGAATATCGTCACCTGGTGGGTTAGGCAGCCTTCCCGCGCGTTGGATCTAAAAGCCTAGGTAAATTTGCGTTGGATGTCTATCCAGCAGTACCTAGCCTAGGTGGCGACCTAAAAAGCCTTTTTTGGTGCTTCCTGGAGCTGCCTAGTTTTGGTATCATATGGCCTAGTGTTTTGGTATCATGGCCCTAGTGTTGGAATTTGCGTGCTTGGCCTGCAACCCTTTTCTAACGGGGTTAAACATACACAACCCACCGTAAATTTTTTTGTTGTTCTTGTTTGTGGATTTATTTGTTCTTGTTTGTGGAGGCTTGAGTAAATAAATGGGCCTGATGGACGGTGAGAGCTTAGAAGTAAATTTATTCTAGGACAAATTTTTGATTATAAAAAAGCTATTCTTTTAAGGACAAAATGTGTTTATAGCTATATATAGAGGGTTCATTCTATAATATATCAATTTTTGCCAAAATATATATAAGAGATTACGATTATTTATGGTGTGTAATAAGTATTATTTGATTAATCATTGAATATGTTTCTATAGTGTACTTGTTTAGAGGCATAAATGTTACTCATATTTTCTATTAGATCCAATTGAACTTATGAAAATTTGACATAATGTAAATCTAGGTGATACTTAAAATGACAAAAACATTGAGTTTTTTTATATTCTTTATTAATGATTATTAGGACAAAAGGATTTATATATTATATAACTATATACTCCATCAACCATTATTGAGTTTATCACCCGGATTCCGTGTCATCTTGTTCAATGATTAAGCCTTATACAATTTTTTTGCACAAATATATATTTTTAGCCTAGACACGGAGGTTCACTCTATAATAGAAAGATTTTCTATGGCCCTTAAGCGTCGTTTTCACATATTGAGGAGTTACATATATTCAACTTTGCCCAAATATATACTCCTCCATATTGAAAATGAAGTCGTTTAGAACGTCGACACGTCTCCAAAGTGCAACTTTTGACTTCTCTTTTTATCAAAAATATTTATTAAAAATTATATATGTATACTTTTTATGAAAGTATTTTCAAGACAAATCTATTGATATGATTTTCACATTTTAAAACTCAACGACTTAAAAAGTTATTAATCATTTATGTTCCCAATGTTTGACCGAACCCTTTTCCAAAAACGACTTCCTTTTTTCAATATGGAGGAGTATAAGAGTTTATTGTTATTTATGGTGCGTAATAAGTATCATTTT
>JADLZK010000020.1:0-135711 GCA_015847255.1 Hyparrhenia diplandra
TTTTGGTTGGATGCATTTACATGGGAGAACTAACCTCTATTTATAGGAGTTGGACTTCTCATATTCCCTTTCTATATATTTCTCTAGGGTATTTCAGATTTTTCTTCTCTAGAGTCTTGATATTTTCCTCCTCTCTTTACTTTCGATACTCATCCCCACATCAATTATTAATAGAGTATAATTTTCTTTTCCTAAAATAGAATTGAAATATCACACCGGATAAATATGTTATTACTTTTACTTTTTGTTAGGCCTGCACCCATGAAAGTGTTGATAGTTTCTTCTTCACGATATTAGTGGCTATTACTCATCTTATTTTTTCGACTTATTCTTAATAGAATTAATTGCAAAAAAAAATATTCTTTGATGCATATTTTTTGAAAATATGAGGCAATATCATCATACTCTTCATATTTTGATGAGCTTGCAAGATAATAAAATATTATTTCAAAGTACCACTCAAATAATCAATTGACATAAAATCATATCCTACAATTAATTACTAAATTAAATAGTTTAATGTGATCGTGCATTCTAATAATATAATTTAATGACCCAAGATAAAATGGTTTTATGGCCTTTGAAAGTCTAATGCATAGCTGAAGTGTTCTGAGTTAGTAATTTGTTTATTTTCTAGCTATTGGAAGAGACTGGAAGAGAAAAGGAAACCCTAACTAAACGAGGCTAATTGGTTGAAGATTGAGACATAACTATTGTCTAATGATTCATGTGTGTCGTTGCTTGTTGTCCGGCGCATTGCACGACCACTATCATTAGGTATAATGAACTGAACCGCAACTTAATTAGACAAACTGGCCACAAGGAGAAATAGAAAGTAGTACAAAAGTGTAAATAACCGCAGAGTGTATTGTGAAGGTCGCGGACGCTCGGACGTAAGCATGCATTTCGATCCTTTTTATTCCTAATATACCTGTTGGTCTTGTATGCGTCGGGCGTATGGTGGTCCACGGACCACCTAGACCACCATGTAGCTCCGCCCATCGTGGATGATGAATCGAATCTACCATCAGCGTGCAGCATATGCCACACCCGGACACCAGGTCGAGAATCGATCGGGGTCGTGCACGGGGTGGTGCGCGACTCAGCAGCGGCGCGGGCGCACGCACGTGCACAATCCTGCAGATCTGTAAAACGCCTCGGGCCAGCTCCGTTGGGCTGGTTGTCCCCTCGTGAAAAAAAAACAGGACCGGGCTGGCCTTGACCTCCGGGCCGATGGTACTGGTACCGTTGGCCCATCAGACATCAGTGGAATCAATCAAAATCAAAAAAACAAGAACAATTGCTAAACAAAATGCAGGCTGCGAGCCAAACTCCAAACATTCCTTTATACTTTTCCTCTCTGAATTTCTGTATCCCAAAAACAATTTTCTAGCACTAGAACAACGTCGATGCTACAGTGACTTTTTTCACGACGAAATCCGTAAGAAACTAGCAAGCACGAATCATCATACAGGCGGCGGGGGCAGGTCCAGCAGGAGCCAGAAGCCGACGCAGCCGTCGGAGTTGAGGTTCTCCTGGATGGCCAGGAAGTGGAGGCCACCGCTGGCCTTCTTGGCCGCCTCCCAGGCCTCCGCCTCTTGCGTCGCTGCCGGGGTCTTCTCGTACCCGGGTAGATGTACCGCGTCGACACCCCCGCCGACAGGATCAGGCTCCCCCTGCCAGTGTCCACCTCCATCGCGCAGATCTCAAGGCCGTTCATCCACGCTGCAATGCAATGTATGGATCGGAGGAGATTAGAAAACACAAACATCGATGATTTCTGATAATGATCAACGAACATGGAAGCAGCGATGCAGCAAACTAATGACAGAATTCTGATATTGTGCCCTTTACAGTATGCAGTTCTCATTCGCGGTAAATTGTTCAATCAAATGCATGTGTCCGGTTGTTATTTCTTCTAGACCAGAATCAACTAGATGGTTGTTGTGTGACTTATTTTTTTCTGCATTCTCAAAGTGCTGATGATAAAATTCTGGAACGATAAACATGTGAGATCGTCTAGTATGACATGCCAAAAACTTGCCTAGGAGCACAGCGATCACTCTTTGTTATTAAGTTGTATGCACCAAAAACTTAGCTGTTGGAGGAAGACAATAGCCAATTTCAATAAGATCATGTTCATAGAGATCAAAATGATCAACTGATGTGCAAGTAATACTATTTAATAAGAATTTATAATGTTTCTACCAACATAAAAGCATCTTCGCCCCCATACTGATCTGAACATATATATAGATGATGCATTTGCAATCAAGCATTAGCCATGACAAAAATCGTTGCCAGTTTGCTATACACATTTTCAATGCCTTGGGGCTTCAGACAGCTTGTTAATTTGTTAGAGTTCTTACTGCTTGTTAATTTCAGTATATCGAGACAGCACGTTTTTGTCGTTCTTCAATTAGTCATTGGCGCTGTGTTTGAATATTTGGTGTTTCCCTCCGTTTCGAATTGTAGTTTTTCTTTACGAATCATTGATTTTCCACTCTTGGCACAGTTATACACTATGTCAGATACATAACAAAACAAATGGATGCAGAAAAGTAAACTACAGATTTGGAACGGAGTATATTATTACAAACTTATTACCGGCTAGAGGCTTGGCGCGCGTTGATTCGACGGCGACACCAGGGACTAGCGTGCTGTCTTCAAGCTCGAACCCCAGCAGATCCAAGTCCAACCCCGCACCGAATGCGTACCTCCTCCCCAGTGACTCCACCTCCTCTCTCACAGCTGCACAATTGATCAGATGCTCAAGGCCTCATCGTTCATCAATGGCCCTTAATAATCATCAAGGGCAATGGTAATCGCTGTGGCAAACGAACCGGAGAACGGGAGCTGCACGAACGCCCACTTGTCGCCGAAGAGGTTCTCGGGGAGCGTGGTGGGGAAGGGTTGTCGAGCGCGAGCAGCGGGCGGGTGCCGGCCTGGAACCCCGGGTGGCGGCGGTACACCACCTCGTAGCGCTCCTCCAGCCACAGCAGCAGCGACACGCACCGGCGGCTCGGCACGGCCTTGACGCCCAGCTCGCCGCAGGCGCGGCCGATGATGGTCTGCATCTGGGACCGGAAGAAGCGGACGCGGTCGGGCAGCGGCACGCCCAGCGCCTCCGACACGGACGCCAGCGCGTCGCGGAGCGTCACGCTGTTGATGGCGTTGTTCGGGAAGTAGCGCGTGAACTGTAGCGACAGCGTCGCGTCGCAGACCACCAGCTCCCACACCTTCTTGCCCGCGCGTCCAGGATCGGGCGCGAGCAGAAGTCCAGCTCCCACTCCCGGATCGACTCCGGGTCCGCGTCGGGGTCCAGGTAGCACACCTCCGCCTGCGGGTCCACCTCTTCCTCGGGCTCCGCTTCTTCGTCGGCGATGTCGGAGGCGGCTGTGGAGCTCTCGGACGAGATGGACCGGCACCGGCGCGACCGCGGCGACGGACTAGTAGCCGGAACAACAATCATGCAGCGGGTGGGGGTGATGGGGCGTGCGGAGAGGGAGACCGAGGTGGTGGCTCGCCCTGGCGGGTTAGGGAGGGGAGGCTCCGGCGAAGGGATAGGCCGTGCCCCGCGACGATGGCGGTGGCGGTCGTCATGCCGGGAACAGGCAGGCGCCCACGGCCACACGCAGAAGCTAACGCTAGTGATGGCGGTGAACCAGTTCATCCACCAAGCACTAGCAGTGTGGTGATCTCAGCCTTCTGGTTGGGCCGTGGGCCGGCCCAAGAGCATGAAGAAGCCCGCCTACCTAACGGTGAGGAAGAGAAGAGAAGAGGATACCCTCTCAAAAAAAAAAAAAAAAAAAAAAAAAAAGAGGATAACGACGACCTGATTTGTTGGGAAAGAAAAACGAAAAACTAGAGGGTGGAAGACGACGGTGTCCGAAGTCCGTAGAAAAAAAAGAGGATTGGAGGGAGGGAGGCGGGGAGCAGCAAGAATGGCGTGCTCCGCCGGTCTCGCGTCGGTTCTTTCTCTTCCAGCCTCTTGTTCTTCTGTCTCCTCCCGCTTCCTCGCGATCGAGGGTGTGTCTTCTGCTCCTTCCTTGTCCAGGTATGTCCTTGTTTCTTGTTGCCCTGCCTCCATTGATGCAGACATGTAGTATTGTTCCTGGCCAATTCAATAAAGCTTTCTCGAAACACCAAATTAAGTTGCTCGATGATGTTACTTTTTTTTTCTTGTCAGCTGGGAATTTTGCATTGTTTTTCCTGAACCTAGCCAACACGAAAACCGTTTGGTGTTGGTTTTTATTCTCTGCAATCCTGTGAATTTACCTTTAACTGCTATAAGTATTGAAGAATGTTTGGTTGGAACTCCACAATCTGGTGTATCTGGTTTCCATTCCTACCATATGTAGAGTAGTTACTAGTTACAAGTTCAAAACCTGTTCTTTAGTAACAAACCATTGGAAAAATTCATTTCTGACTTTTTGTACAACTGTGAAACGGTTCGACTTCCTCATTTGGGTTGGCAAGCAACCAGGAGACCAGTACTTTTGAATTAATATCAGTTGATTTTACATAGTTTACTGATAATAGCTAATTCTGGTTGTACTTGGTGACATGAATAATATAATAGCTAATTCTGGTTGTGGATAGCGACATGAATAGTACTCGCATTATAATACCGACCTCTGAGTTATATGTCTTTTCTCTCATAGATAGATGGGCAATCCAATACAAGCAACTACATGAATAGTACTCACATTATAACTTACTGACCTCTGAGTTATATGTCTTTTGTCTCATAGATGGACAATCCAATACAAGCAATTGGGACATACATTATATCGGAGAAGCCACGTTCTGGCCTTTGCTAGTGCAGATGTATGCATCAGGCTTTTTTGAGTAGGCCATCTATTTTTTAGGGTTGGTAGGACTAGGGCATTAATAATGTTTGTTGAACATAACTTTATGTGATTTTGATGTTTTGTTAGAAGTTAAAGTTCAATTTCTTAAGCCTATATCCCAATCAGGATACCATAATTCCTATATGTGTTATACTTACTCTGGTCCTGGTGAAAGTTATTTGACTTTCTTTAGTGCCAGTTGCTGCATTAATACATTCTCTCTTGGTAGCTAAACTAGGTTTTTTTTGTCAAATGAATCAGGCACCAAAAGGCAAAAGAAGCTCAGGTGAGAATGTTGTGATGGTTGATCCACTGGAAGCTAAGCGCCTAGCTGCTAAACAAATGCAAGAAATTAGGGCCAAAGAAAAGCTGAAGGTGCATTGTTGCTGTATTGGAGTAATATCATTCATTATATTAAATCAATCATATATGCTAAAAGAAGGAATCTTCATAATAAGGAAAAGTGGAAAACATCTATCTTTTGTTTGCGTCAATAGTTGGTGATTAATCATTGTTTCAGATAACTGGAAACAGAACTAGGCTTTACCCTGTTCATGTTGTCCTGCAAGTTTCCATTTCTAATCTATTTATTTTTCTGTGGGTGAAAACTTGATTGCATGTTCCTTAGTTGAGTCATCTAACCTAACTGCAAATGGATATTCAACTTAATATTACCTTGTGGACTGTACATTGCAGTAATGTTGACATGAACATGTATTATTAAATTAAAAAAACTCTACCTGTGGGGAAATTATAAGAGAGATGCTGAAATTCCTTTGGTGATTCGAGAAACATATATGTTTATTATTTCACTAATATATCACTTCCATTTTCTGTTAGCAAATAGTTATTTCATCATCCATTAATTGGTGTATGTTTGTCCTGGAAAACTCTCTGCTGCACTCCCCTCTAAATCCCAATATCAGTCTTATTATGCTTCATTGTGTTTTCTTACTCTTCCAATTTGATCCAGATCACTGTGGTCTGTTTTGCAGAGGCGCCGTCAAGCAGAAGCAATCAACGGGGCATTGGCAATGATAGGACTGACTGCTGGATTGGTAGTGGAAGCTCAGACAGGAAAGGGCATCTTAGGGCAGGTACCTAAACTGAATTTAGAGAGATTCGGTTTTTAGTATATGCAAACTTTTATAATAACCAATAACATGACATGGGAAATGTTATAATGGACAACAGTGATGTATGTCTGATGCTAGACAATTATTTCCTTAGAGACCAGAATGTTAACTACAGTTTTGCGCTACTAATATGTGATCACGTGCTCATCCATTTCTGCAGCTAGCTGGATATCTGACGGCTATTTCTAGTTTATTTGGGCAATAATACTGGACCACGATTGGAGATTTCTTTTTCACGTTCCTTGGCAGGAGAGCTCTTACCTGAATCTTATTTATTGGATCCACCCAATTTTTTTGGGAGTTAATCCCAGATGGTGCGTGCTATTGCACACCCAGACTTGTATGTTTATCATGCACGATATCATGGGCTGAACATTAATATAC
The DNA here is from genome assembly GCA_015847255.1 of Hyparrhenia diplandra. NCBI lineage: Eukaryota > Viridiplantae > Streptophyta > Magnoliopsida > Poales > Poaceae > Hyparrhenia > Hyparrhenia diplandra. The sequence continues at coordinate 6,374 of JADLZK010000020.1, forward strand.
ATGTAACAGAGTCGTTCTATGCAGCACAACTGATGATAGCACCTGCTAAAGAGCAGTTCTTCATACTTAATGTGAAATGTTGAAGTCTTTGAGAACTCGTTTCCTTCTTTTGCCAAACCATTGAGCTTGTAAGATGTGCATTGGACTTAGAAGCCTCTGACTGGTTGTTTGTATATACTTCATCTTACCATTTGTATATATTTTTGTTGATTGATCTTACTATGAAAACGCAAGTCTTACTTTTTTTTGTATATGTTCTTGTTCATTGATCTTACTATGAAAATGTGGGTACCTGAAGTCTTACTTTTATATATGTTTTGTTGATTGAGCTCGAATGTCAATATTCTGTTGTAATTTTTTTTTTATTGCCAGAGCCTATGAAGGCTAGGTCGTTGTGGTGCGTGGTACCTATTACGGCCTTGTTAAATTTGGGCTGTCTTTGGTTTAATTTTGGTCTTTGATTTGTTGTGAGAAAAAAATCTTGGCTAGTTGGTTAATTTTTTGGTGCTAGTTGGTTAATTTGGTCTTTAGTCTTGAGTCTTTGGTTTTCGTGAGAGGAAATTATTTTATTCTTTGTTTGGTTCAACCAACCCGGCCGAACAAACTTTGTACATTTTCAGAGGAACTTTCATAATATATAATCACAACTTTCATATGTACTGATACATTTTATCCTTTTCCAGTTGCATTATTATAGTTGAATACAAAGCCTATTATGGAATATCTGATTTCTCCTTTGTAATAGTTGTGTTTTGTAACAAGCTAAAAACAATTTGTTGAGCGTGTATTAATTGTCACAAGCGTGGATCGATTTAAGGTCCACGCAAGCATATGGGAGGAATGGCACAACTTCAAGCCTAACTTGGAAAACTTAGGAGCATATCATTACGTACAACAAATAATCTCATTTTATTTCTTTTTGGCCCCTCATTGCCCAAAAACTATTCCTACGAATGACTAGATAGCAGTACGTACGCGGTGCGTTGTTCTAGAGCCACTACAAAAACTTTTATTCCCTCTTTTTTTTCCCTCACCTAAAAAAATCTTAATTCTAGTTTGAAGCCCATGGCCAAACAAGGTCCACGCGAATTTTTGGATTTTAAGAGCAACCTCAACCATTCACACCCACAAATCCTTGAAACAAGTCCTTGTGAGCCTTTTGTTTTCAACGAAGCGGCTGTTGTCCTAAATTACATAGTTTTTTTTTATAATAAGGCACTTAAAAAGTGCATTATATCTAATATTCATAAAAGATGACTGATAATACAAAAGATAGACCACTTGACGCAAAAGGAAAATAAAATCAAAGGTTGTAGGACCTTTTTCTTCGTTTCTTTTGCCTTCAACGCTTGTTAGCTATTTTTTAAGATAATGAACGCTAGTTAGCTAGATCAATGTTAATAGAAGTCTACAACCATAAGTCGTCGTAGAAGGCTCCAAGATATGCTAACCAGTGAGGCAGCAACTAGTAACAGATCTCGCCTAACATTCCATTGATGTCAGCTGTACTACTGTTAGGGACGGGGAATATGCTGTCTATTCCTCCAAACCCTAGAAGGGTGGGCAATATAGTTCTTTGTACATGGGCCTCATGGGCCTTACACATATACACTAACACCCCCCCCATGATCTGAACTACGGCGCAGCGGAGATCAAGACTGGACATGAAAGAAAGCAACACACACAGGGCCCCCTAGCCACAACTAGCCCCGCGGGCGCGTTGAAATTTGGCCGGAGCGAACTCGGAGAAGGTCGACGAGGGCAGACCTTTGGTGAAGATGTTAGCGGCCAGGAGGTGGTCGGTACATGGAGCACCCGAACAGCGCCGATGGCCACCAAATCTCGGACAAAGTGCAAGTCGATCTCCACATGCTTAAGTCGGCCCGTCCGATGCCGAACGGGTTGGTGGAGAGGTAGACGGCGACGACATTGTCCGCGAGACAAGTGTGGTCTTTGTCGATCGGCGGGCAACTCGGCCAATAGTCGTCTGAGCGGGAGGCCTCCACCACCCCGTTAGCAACAGCTCGGTACTCCGCCTCTCTGCGATGGAGCGGAGACAACACGCCGCTTGGGCGACCTGCATCGCGTGGCGCCACGGCCGCCAGCACCTCTGCCGCCACCGCGGCCACCCCCCGGGCTGGGCTCGGGAGGGGCGGCGACGAGCACGGAGGTAGGGAAGCGACCCGGTGAGGTAGCGGGGCGGGTAGCACGGCCCCATCTAGAGCTCCTCAAGGACCCAGGTTGTCCGGACTGCGGGAAGGTGGGGAACGGTGTCCGACGGGTGATCCAAGTCCCGTGTGCGCGAACGAATCCATTGAGGCCTCGCAGGAGGTTGAGCACCGGGACACGGTCGTCAAGTGGGTACCCAATGTCATGGAGAGCGTCGGCCTTGGTCTTCATCTACCGGCGAAGAGTCGCTAGCAGAGAGGTCCCCCCGCGCGAAGGCACGGAAGTCGGTCTCAGCTGAGAGACCGGGCACCGGCGTTCTTTGAAGAAGTGCCTCGATGGCGAGCCATACTACAAGCAGATGGCACCGTGAGCCGGACCGGTGTCCGGATGTCGAGGAGATGGTCCCAACGATTGTGGCGAGGCGGCGTTGAGGCGCCGCCACGCCCGTATCCGCCGCCGCGAAGGGTGTGCCGAGGCGGGACGTGGTCGTCGATGGCGTAGCGACGGAGCGCGCGAGGAGCATCGATCCGCCAGCGGCATAGGAGGTATGCGTGGAGTCGAGCACGGCGGTGACGGAGTTCTTGACATTCTTGACTCCGGCCCGGCTTTGGAGGTGGAGGTAGGCGACCATGGGATCGGGTCGGTCGACACGCGGTGGAGAAGGCTGCCCGAGGTGGGTGTGCCGGTAGAGAGGAAGAGGTGGCGCCGTGCTCTAAGACGGGTGGGGACGGAGGGGCCGAGCAGAACCGCCTCCGCCTCGGCCACCGGGCGAGCATCGGCGGCATCGCCTTCGCGCTCCCAAGCGAGGGCGGCAACGAACACGCCCTGCGCCTCCAAAGCTTGGGCCTTTGCCGCCCGGAAGGGCGCGGGCAAGCTCCGCGTTCGCCCCCGAGCCGCCATCGACGACGACCTTGCCGCAAGAGCGCCGGGCCGTGATGGGTACGCCCCGCATGGGGCATGCCGCCCCCCCACCGGGGCGAGGGAGCACCGGGAGGCGGCGTGAGCCTTGGGACGAAGAACTCCGGTGAAGTGGTTACCGGCAGCCGACAGACGAGGGAGCGCCGCTGGACACCTGAGGAAGCGGCGCGGCGGCTGCCGAGCCCGGGCCTCAACATCCTCGGCCGCCGGCCCTCGGCGGGTACCCCCTGGAGGAGAACACCAGCGCCGCCCCTGGCAGGGTAACACCCTGCCTGGGAGAGCACCCGCGCCGGCCGGCGGCACCTGCGCTGGGGCGCACCCGCGCTGCGCGCCCGCCCCAGCGGCAAAGATCGGCTGAGAGATGACCTGCTCGATTCGGCACGAGGAGGGGAGGAGGGAGCGAGGCGGGTCGGAGTTGGCGACCAGAAGGCCACGGCGGCGCTTCGGACCTCGCGCAGCGTGTGCGCGCCCAGGCCTGGAATCGCGCTTCTCGCGCTCCAGAGTCGCGCCCACGCCGCGCTTCGGAGCTGATAGCGCCGCCGCCAAATCAGGGAGAGGAAGGGGAAGAGGAGAGAGAGGAAGGAAGGAGGGCGCTCGCCGGGCGGCGGCGCCGGCCCGGCCGGCCGCCATGGTCCGGCGGCGCAGGGGATCGGGATCGGAGGGGAAACTTCCCTTTAGGCTGATACCATGTTAGGACAGGAATATGTTGTCTATTCCTCCAAACCCTAGAAGGGTGGGCAATATAGTTGTTATACATGGGCCTAGCCTCATGGGTATTTACACATATACACTAACAACTACGTCATAGATTAATTGCACATATGAGTATCAATTTGCAATGAAAATCAGAGAAATATCATTGCTGTCATCTGACAACAATAAATAGGGCTGGATCCATCCTGGCAGCAACCTATCTATTTGACTACATTGCTTTGAGCTTGGCTTGCCGCAAGAGATGTGTGCAGACGGGCACGGCCAACAAACAATCGTTTGGACCCACACAGAAGTATATATATGAGCACATCTTGCAACTGTCTTCGACTCTCCGGCATTATCAAATGTAAAAAAAAAAAAATGTGTAGTTGTTTGCAACCATCCAAACAACAACCCAAATTGTTGGTTGTTTCTATTTTTTTGCTAGATGCTACCATGCTGTCGTGAGCCATTAATCACCCTCTAGATCCTAGCTCATGGTGCAGTGTTTTTTTTTCTCACAACAAAACAACATCAGCTAGCTTATCAGTCGCAGAAACCATCAACCGAACAACCCCTCATTTCCCAATGCAGGCAAGATATCAGCTTGGGCCAGCCCAGTGTGGGCACCAAAGCCAAGACGGAGACCTAATCCATGTCAGTTTTGAGTCCATATCGGATTATAGGAGCAACTCGCACTAAAAATGGTGTCGAGGTCACTTGTGGACTCCGTTTTATATGTTCTACCTATGCATGGAAAGAAGCTTTCTAATGGGACCAGTCCCATGTCAAATTTGTTTGGAATCAATGAAACTCATTGAAACAAATTGATATCTAGAATTTGTGAAGGTGTTGTGCCACCATCCATTGGACTGTTGGGCCTTGTAATAATGTCCTAGGACTGCTTAGGAATGTGAATAAGGGTCATTGGTCATCGCCCAAGTTAGGGTTTGAGTTTTACTTTAGATCAATATGTCTTGAATAGTCTTGTTTATCGATTTATGTAGCCCCTCACTCAAGACCTTAACCATTCATTTATATTTGTCATTTTACTTGAGTTATGTTTATCTTGTTCTTGCTCGTGTTCTTCAATACACATAAGTAATTAGCCTTCTCTGTGAGGTCAACCAGATTTTGATATGATTGATAACCAAATGTGATGTGATGGGTTAAGTTTAGGTAATGTCATTTGAAGCGGGATCGATATGTTGCTCCCTATCTATATATCCACCTAATGGAAGATTGGGACCCTGTTCCACTAGGTAGACCTAGATATGGATGCATTAAGTTCAAGTATTGTCATTTCAAGCAGGATCGATGTGTTGCTCCCTATCTATATATCCACCTAATGGAAGATTGGGGCCCGTTCCACCCGGTAGACCTAGATATGGCAATGGGTACCCGAAATGCGAAACCCAATGAGTTTTACCCTATCTGCATAAAGGCATGGATCAATTTCTCTATATGTGGGTTTGTTAATGGCAACAAACAAGGCGTAGAGTTAGGGGTATAGTAGTCAAATCTACAAACCCATGGGCTTTTATATCCGTTCATCATATAAAGGTAGCTCATATCAAAATCCACTAAGTAGATAAGACAACGATCTTGTCCCAAATCTTATTCTAGCTCACTCCTTCCTCACGCCACGCGACCATGATATGGTTGTAGTAGCATGCATCTGTATTGCGCATTAACGCTCGACCTTGTGCATCACGCCACATTCTAGAGGCTGAGATACTGACCGGTTGATATATGTATGCCATTGGTATTGTTAGTGATTCACCACTATTAAACTACAGTGACAATGTAATAGTAAGCCAATAAAACCACAAAAACCAACTCTACTAACTTCTCCATTCGGTAGTTCATTTTGAGTGTCGGCGAAGAAGAGATTCTAGCTATATATTAAATAGTGTCAAACAGTATTTATCAATATATAGATGGAGCCAGTACGCTTAAAAATCACACAAATATGCATTATATTTTTGCAGCTGCTTATTCTTGCAGCCGAACTTTTGAATTATACAGGCCACGGCGTCCCACCTACCAGTCAACTTAGAATTCCGAAAATAACCCTGATAGTCGGGACAGTCAGGGCCAGACTCGTCAACTCTTTTCCGCCCAAAACACTTCCCCCTCCTCCACCCGCTCCATCTTCTACTCTGGCCGCGCCGCGGCTCGAACTTAAACCCTAGAGCCGCAGCCCCTGAGAGCGACCCAAATCTCAAATCACCCGGAAGGAGCTCGCTCGTGAAGGCAAGTACGCTTTAGATCCTCCATTGCTTCTGGTTCTAGGCCAGCGCCCTCGATTTTCTTCTCCGTTTAGGTCTAATTCGTGAGGAATTTGAGTTTCCTCGGTGGAGCTTGGTTCCGCTCCGCCTTGTAGTGGATTTCAGTGTCTTTTTTTGTTCAGATTGCTTCGCTGTTGCAGGCTGAACTCATGGCTCGCGTCTACGTTGGGAACCTGGATCCGCGTGTCACGGCGCGGGAGATCGAGGACGAGTTCCGCTCGTTTGGGGTTCTGAAGAGGTGAGATGCGGTGCCTTTGCTCGAAAGTGCTAACTTCGTATTTTTTTTTCCGTTGTTGACAGCGGAAGTGCTAAGGTCGTATTTTCGCGGGCATGATTTCCCCAACTTGCCTCTATCTATATTTTGTAGCATATACGATTTTAGGCTATTACTTGCTAGTTCATATACATGCATGCGAAACGATTTATGTTTTGATGAGTATGATATGATATGTATAGAAATCAATAAGAAAAACTGTGGTGCAGTGACTCAATGCCGATGCATTGTTTGTATGCTCAATGCTCTCTTTGTTTGTTGAGTTGAGCAAGTTTTTTTCGTAGAGTTGTGTCTTTTTCTAGACAATCTCGGAGTTTTGGTGATGCATATGCTGTTTGAGAAATAGAAGGGAAAGGCAGCAGTACTATGTTCACGTTAAATTACAAGTACCTGAGGCCTAGTTTGGTAGGGCTTGGGATTCTGCATGATAAGTTGGCATGTGCGGTTTCAGCTTACCAGTACATATGGTGCTCAATCTTATCTAGTTAGCCTCACTAATAGACAATCACATCTTGTTAGTACTAGCAGTATCAAGCTTAAGACAACTAACATGTCTAGCTTTAAAATTTCCACTTTATGTTTTGGCTGCTTCCTTAGTTTCTTGCAGACTAATTTGAGCTTTGTTTTAAAGGCTTGTGAGTTATTATCCTTTCTTTTTAGAAGAAAGGTAGGACCTCTTTCTAAAGATTAGAGGGTGTCTTTCTGAACACTTGTGATTTAATCCAGGCATCTAGTACATTTGCGACTGTCCAATTATTTTTATGCTTCATGTTAATGATGAGTTGAAGATAACGCAGTAAAAATACTAGGTGAAGGTGAACATGTTGACGAGTAAGAAACAACCAGTGAGATATCTAGAGTAGAGTGAAGTTGAAGTTGCTATGACGGATGGAAAGTGGAATCATGATAGCAATTCTGAAGTGCATCCAATATAACAATGTTACCTTCTGACCTGGAATTTTTATGTTAATACAATCAATAAATAAAGGTTATTGTCTGGTGGTGTCAGAACTGACAAAATTAACTTGGAATCGTATCTTATGACTGGACGAAATACCCCCACCTTTTTTTCTTTAGTTGGTTGATGCCAATATATGTACTTCTGTTTTTAGTTGAATTTTGATAGGTTTAACTGTTACCCTGTACAAAAGTGCCATTTGTTTACTTTGGTTTCTCGAAAAAGTACCCTAGCCATCCCTCTATGGAGGTTTGTTGAATTTGTTTCTGCATTTGCATGCTGAGTTGTTGTTTATCTCCTATTTGCTGTTGATTAAGATGATACTAAGTTAAATATGTTCATAATAAAATTGCGTTCAATACCTAATGTTTTTGCCCTGCACAATAGATTATTATAGTTTATTTGCATTCACTTGGACTGATTTGTTCTTTTTCATGCAGTGTATGGGTTGCTAGGAAGCCACCAGGGTTTGCCTTCATTGACTTCGATGAACGCAGGGATGCACAAGATGCTATTCGTGAATTGGATGGTACTTAATAACTACAGATGCTGATTTATTACTTTGTAGTGTACTAAGTGTAGAGAGCTTTGCCTTTTCCTGTAAGACATTGTACAAGTAATTGATGCAGTTTTCTGATAGTAGGTTGTTTCTTTGTAAAGAATGTAGATGTCGCCCTATTAAATTACTGTATGTAAAAAAACTATCTTTTCTTTCTTTAGTTACTCACTTATTTGTAGATTTGAAAATGCTTATAAACTTCAAATAATAGAATAAAAGCTTTTGATTCGCAGCAATTATCACCCTGCAGTAGGAAGTTGTGCCTCAAATGAATTGGTAGCTTATGTGATGTCAAGATGTGAAAGATATTTGTGCTGCCTGATTTATAAGTTCTCACTGTTGGTCACTTCCCAATAAGTTTGCTTGTCTAAACTTTATTATATTCATCAGAGAGTTTTGAGTTCTTTGTCTTACAGCTGGCAAGTAATAGCTATATCGTTTAGTATGCTTGAAGGTATCAAATGTTTCTGTGCTTCTATTGTGTTCTGTGAGTTGAGTTCATGAAATGTGGAAAAGGCTGTCTTTGGCAACTATGAAATGTGAGCCTGTGGTTGGATACATAGCAGTTGCACTTTTTATCAGGAATAGGAATTAGTATCGACTATATCAACTGTCATATGAATACTAAGTCATGCCTATACTTGTAACAATGCTGGGATGTTTGATATCTTGGCACTGCTGTACATTGACAATGCATATGTATACTAATGTAAACAATATGTTACTGACAATGGAGCAGGTACTCAAGTCCTTGTCCTGCAATTGCATACAACTGCAACACTTTAATACAAAGCTTGCTTTGCAAGAAAGCCATTGAGTGTTTCAAACTGCTAACATGCTCCGATCTTAATAATGAATCTTTCACCCATTTTTTAAATTTTGCACTAGTAATTGAACTAAGTTTTGCACTTTAGCTATTGTGAATACATATATTTTAGCAGTTTGTGAATTTGTGCTAATGGTTTATCGTTGATTTGTGCTTGATAGGTAAGAATGGTTGGAGGGTTGAGCTGTCAACCAAAGCTGGTGGTGGCCGTGGCCGAGAGCGTAACGGTTCTGATATGAAGTGCTATGAGTGTGGTGAATCTGGCCACTTTTTTGGCGTGAATGCCGCTTACGGGTTGGTTCGGGAGGCCTGGGTAGTGGAAGGCGCCGCAGCCGCAGCCCCTAGACATCGCGAGCGGCCGCAGCCGCAGCCGCAGCCCAAGATATCGAAGGAGCCCAAGCTATGGCAGAAGGTAATTTGCTAATGTCATCAATCCACCACATGCATTCATCCAGTAGTTTTAATTAAGGGTTGGGAAACAGGAAACAGCGCTTAGAAATCCTTTATAAGCAAAAGTTTGAAGACAACACATTCTTTATAACAAAGGGAGTATCCAGTAATGGTATCAAATGCACTGTTTACACATACAAAGGTTTTCTGGGCATCCCCAGTTCTGTGCTTGAGCCTAGTCATTGCCACATTTCCCCTTTTTTCAGTTTTGCTCTGTGACTAAAAGTAGCCCCTTTATACTGATATAAATATATGCAGTAAAATTAAGGTGGCATGTTGATAAAAGAAGAATGGTGAGAAGTCACACCTAGAGATGTTATTTATAGTTAATATCTACATGACTTGTTCCTGATTTGATGGATAGTATTTAATGAAACATTCAACTATGCATTCTGACTTCTGAGTTTAGTTCTTTATCTTGTATTTGTGCAATATGATCTTATCTTGTATTTGTGCAATATGATCCAATGGATTTTTGTCCCTCTCTCCCACCTGTTATAGATTCGTTAGCATTGTGAATCCAAACCTAATATTTGAGGGGAACAGTTTTGAGAGACTACATAAAATACAGATCAATGTTTTCTTGCCTTGCTAGCAGCCTTTTCAATGGATTATTTCGTGTTCATCCTGAAAACAAATGTTGGGTTTTTCAGGAGCTACAGTCCACGAGATCGTTCGCCTAGGAGGCGAAGTTACAGCAGGTCGCCACCGCGTGCACGGAGTCTCAGCAGGTCACCACCGCTGCCGCCGCCGCCTCCCAGAAATAACAGCAGGTCACCGCCCAGAGCCCGAGACGCGAGCAGGTCGCCACCACCACCTCCTCCCAGAAATAACAGCAGTTCACCACCGAGAGCCCGAGACGTGAGCAGGTCGCCGCCACCTCCTCCTGATGCCAGAAGAAGCTATAGCAGATCCCCAGGGCAGCAGCCCCAGCGCGACGAGTCCCCATATGCCAATGACGCCTGAGATTCTTTGCTGCCCCCAAGATGCTGGAAAATGTGAGGGGGGCCAGCATGTTTTGCCCGTGTGGGTCGATACAACTGTAATTCTATAGGATCCCGTCTGAGATTTTGTTCCAGTGTTTGTTTCCTTGGACGCACCGATATGCTGATACAATTGTGGAGGCAGGACCGTAACGTTTCTGTTAAGTATTGACTGGATGACTTTGGGCGCTTGTAGTTGTCAAGACACTTGGTTCGTGCTAGACTTATATTACTAGTTTGCATTCACGTTTGGACAGATTGTATATCGTGCCCTATGTTGAGATTCCTCCCTAGCTTTTCATAGGATGTTTCCGAAGAGACGTCTTCATATTTGCTTTTGGTCGGTGATTTCTTTCAGACGGTCTGACGAGACAGCAATATCAAGCAGCGAGCTTGATGATAGTCACATTTCATCACCCATTTCATCGTTCCAAACAGGGTTGTCACCCATTTCATCGTTCCAAACAGATTGGGAGATGCAACTCCCACGATATCATGCGCCAACATCAACTACCTTACCTTGTTTTTCTCTGTTGCCCTTGCTTGGGCATCTGCCTTGACAGTAGACACCATCTGCCGCATCTAGCAGGGCACTTAAAAGAAGTTAAGTACCTTCCGGAATGACAACTTTGTTGGAGCTTCAACAACTTCACTAAATTTGACTCTCACGCCCAGGGAAGTCTGGAACAGTTTCTGTCTTACTGCCCTTGCGCTTCTTGTTCTTCTCATCCAGATGTCACATATAAACAATTATTTTATTTACAACCCATAGATCAATGATTACATCCATATAAATGTTTCTAGAAGATAGATTAATGAAGTTCTGCAAATCTACTTTCAAATCGAGCAAAGAGTGAATGTTAGCATTTCTTGAGCAATTCACACTAACCTCTCTGAGCAGAAAACCAAGACCCAATTATAGTGGTTTCTGTGCATGATAACAAAGGGTGCACCTAAATATAAGAGTAAAGTGCAGTTGCGGTCCTCTAACTTTGCGCGCATTTGTAAATGCTACGAGGTCCCCGAACTCGCAAAGCGGGCACTTAAGTTGCTAAACTCTGTTTTTGTGCCACTGTGGTCCAACAGCAGGCTGACGCGCGTGGGGATTAAGCAAATCACCCCCTGGCGTCGTTCCCCGTTTAGATGCTCTGTTTAGCGCCATTAGCCGCCGCTCCAGGTCTGTAGCGCCATTAGCACTCATTTTTGCCGCCTGTCCAGGTCTACAGCGCCGCCGCCGCAGAGTTTGAACATGACCAACTCCAAACAGCGCCGTTAGCAGTGACTTGAAAAACTAGGCTCCTGGCCTCATGCAACCGATCGATGGATATGGCCAACACCAAACAGTTTGAACATGTACCGAACAAATGCATATAACTGCATGTACTGAACATGCTGTGAACAAGGTGTACTGCCCTGCCAGCCTTAACAAATGCATGTACTGAACATGCCGTACCCAATGCATATAACTGCATGTCTTCCTTCCACCCGCGCGATGCTTCTGTGAGATCCGCTCGCCAAATGAAGTCGCCGATCTCCGACGCACTCGATCCCCTCCTCCGATTTTCCGCCGCCGCCGCCCAAGAAACGAACAGTCGGGAGATTCTGGGGAAGGGGAGACGAGGGAACGCTCTGGATGACGGCCCTGAAACGGCAGCTAACGTCAATGACGCCCAGGGGGTAATTTGCTTAATCCCCACGCGCGTCAGCCTGCTGTTGGACCACGGTGGCACAAAAACAGAGTTTAGCCACTTAAGTGCCCGTTTTGTGAGTTCGGGGATGGCGTGCATTGACACAGTTGAAGCTTTTTCAAAGCAAGACTCACAACGCAGAAACCATGGGTAGTTTCTATAGTCTTGCACTTTGTGTCGAAGAAACTAAGCATCACAGTGCATTCTTTTTCAGCTGGAGTCTAAACAAAAATTGACACTATTATTCATGGGATCCTTTGCTCCATTTGTTGGTGCAGCCATCGGTGGCTTGCTTGCCGCCGTGGGGCTGGCTGGCCAGACCTTTGCCAGACCTTTGCGTGCAAAAGCAAGGCAGCTAGCAGCAGGTGGTCTGCGCTCTGCGCGAGTTCGAGCAGTGCTGCTTCTCTGCTTCCGCCGAGCAGAGGCCGACCGACGTCCTTGCCCATAGTGCCCAACAACCAGAGGCGAGCAAGGCAGCCGCACGAGATCTACTAGGCACGGACATCGGCGAGCAGGCCGGCCGCACACAAGCAAGACAGCCGTGCGGAGGACCTCGAGCGGCCGCGCGTGGGAGGCGGACGTCGAGGCCGCTGCCCGAGCTCCATGCGTGGTCCGCGGCGGCCACACGAACGCTTCATCGACGGCCGTGCGAGGCCCATGGCCTCCGCGGCGGGCCGGACAGGGCGGCGGCCGGCGGCGGTCTTGTTCGTCTCCTGCTTGTTCCTCTCCTCCGCCGGCCGCCGTCTGTGCTCAGGCGGACGCTGCCATCTTCTCCGCGCCCTCAAGCACCCGGCTGCTCGGTGGCGCGTCGTCGTGGGCTGGACGGGAGGAGGGTGGCGACGTGCGCGGAGAAGCGATGGCGTACGGGATCTATGGAATCGATGTTGACCTCCCCACGCGCGACGCTCGCTAGAGTCTACCGGCCTCGATCGTGCGGTAGACGCGACGTCTAAGATAGACTCCGTTTCTACGTTTTCCTCCTTCTCTCCTCGCTAAATTCTTTGCCATGTCATCAAAATGCATACGTGACACTGTAATTAATAGAAATAGACTCTAAAGTAGTTTCTGCACTGTGAGTGACCTTAGAGGACCGCCACTGCACTTTACTCTAAATATAATTTAGACATTAATTCAAACCAAGGAAGAAAGGACTAGAAGATAACAAACGGGTGCATTCTTCATATTTACAGTAATTCTTATTTGAGGCCATATCTATGTATAGACCCGAAATTTGAAACATCTATTTTATGAAACATGAACAATGCTTCAAATGTTACAGAATCCTTCTACTTTCCGAGCTTTCTGAATCTTGTACGGACACTCGGCAAAGATCCAGTTTCCGATAGTGGTGACTGCTTTCTCTCGCTGCAAAACCATGAACGACGACACACATCAGTATGTGTGGTCAGTCTAATCTACAAGAAACCTTGAATGACGACGCGGCTAACCTTGGTGAGGAAGTCGACGGCGCTCACAAATAGACCTGAAAGACGCAGCGGCGACGTCGCAGTACACAGGGCGTTTCCGAGTGTGGTCGTGCCACAGGGCGGACGCGTAGGACACGAGCGGCCTGTCGTTCTGAGGTCTCGCCGGGATGACCTTTTTCACCATGGTCGTTCATGTCGAGGCCGTCACGGGACGTCGTTCTGCCGCCGCCGCCGATGCCATCTATTTTTTTTCAGAGAAGGAATATTTTTGGACCCCCGTACGTGATGCGTGATTTTTTTTTTTCAGAGAAGGAAACGCTTTTTACTGTATTTTTAGCCCACCGTAACAAGCGGTAGCTACGATAATAAAAATAAACAACCTCTCATGAATCAAGATCCATAAAACACGGCCTTTTCATCTGCCGCAGCCTAACCACAACCCGCGCACCTCATCTCGCCGCCATTGCCGTTCGCTAGAGCACAAGCCCTACTTGCAACCTATGGCCACCTCCCAAGCTGAAGCTGCGACCGCCACCACCGCGGTCGTCTTTAGCACCACCAGCCAGACGATCGTTGGGTCACACATCCTCACGATCGAGGGCTTCTCGGCAACCAAGGATCTCGGGGTCGGAAAGAGCATCAAATCCAGTATATTCAGGGTTGGAGGGCACACCTGGTACATCGAGTGCTACCCTTGTGGTGACGATGCGGCGAGCGCTGGTTGGGTAACCCTCTACCTGCGCAGGCAGAACGAGGACGATCGCCGTGTAGACATATAGTCAGTGCAAAATGCGACTTCACCCTGATGCAGCCGTCCAGGGAGGGCTATCTCCAGAAACTAATTGGACACGGAACCAAATCGATCACCTTGGCAAACGACGGCAGACTTTTGCTGCCGGGCACTGACCTCATCAAAAGAAAGGAGTTGGTATCGCTCCTGAATGACGACTGTTTCCATGCCAGATGTGATCTGCGCATAGAGAAGCAGCTTCCTGCTGCTGTGGCGCAGCCAGATCTGGGCAACAAAACCATGGCCGGATCGCACGTGCTAACCATCGACGAATACTCCAAAACACGGAGAGCACTTGTCGTCGGTGAGTCCATCGAGTCGAGCATGTTCCTTGTCGGAGGGCACAGATGGTACTTTGTCTTCCATCCGTGCGGAGATGACAATTACTACAAAGATGATAGTGTTATAGTCAATCTATTCCTCGATAACCCTGGCAGTGATGATCAAGTGAAGGTTGTATTCGAGATAGCCCTGCTCACCCATGGTGGGCAGATATATAATTTCGTCCATCAAAGATTTCAGTAACTTCTCAGCTGAAAGTAGCAAATATGGCTGTACTTTCCTTGCTATGATGGAGCATGAGACCTGGCCTTTTCTCCAGGACGGCGGCATCCAGATCAGGTGTGATATTGCAGTTGCAAACAGGATCACGGCCATGCCAAACCTGCGTCGAGGCATCGGCGGCGATCTTCAGGCAAGCCACCAGCAAATCAGAGTCAGTGGTGACGTGACCTTTGAGGTCAGCGGCCATCTGTTCGAAGCACACAAGTGTGTGCTGTCCACTCGGTGCACGGCCTTCATGGCCGAGTTCTTCACCCCAGCTGCTGCGCCAAGGGGAATACTGATCGTGTGCGTGTCGACGACATGGAACCGAGGGTGTTCGAGGCCTTGCTCCACTTCATCTACACCGATACTCTTCCGGAGGTAGGTGACAAGGACATGTTGGTGATGGCCCAGGGTTTGCTTGTCGCAGCAGATCGGTATGCCATGGAGAGGCTCAAGTTGATCTGCGGCGACATCATGTGCACCTACGTGAATGACGCACGTACGGCCATCGCTACGCTGGAACTGGCAGACAAGAAGGCTCAAGGAGGTTTGCATCAAGCTTCTCAAGAGCCACTTGGCCACTGGGACTCCATGATTGCTCCTTCAACTGTTATTTTTGGAGGCAAAGGTTTGCTATCTCTGTTCTATCCTACTGGATTAGTTTATTTTTGTGTTTTATTATCAGTGCTATATACTTTGCATGTATCATCATGCACCTCCTATCCTATTTTGAGACATTTTGTAAAGAGATGCATTTATATAATATATCAGCCAATCTTGTATTCGAAAAGGTAGCTGCTAGATCTATTTTATCTTTTATTAGTGCTAGTATAGTACCTGATGTGATATTAACGTTAGCTTGATAGGTATCGGTTCCTGTGCAAAAAAAACTTCTGTCTGTTTGATTAAGAATAACTTTGTAGTACGAATTCACAGTCATCGTTTCTTTCAAAAAAAATCACAGTCATCCTAGAAACTGGATCAGGACTCACAGAGTTTATTCTCAACAAACTTCTGTCTGTTTGACTTCCATTTGACATAGAAACATTTTTTTTCTTCTATATTTGACATTTCCATTACTTTAGAGCGATAATGCTGTTAATTCCAGTGGTAACAGAAGCAACAAAAAGCGAAATAAAAAATGCTACAAAAGAATAGCAATAGCCAGCAAAAGGAAATGTCAATATCTGCAAAAACAAGGGCAAACGGTCTTTTCGTTTAGGGCCTAATATTGTTAACAAATATATAAAAGAGAACATATCAGGTGGAAACCACAACCTTCGTGAAAACCCGGTGCAAACTATGATAAAAAAAAAGTCGTCTAAATTTACCAAAAAAAAATCACACATGTAGATGATATGATGATACACAACCTTCTAAATGTCCATACTCAACTTCATTTGTGAGATATAAAAATAACAAATTTCTAACAAATTATATGGACCGCTTGAAATTTAGTATTTTTATATCTCACAAAAAAGTTAAATTTGGGCAAGATATTTTACAATGTCGTGTATCATCATATCATCTACGTGTGTGATTTTTTTGATGAATTTAGATTGCTTTTTTTACCATGGTTTGCAGGGGGTTTCACTAGGTTGTGATTTCCACCCGATATGTTTCCTATGTAAAAACAGGTGACAAAGTAGAAAACAATTTAAATTTGGGTGGTAAATGGGAAAGATTTAAACCTGGCTGTCAAATAGAAAATCAAAAGTTTGTGGCAAATAATAAATTTTCTTGTGAGAGGCGGCCGCCTAAGAACCCCCACCCGCCCATGCTAACATGTTGTGGTGCCTGACGACGCACCGTGAGATCTATTGGTATCAAATCGACCAGACCAAGATCCATCTGTGTAGATTCTACCTTGCCCGAGACTTGTTGACATGCCCAAATCGCTAGAACTCCCACCGAATCGAGGTGGAGCTTCGATGCCCTTCTCATTACCGCCATTGAGAAAGAAGTCCAACACCCAAGTGTAGATAAAATATACTAACTCCATTTCATATGAAAAGGTGTCCTTTTTTTTTTTGCCTCAAGTTTCACCACTTGTCTTATTAAAAAATTTATGCAAAATTTCAAATCTTTTTATTGTGGCTTGCTTTATTAATAAAAAGTTCTTCAAGAATGACTTAAAAAATAAATCATTTTTGTTGACATACTCCCTCCATCCCTAAATGTCTGTCATTTAATTTCCTAAAACAACTTTAATTAAACATGTATTAAAAATATTAATATTCAGAGAAAGCCCTAACCATGGAGTACATAACTAATATCATTATATAAATATTTGAATATAATTTTGAAATAAATTTATTTAGAGATATAAATGTTGTATGTATTTTATACAAATGAAAGCCAAACTTAGGCATGAAAATTAACAGAGACAGTTAACTAGGGACAAATAGGGAGCATAATTAGATATTACAGAGAGGGAGGAGATTGGTGACCTACTGTTCCGTTTAGTCTGTATAGTCGTCATTCACGGGTGGCGCGCCATCATTCATGCTGTTGAGCGAGCGAGCGGGGCCTCCCTCTTGCAAGAAAGGTTGCCGCATTTAGGAATTTCGATGTGCGCCGACGCCGACGTCGTGCGTTGCGTGCCACTTGTCGGGAAAAGTCGTGCACGGTGGGGGACTGGGGGTACACTTGAGTCACGTGGTGCTAGTGTACTGTACGTACTAACCCCGGTTCGGCGTCTAGCTGCAACTTCACCTGCAGCCACCAACGGCTGAAAAGGCTTGATTGATTCAACCAAATCAGAAATTTACCTGCAAACCCGTTTCGGTAACTGCTGAGGAGCTCACAGTTTACGTTTCACTCTCACGTGCTCTGATGTTCGAATCGATGCTCTAC
The DNA here is from genome assembly GCA_015847255.1 of Hyparrhenia diplandra. NCBI lineage: Eukaryota > Viridiplantae > Streptophyta > Magnoliopsida > Poales > Poaceae > Hyparrhenia > Hyparrhenia diplandra. Next base: position 23,802 of record JADLZK010000020.1, read on the forward strand.
CAACCATCCATCTTGTTCGCAACAACTGCAGCAGGGAAAAGGAGGAAAAGGAGCTGGATGCTGATTGAGTGATTGATCTTTGTGAGAGGCTGAGAAACGAGTGCTGTGCTGCACTATGGTAGTGAGTGATGCATATGAACAGCAAAACTTTCAGGTAGAAGATGCATTCATGGAAAAGAAGCAACTCTAGATGGTAATGTACAAGGGTGGATTACAGCGATGGTGAGGATTACAAGAGTTCCATGCGATCGAACGCGATTGAGCTATTCATGCTACACGGAGCTCGCGTCCCATGCATTCAGATTTTCAGATCCAGAGCTAGCAGCCCCAACCCCTCGATCAAAAGTTCAGAGTCGGCAGAGTTGGCAAAACTAAGGAGCCGTCGCCGGGCAGGAGGGCCGCCGTCTGCCGGGTCTTGGTCTCTCTCCTCAACAGAAGGACGGGACGACGCCATCCAACGCCGCGTGCGCCGACCCCGCGGGCGAGAAGCACGCCCCTTCCAGCGCGTCGTCGTCGGCCTCCGCATCCGCGGAGCAGGAGCGCTTGGCGAAGCGGCCCTTGATGCGCGGCCGCGTCTCGGCGTACGCCTTGCGGGACGCGTAGCGGATGGTCTTGTCGAACCGGCGGTTCTTGCGCTTCTCACGGTACCGCATCAGCCGCGCCTCCCGCTCCTTTCCCCTGCTCACCACCGCCGGCACGCCGGCCGCCTGCGCGTCCGGCACCACCGCCACCTCCGAGGACGACAACTGTAATAATAAGGGAGCATACTGTGAGGAATCCGAAAGAAACAATGCATGGGTGTGTGTGAGGATCCAGCTGGAAAGCTTACGCTGTGGTTCATGGAGTGCTCGGGGTAGAAAAAGCTGCCGGCAGCGATGTCCAGCTCGGGCGGCGCGACCGGGACGCCGATGGCCTTGACGCCATCCATGCACCGGGTGAAGTCCAGGTCGACGCCGAGGTACGAGTCCGATTCCGCGAACAACATTTCGGCGGCGGCGGTGGCGGTGGCGCTGTCCTCGTGGCAGCTGTTGTCAGGCTCGGCGAGCAGCCACGACGCCGCCTCGGCCTCGTTGCTCCCGTCATCGTCGTCCGCGGCCGCCGCCTCCGCCCCCTGAGCCTGGCCCCGCTGCGGCCGCGGACGGGAAGGGCTGCGGCGCGTCGGCGAGCGCGCCGAACAAGGGCGCGACGGGGAGTCGCTCGTGGCGGCGCGCGAGCGGGTTGGCCGAGTGGATGTCGGCGTCGCAGGCGGCGCAGAGCGCGGCGGCGTCGGCGCGGCACGTGACGGCGGCGGGGGCGTGCTCGCAGACCTCGCACAGCCAGACGCGCGCGTGGCGCGACCCGGCGCCGTGCGCCCGGGCGTCGCAGCCGGGGCACAGGAACGCGCCGTCCTCGCGGCAGTGCAGCCGCGCCGCCTCCGCGGCGCACGCGTCGCAGGGGCGCGCGCCCACCACGCTCCAGTACCCCACCGCCGGCTTCTGCTCCACCTCGGTGTCCATGCCTCTGCTGTCTGCTCCGGGCGAGCGCGCGTCACGAACTCACGAGAGATGCTGCTGGTGTCACGGACGGGCTCTGGGGCGTTGGAAATGGCAGCTCGGGGTGTTTGTTGGTGCGTGCCCGCCGCAGCCGGCGTTTTGAGGGGTCGGCCAGCACTCCCACGTGGAGGGGCTGGCGGCCACGAGACGAGTGGCGTCCCGTCGCTGTCTCGACGTTGCTCGTTTGTTCGCTTGTCCGACGATGCTAGATGCCGCCAACTTTGCTGCCAACTAGTAATAATCGTCTCTTCAAAGGACTTCTAAACTCGATAACAACGTAATGATCAACAGAAAACAACGAATCTAGTAAAGATTTTCTCTTAAGTTTGTTGTTCATGCATTAGTTAAACAGTACCACCTTTCATCATCAACATAAAGGGTTCACTTGTTCTAGTTTCATCTTCTTACTCCAATGTTGTACTCCCTGACAACGTTTGAATGAACCAAAATCAGCATAAATCACATCGGCTTAACAGCTCTAACAAATCCAAACGCCAAAAGCCTTGGCGGCCTTGAGTTTCTGTTGCGCTATAACATTAGTTACTAAATTATTAACATTTTTTTTTTTGAAGGATTCCGTGGGGAAAAACCCCCACCTAATCTTTTTCATTGATATAAAGAGAGTTCAAATAAAAAGTACAGGTGCACAAGCGGTGCAATTATTAACATTATTTTTTGAGTCACCTAATATTTTTGTCGATTAATGGTTTGTCAAAAGTTATAAAGTTTGAGGTTTTTAAAATGAAAATGTGTGTTAACATAGATGGACTACATATTATACTTGACTCCTTTAATGAAATCCTACGGTTCATCAAGGCGCGTTTGAGTGTTTCTTGGATGCCTAGTGCTTAACTTTTCTCGCCATTTGGTCAAACGAAAAAAACTCGAGTTAATCTTTTGGTTTATGGAAAGATTCACTAAAATGAAAATAAAAACCAAACTTCGCAACATGATTCTCAGGAGTGATAGATTTGGTCTGATTCTAGTTCGTTCTTAGTTTTTGAAGTAAAAAATCATACTTGCTGGCTGGTTATTGTCTGTATTGTTAAAGCATAAGCAAGGGAATCGATGTGGAATAGCACGTTAGGTGTCATTGGAGGTGAACCATTGGCAGTGCGAATCTAATGGAGGTGAACCATTGGCAGTGCGAATCTAATGAACGGAGGGAGGTCGAAGACGACAAAGTCAAGCATGTTGCTAGGTCGTGTGGCATAGTGGACAACAACGAACTTACGTACGCCATCAACGTAGGTGTAGCATGAGGTATATAAAAAAATGTAACCAAGGCAGTGTTTAGTTCACCTAAAATTTGGCAATGTAAGACTTTTTATTTGTTTGTAGTAATTGATGTCCTACCATGAGCTAACTAGGTTTAAAATATTCGTCTCCTAAAAGTACATTTTTAAAGCTGTGTAATTAGTTATTTGGTTCACTTATTTGCATATGCATGTGGCAAAAGAATTGATGTAACATACTTTGAATCTAAACATAACCCAAGATAAACTCTAGTAGCTACACCGAGAATGAATTTAAGACCAACGTTCTCAGTTTTGATCCTACTTGTTTGGCTCCGTTATTCGGTCTCATCTAATTTTGCCTAACCTTAACTCTTGTGCCTTCACCACATCTTTCCTTTGGACGACGAGTTGTGACGGTGAGAGCTGTGTATCGTTTACTCATTTATCATGTATAAACTATATCATGTGATCACTCGTTTTTCGTGTGAGAGCTCTATCATGTCAGAACTATGCCTATTTTGTATTTTTCTAAAAAATGCTTTGTCTAATAAACACACCAACACAAAGAAGAATTTCAGAGGGACAGACCGCTCCGGCCCCAGCGCCGCTCCCCGGGCGGCGCACGGGGCGCAACCCTAGCGCCGCCGCTCAACTTCCAGTCCCCCAACGCGTCCCCTCGCCGCCGGAGGGGCGTCCAGGGGAGCCCAGCGGCCCCCCCGGGATGGTGGCGGCGAGGCCTCTCGGGTAGGCGGGCGCTCCGTGCGGGAAGCTTCGAAGACAACCATGGCGGTCGGTAGCGCGGCGGCGATCCGGTCCTATCGTCGGGATCCGCCCTCTCCCGGTCGGATCCGTCCTCGCTCGGCGGATCCGGCGATTGGTGGCGCGGTGGTGGTGGGCGGCCTAGGGCGGCGAAGTCGCGGTCAAGGCTCCCCACCATGGCCGCCGAGGGACGCGGCCCGGCGTCGGCGCGATTTCGGCAGCGGCGGCGACGGCTGGTGTGCTGGTGAGGGAGCGTGGCGACGTCACTTCGGGCGGTGGCTCACTGGGGCCGCCGGCTTCCTCAAGCAAGGGCCGGTGATGGTTTCGGGGTTCGATGGGCATTTGCTTCTCGTCCCCCTTGGCGTCGGCGATTCTAGTTCGGCGCCTCCTTGGTGGGGGGGGGGGCCGTCGGGCGCTTGCTCGTGGTGCCGTGGTGGTGCCTTGGGGGTGTCGGGCTTTCTCCGTAGCGGCAGGTGTGGCGGAGCGTGCTCTGCCCGGGGTGAGCGTGTGCGGCGGGCGTGATCTGCGAGGCGGGCGAAAAGCCTTCTACCGCTTTGTCGGTGGCAATGGTGGCGGCGGCCTTTGGGTCGTCGTTCTCCCATGGGGGCACCATTGAGGGCATCTATGCCTTTGCAGCGTGGGATCCTCGGGGTGAAAACCCGGTCCTCTTGGGCGTGCGACGACGGCGGCCATCGGCGTCGTTCCCTCCTGGAGGCGCCGCATCTTGAGACCCGGCTCGGCTTGTGGCGGGGTGGTGGTCGGCCGGTGGTGTTGTTTTGTGCGTTGCGGTGGCGGGTGCACACGGTCCCGTGTTGGCAAGGAGGTGCGAGAGGGCCCATGGGTCTTTGGATGTCTGGTGGGGCGCGCATGGTGGTGGTGATCTCGGTGCTGGCTAAGCGGAAGTGGTGCTCTCGAGCGGTTTCAGGATATCTAAGTCTGGGTAGTGGAGTGAGTCGGTGGGTGAGGCGAGGCCCCCACGAAGAGTTACCGGGATCGGTGGTTCCATTGTGCCGTGACGGGATTTTCTGGCGATGCAAGGGTGGGAGCCGGGGATTGGCGATTGTGGGTGTGCGGCTTGGGGGATAGTCCCGTGGTGGAGGAGGTTTTCGGTCGTTTTTCGGGCTTGCGGCGGGCCGGCTTCATCGTTGGTGACAACGGGCGCGGTTCGGCGGCTTCTGTCGGCTCCTCTCCCGTGTGGTGGTGGTGCGGTGTTGTGTGCGCGTTTTGTTTTGGTTTTTCTTGGTGGTGCCGAGTGGTGGCTCGAGTCGGCGTCCCAATCCGACCGAGCGGCGGTGTTTGGAGCCTCGTGTTGATGACCCAATCCAACCGAGCGGTTTCTATATATATCTTGCTCCCTTCCGAGTCATGTTAGTTGAGTTGTATAAGTGGATCCTAGTAGTAGGTGGAGTGGAGCACTCCACTAAGGTTGTTTGAGTGGGTCTTAGTTGTGGCGCGAGTTGAGTTGCTTTTGGTACCAGGTGTGTGCGGGGGAGTAAGGTGCCCTCCTCATTTGTATGGTTTTTTGGCCCGGTTTTCGGTCAAAAAAATGGCACTTGCCTTTTCCTTTTTTTCGTCTAATAGAAATCGCGACAAAGCTTTTTGCCGCCCCTTTAAAAAAATAAACACACCAACATCTCTCTTTCTTAATAACACTGAGAACCTTTTAGCTCAATTAACACCATATATAAATGCTTCCTAAATAATCTAAACACTACAAAGGCCTATCTTCATGTCTTTAAGTAGAACACAATAGCTTAACCGAAATAGTATAGAAATTTCACGGGCATCAAAATTTTTAGTCAAAATAAACAAACTGAACTGTTTTTTTTTTTTAAAAAAAAAATCATATAATTTCTGTGATATTACTACATTCAGAAGTGAAGCATGGTTGAAAAACGATGAGACAATATGGTTTTCCCGTGCGATACAAGTTCTCCTTGGATGGTGAAGTTGTGTGCCTACACGCTGCAAGTGCACAGCAGATACCCTTCACACTTGCACACCCTTTTCCTCTCTTCTTCTGATAAAAAAATCCTTTTCGTATTGCACGGGAAAAGGGGCGGTTGGTGAGCCCGTTCGGCTGCCTGTCTGGCGCTGATCTTTGCGAGAAATCGCTTCTTTGGTTATTTCTTTGGTGATCTTTGTGAGAAAAAATACGGACCGACCATCGATGATAAGCCAGCGAACAGGGCCGGTGTCGCTCGTCGTTACTGTTACTCCCTACGTCCCAAATAGATGTCATTACCTCCCGGTAAGTCAACGTTTTCAAACTACCGGCAATTATATATTAAAATATATAAATATTTATGTTAAGTAATTAGTATCATCGGAAAGATCTTTAAGTCTAGTTTTTTAATAAATTTATTTGGAGATATAAATGTTGCACGTATTTTTGTACAAACGTAGTCGAAAAGTTGGAAAAGTTTGGCCGACGCGAACCCCAATACGACATCTAAATGGGGACGGAGGGAGTACTGTACAGCTCTGCGCCTGTGCGACACGAGACGCAGTGTCGGAGGGACGCCGATGCCGGCCGGATGCGACCGCGACGGTGACAGCGAGCGTCCGGGCCAAGCGTGGCCGGGGCCCAGCGCCAGTTGGCGCGTCCCGGTTGGCCGCCAGGAGGATCGCGCTTATCTCCTGCGGATACGGGGGTGACAAGTCGACAGCCGGTGGTGGCCCGTGAACCGGGCGAATCACGAGCGAGATCTAGATCCTTCCCCGGGGTGGGGTGGGTGTGGCCCGCTGTGCCTGTGCGCTCGCGACGCAGCCCGGCCCCCGGCCAGTTGCCGTGTATAGCGACTGCCGATCCACTAGCGACCCCATCATATCTTTGCACCCAATACAAAAAGCTGCTTTAAAATGGTTGCACGAACCGCAAGTGTACCGCCAGTGCGTGCGTAGCACAAACACAACAAGAATTTGCTCGCGTCGTATATAAAATAGGTTTTGCGCGAGGCCCAAAGTGTGCCATTAATAGCAAGTATACAAGCATGCTTTTGTGCTCTAGTATCACACACAAGAGGCCAATCTTGGCAAGTAGTAGTAGCCACTGCAAATTCGGGTATCATGTCAACAAAAGGGACAGTTAGGCGTACGTAACGTACCACTAAGCCGATAACGACGACCGTACGTTGAGCAACGTGCTGAAAGAGAAGACTAGCTAACTGATCCGCCGGAAAGCAATAAATAATAAATAAACAAAGCTCGTACGTAGCTGAAATCAACGGAGCACGTATGCATGACAGTCACAGACTCACAAAGAGAGATGCATGCCGCTCCACTAGGGAGAACAAGAACATGCTTATCCCGAAAGCTATCCGGTTTCTGTCTGTTCAGGGAACGAAAGAAACAACGCCCCACACGAGCGCGGTTCCTATCAGAAATCAAGATAGGACGACTACTACTGGCTTCGGATCGGAAGTTAGAGGCTGAGCGAGCATGCGGGCGATGCGATCCCCATTGGCCAAAGTGGCGACGGCCGACGGTCGGTCGGTCGCTCCTGCACGGCTGCACGTAAGTGGACGCCGTATCTCTATCCGGGTCAGGCCGATTGGCACGTCCACGTCGGGCCGTCGTCCAACGGCGACTGCTTGTTGTTCAATGCAGTCACGGCTCTGCTTTTTGCTCAAAAAAAAAAGTCACGGCTCTGCTGAGTTGAATGAAGAAAAAAATAAAGGAAAAAGTCCACATTCCTCCCCTCAACTATCACATAAGTTTCACTTTTCCTCCCTCAACTTCAAACCAGGACAAATCACCTCCCCTCAACTTTTCAAACCATGCATTTTACCTCCCTCGAGCGGTTTACGGTTTTGCTACGAGTAACCGTGGGTTCTGCTACAGTACCAGTGCCTTTGTCTTTTTTTTTTTTTTAATTCCGTTGAATAAAAAAAAATCATAGTAAATCATAGAAAAATCATAAAATAAAAAATCTAGTTTTGTTGGACTCCATATGAGTAGATCTACACACTGAATATATAATATGATATGCTTTAGTACAAAGTTTTTGCTACGAAGGTTTTGTCTTTTTCTTTTTTTTATTTATTTGGTGAATCTTTGAAAAATCATAGTAAATCATAAAAAAATCATAAAATAGAAAATCCAATTTTGTTAGACTCCACATGAGTAGATCTACACAGTGAATATATAATATGATATGCTTTAGTACAAAGTTCTACACAGTGAATATATAATTAATTAAAATAATTCATAGTCGCAACTTCTATAATTATTTTTGTTGAACTAAAGTATACCATATTATATATTCACTGTGTAGATCTACTCATGTGGAGTCCAACAAAACTAGATTTTTCATTTTATGATTTTTTTCTATGATTTACTATGATTTTTCAAAAGATTCAACCATAATTTTTTTAAAAAAAAAGAAAAAGATAAAGGCACTGGTACTGTAGCAAACCGAAACTTACTGTAGCAAACCCGTGTTTACTGTAGCAAACCGCCTTCAAAACCGCTCGAGGGAGGTAAAATGCATGGTTTGAAAAGTTGAGGGAGGTGATATGTCCGGTTTTGAAGTTGAGGAGGAAAAGTGAACTTTGTGTGATAGTTGGGGGAGGTAATGTGGACTTTTTTTCAAAAATAAAACATTATTGTTTGAGTGGAGGGAGGCCTCTCGCAGCCCAAGTGGCTCCGAGATCGGGCCCATAGAAAGCGGGTCGATTTGGAAGGAAGACATCGGGTTGGAACTATGGGCCGGGCCAGGCCGGTAGAAAGTTAGTACGAGGAGAGAGGAGCCGCCGGCCGCTGCAAAAAGCGAAGCGCCTCGCCGCACCGGCGCTGCTCCTAAAACCACTCGATTAAACCCTAGCATCGATTCCTTCCTCTCCAACCAGTCTCCCCGCAGTCCAGCTCGATCGCGATCGGAGACCAGCAATCGATGGCCGCCGCCACCAACGCCGCGCCGGCGCCGGCTCGACGAGGGCAAGGCGAAGAAAGTCCTTCGCCAGGTTCGCGATCCCGCCTTGTTGTCCCAGTCCCAGCTGCACATTTTTTTTTTTCCTTTCCCGTGCGATTGTTCTGAAAAGGACGTATCTGATTCGGTTTCCGCAGGTGGAGTTCTACTTCAGCGACAGCAACCTACCCCGCGACAAATTCCTGCGGGAGACGGTCGAGCAGAGCGACGACGGATGTAACGCCCCATGTCCCTCCCTGATGTTTGGTTTGTTTGTTTGGTTTCGTGGGTGAGCTGCTGCTGAATTTTCTCTTGTTTTTGCCAACAACTGTGCAGTGGTGAGCTTGCCCTTGATATGCTCCTTCGCGCGGATGAAGTCCCACCTGGGGCTGGACGCAGATGTGAAGCCCGAGACTCTGCCAGAGGAGACCGTGCTTGCGGTTGCTGAGGTGCTCCGGCGTTCATCGGTCCTCCGGGTATCGGAGGATGGTAAGCCAATTCCTGCCCTTCCTTTTTTTTTTCAGGAAGTTTAGTTTAGTTCTGTCACATGCTAGCAACCTGAGTTTTGTAGCTGAGATTTTAATGTAAAGCTTGTATTTCTCAATGCTGTTGAGATTTTAGATCGCCCTATTGTCCACTAAAAATATTGACAAATGTAGACCTCTTGAGCTTGAATTCTGAACAAGTTGTGGCTAGCACTTGTATATACGGACCACCGTCTTAAGATGACGCCTTGCCTTGGCTTGCACTTAATTATGATCTCTGCTTTATTTTTCTGGAAAGTGGAGTTTGGTATGAACTTCTATTGTAACTCAAGGGATATGAATAGTTGATTTAAGAGGTGGATTGAAATGAAACTGTGGCGGTTTACTTTTACTGAACTTCAATTGCAGGAAAGAAGATTGGTAGAGCTAGTGAACTCTTGAAGCCAGATGAGATCATAGAACAAGTAGATTCTAGGACCGTTGCTGTATCTCCACTGCCTTACAATGTGAAGCTGGAAGACGTCCAATCTTTTTTCACAAATTACGCGAAGGTGTGTTCTATCATTCAAATATTATTACAATTAATGTTCTACTAGTTGGTTAGGAAACAGATCGAATGAAATAGAAATACATTGTTTGTTCAATATGGCAGATCAAGATTTGTAGCTTGTAATAAAAAACAGCATGGTGAACTGCCTAGGTATAGGTAAATATAATTATCTGTTCTGCTCTGTCGTGTTCCCTGTTAGGTCCTTGACTGCATATTTCTATTCTATTTTATTAGTATTCTTTTGCAGCGTGGGTTTGATTCAGATGCGAAAGAGATCTGGAGACTAGTTATGATGCCCTTTTCAAGTTATATACAGTTAACGTGCAATGGAAGTAGAGGAATTGTGCATTTTTGTAGTGTAAATAACATAAAATTTGTATGTGCTTCTGTATAAATTCATAGGTAAACAGCGTGAGACTTCCACGCAATATTGTCAACAAAAAACACTTCTGTGGGACTGCCTTGGTTGAGTTTTCTGAAGAAGAGGAAGCAAAAAGTATCATGGACAAGAACAATGCTTTAGTATTTGCAGGGGCAAATCTGGAAATAAGGCCAAAAGTAAGCCACTTTCCTATTTGTACAAATAAAACACATGCTCATTAATGCCTTCATAAAATGATCTAGCTTCCTTTTTGAATCTAAGTGAACACTTTTATTCACACAGATTTTCTGTCCTGACTTACATGTTTGGTATTTTAACTCAGTGACATCTTTGATATTTTGACTGTTACTTGCCTGAATTTTGAAGGAAGGAGTTTGATGTCGAACAGGAGTCCAAAAAGAAGCATATGAAAAGGCATGCCCTAGAAAGGACAACGAAGATGAAGGGTGAGTGTCTGATCTTACATAGCCTATTTGGCCAATTATTATTATTTTTGTCTCTTATTGTCCTTGCAATTTGGTTGCAGCTATCCAAAAGGTCTAATTGTGGCCTTCAAATTGAAGAAGACCACGGTTGATTCTGTGATGCAGCAAGAAAACATAGATGAAGGCAATGACTCTGCCACGAAATTAGAAGTTTCCAGTTCCATGGATGAACTCTCAGGCCAGGGGCCAGAGTCCACTCTTGAGAGCGATGGTACTAAGCAAGGGAAGTCCTCAGATGACATGACCAAAGAGAAAGAACTAAACACCGCGGAAGTTGCTGAATCTGATAAGTGTATTGGTGATGCCCCAGTAGAAAGTGATAAACATGTTGATAGTGAATCATTGAGCAGGGATAGCAAAAACGTTTCTGGCAATGTGAATGTGAAGAACCAAATATCAAGGGAGGATCTAAAAGAAGCATTCAAAAATTTGGAACTGTTAGGGTAATGATAATCCATTCCTCTTTCTGAATTTTGCTTTTGTTGGTTTAACAGTAATACTTCCTTTTTGTCTTTAAGTGAAATGGTATGAGTTTCTTTTTACTTTTTCTGGCCTATCATGTAGATAGAAAGTATACAGCTTTTTATAAATTCACCTATGCTCAACAAGTGTCCCTGTGGTCTCAAATTTTAGTTCATGGATTACATGTATAAATTCTTTGTTTGCCGTATCTTTTTTTTTTTCTCTCTCTCTCGAATATGCAGGAGAGCTGCATATCATTATATTAAGAACGAAAAGGTGTCTAGGCGACTCATACAACCCCTAGTGGGGAAATTTATTGTTTACCAGAATAACTTGCACTTATTTTGCTCTGCCTCTAATTAAGTGTTTTCTCCTATGACATACATTTTCAAAACTTTTTTGACAATGTGCCATCAAAGTCAGCCACTTGACCAATAGCTTGCCTTTAAGTATATACTGAGAACATTTTTCTACCATGCAAATCGGCCTTAACTGTAGTCCCCCTACTTGACAATTTTTAATTCCTGTTTCATCTATGCTGTTTGGTACTGCTTGAAACTCCTCCCTCTCTCCTTTGTCCTTCCTGAATTCCTTTTCTTTTCCGTGTCGGTCATCCTCAAGCTGATAGATAGTAGCTCCTGATGACTAGCAAGAGATATGCCACCTGCTGCCTCACTGTTGCCCTTGCTGATATACCTTACTGATCATTATAGTGGCTGGAGGTGGAGGCCATTTAGGGAGTTGGATGGCTGTTTTACTTGAAAAATCTGATATGCTTAATGGCTGAGTGGAGTCAAAATTATGACTCTTCTGGCATGGAGAGAACATATTTGAAAGAAAGATGGGGTGGTAATAGTAGGCACGTTTTCACTGGCAGGCATGCCAGGGAACTGAATTAGTTGGTGCCAGTTGATGATGAATCACCTCCTCTGGCACACCAGTTACCAAAACTCTCCTGGGCATTCGAGAAAAAAAAAATATTGGTGCCGGAGAGAATTTTCTTTGATGACACTCCATATACTTTTATTTGCCTTTCAAAATGCTGTATCTTCTTAGGATCTATTGGTTATTTACCCGCAAATGTTCTGAAATTTTGTTAACGGAAACCTCACAATTTACAGCCACAATGCTACTCAATGGAAACACATATTTGAATACCAAGTAATGACATGTATTGTGCATCTTATTTACCTTGAGCACTTGTTCATAATGATATATTTTTCTTTAAATATGTTTCTTCCTGAAGTATGTGGACTTCAGCATCGGGGATAATTCAGGATACCTTCGCTTTGAAGATTCTAAGGTAGCTGAAAAGGCCCGCATGTCCGCTGTACTTGCTGATGAAGGTGGCTTGATAATTAAAGACCACATTGTTACTTTGGAGCCTGTGACTGGTAAGAGCATCAGCTATTGTTTATTGGCTTTGACTTTTTTGAATCTTGAATTTAATTTATTCTATTAGAAGTTGTTTCTCTAGTAACAAATTAGTGTCATCCAAAGGAGCACACATTTATTTTTACGGAGGGGGGATAGTTACTAGTGCAGATAAAGTTTTTTTTTTTTTTTTTTTCTTTTGTTTGGTTTTCTTCTCATAGTTTATTAATGAATATTCCCTCCGGTCCAAATTTTAATTCGCTGACTTTTTTTGGTGCATCAAATTCGCTATGTATATGTACCAAAAATAAATAAATAAATCAAAGCGACTTATAATTTGGAACAGCTCTTTATCCTTGCTGTAGAAAAAGTTATTCCACTTTTATGGTGGTATACTTGGTGGGATCAGTTTTCATCAGTGTTTGGCAATGGTAACTGAATGCACCAGATAGGAATTATATTTTCAGATCCTAGGTAATATAATAGTATAATACCTATCTGTTTTTGCAGGTGAAGCTGAGAAGGATTATTGGAACACAATCAGCGGCATTCAAGGAAAATACAAGGATAGTAGAAGCTACAAGGGAAGGTATTAGTGTGTTCTTGGTCCACTCTGTTTGGTTTTATCTCTGTCTTGTTTGCATTGTATTATCTCAGGAAGGTCACAAAAGAACCATCCATGATACTAACATAAATGATACCTACAAACTGTTGCAATTAAACCACTTGTTTACTCAATATAATTGACTGTGCTAACTGTTGAAGTTGACACCACAGACACCTTATTTACTAATAATAATTGATGTAAATTGCAGTTTTTTCTTGGACACTTAAACTAAACCTTTGAGGAACTAGGTGGCTTTATGTTAAAAAGAAAACATGTACCCAAATTCACCTCGATGAGGACTCGGAATTGAAACCTGGTTGGTTTGGGTGTGTGTCTACACTTTCAGGGCTTAACTTCCTCGAAACTACAGTTTTGTTTGTTAAAATTACAGTTATGTTCATGTAAAACTAGGGACACCACTTTCAAGTGAAAGCCCTTGGGTTTCTGCTCTTAAATCTTGCAGACCCAACGAGGTCTCCAAGATCCAAACTATACTTCTGTCTCAACTATTAAGTGTTGCGATCTGGCAGATTTGCACAAGGGGCCTTGCTGCAATTTCCAATTTAGTCGTGTTGAACAGTCTTATTTATATCGGGCTGTACACAATCTTCGACAAGAGCTGTCTTTTCCTTTCTTTGGAAGATAATGGGGCTTAATTATTCTTTTCTTGGTAATTTCTAGGGCTTTCAAGAACCAGAGAGGAGGAAAGCATTTCAATGGGAAGCGAGATAGAAACCCAGATTCGGAGAGGAATTCTAACAAGGCCCAGAAGGTTGAAGCTGCTGCGTGAGGTTAATTTAGGCACCTTAGCTCGACCTGAGAAAGTTGAAGTTGCTGCGTGACATGCTATGCCAGCATGATCGACTTCACTAGTCCCCGAGTTTGTTGTAGAAGTGACTTGTTTTTTATTGTTTTTAAATTGGTTCTTAGCTCGACCTCACTAGTCTCCAAGTTGCTGCGTGACATGTACCTATTGAAGTCGATTCGACTGCCTTCGCCGGTCAACGCTTGTCTGTGTCACTTTGCAAGTGTATTCTGAATTTCTGACGGAATATCCCACTCCTATGTGATATATATTTAGTACATCACTACTATAGTGTTTCACTTACTGAGAAATTAGAAGGGCAATCTATCTCAACAAGGAGGATCATTGAATTCACAACCACAACAGTCATATATAACCAAAGATAAACTGCATTGCTCATCAGTTTTACAACAACCGGCAGTACACAATCAAGAACCCGAACTATATGACAGCAGTAAGGTAAACACAGCCTGCCACAGCTTAACAGTGATACTGATACATTGTATATAGTATAACAGAGTTTGTAACAGTACAGCTTTCAATTGATATAGTCACAGACATCTAACAGTTCCTATCCAAACCTGTCCCTCTGCGTTATGATTTACGAAACTCGTGAAATGGCAACAATTAACTTCAAAGCAATGCCTCACGCAGCAGCCTAGACTAACTTCAAAGCCCGACTAACTTCGCTACTTTTCTGTTTTTTTTTTAAAAAAAAAACTTGGCTACTTTGATATAGTTTAAATTTCTTACCTCCAATCCAAGACTAGTCTAATAATAATTAAATCTACACAGCGAACACATTTGCAGTGACCAAATTACACGGCCAGCAACAGCACTAGGAGGAGAGTGAAACCGGTCGTTGTCCTCTGCGGGCACGTGGGAGAGCTCACCGGAAGCAGCCGGAACGCCGCCCGGCGGCAGGCGGTGGCCAATCGGCGTCTGCGACTGTAGGTGACTCGCAGGTGGGCCAGACTCACGCGACGGAAAGCCCATTAGTAGAACACGGCCTAGTTCCGCTCGCTTTATTTGCTCAGGTTGCGCGCACCCGCCCGTAGCCGGTTAGTACCACATCGCGTAGCCAGGGGCAGAGCGCCGAGGGGCGGAGCTATAAAACAAGGGGCAAGGCGCCTGGGCAACTCATACCTTTCTCGACCTTTTTGGCTAAGATCAAGTGTAGTATCTGTTCTTATCAGTTTAATATCTGATATGTAGCCATGTGTCTACTTTGATATTAATCTTATTTTTTTGGGGGGAGGGTCCATTACAGTGGCTTGCCATTGGGGCCCTTGTGTCGCCCAGCCGTTGCATTGTTGGCAGGGCCTGGCGCACCCCAACCAAAACTAAAGTAAATTTTTGTTGCTCTGGCCCAGGTCGCGGAGCCAATTTCGAATCTGGCCCAATTCAACTATGAAGTTGGCCCATTAAGATAATGAAACGCTGATGAATTTTCGTTTCTGTCAACGTCACATAAATTTTTTAAAAATATTGAAAAAATTGTAAACTTTGTGTCGCCATATTTCAAAGGAGTGGCTATCTCGGCATATTTCAGTATAAATTAATTTTAGTATAGAAATTTGTGTTCGTGGTCCTGGTGGGAGGCGAACATAAATTCTCTTAATTTCCTAAGACAAACATGACTAGAAATCAAGTTCCCTTCTTGGGGCTTATATGGATGCCTATGTATTGATCTTAATCCATATGTGTTGTAGTTTGTATGAAATTTGTTCAACACATGGATTAAGGCCAAATACATGAGCATCTAAACAAGACCTATTTACTCGGTAAACTACTGCAGCTCGTTTCCATGTCCCATCTTTAATACTCCTACTAGGCTATATGTCTAACAGCAATGCCAAAGTGATTGGCCTAAAGATATGGCTAACAATCTCCATGTTCCATCTTAATAGGCCGTCGGGAAAGATGCAAAATCTAGTAACGACATGCACCCGTGTTCGTGCAACTCGCAAGGCCGCAATATATAGTGTACCAAGCATGCGTACCATCAAGGAATTCCAAACACTGAGAACAGAGCGCGCACACGCATAGCAAGTCAAGTCCACTAGTAATTCCATGCCATGCCTCTAGCTTCCCAATAGTCACCTAAAGCACGACCGGTAAACTTGAAAGATCTACTAGTAACCCGTGATCCGACAGCTCGCAATAGTGTACCATCCGTGGCAGCAACAAATCCAAACCGATCACCAAGATCATCAGAGCAAACGTCACACACAAGATCATCAGAGCGTCTGCTGGAGTCGCCGGCGCCGCAAAGGAGGGATCTTGTTGGTCCCTTCCGCAGTGTCTCTGGTGCATTGCCCCACCTGCAATAGTACATTGATACAACAGTACATATGTTTTTTTTTTTTTTTTTTTTTTTTCACGATGAGACCATTTACCATTTTTCTTAAGAGGAACACTACACATGTGGGTCCGGAGTTAGAACCTGAAATTAAAATAATTTGTATTATCTGACCATCACAAGTTTTTTTACCCATAAATAATCCACTCTCCATAGTGTCCATACCCTACATATCCTAATCTAATATAAAACATGTAAGGGTTTGAATTGGGTAAAAGGTATCCACCAACAGATATAGTTTAAGTGGCTGTCCTCTTTCCCTCGAGCTTAATGCGTTTTCAGTGACTCAATTCACCTTCTCTCTTGAGTCAAGAGTCACCACGGATAAACAGGAGCCTTAGATCCACACTTGCTATTCAGACTCATGAAGTGATAAGTTCCAAAAACTGAGCACTCAATAGTCAATATAGGACGGGATTGTATTGTTTTTGACCTGAATCATGTGATGTGTACAATTTAGAACCACAGCTGAGCTAGCCGCCTCTGCACGTTACTAGTGTGTCACGATCGCTATGGGACGACTACTCGTCAGTCGTCGCCCCGGGAACGACCGTAGCAAAGCATATGACGACCACTTCAGCCTAGCTTCAGGCAACGTTTGAGATCAACGGGTCGTGCAGTTCATCTGCTACATGCCCGGCAACTGTTCTACATGCATCCAGCCCCAAACAGCAAGAAACACAGCGACGACGACGACGCAAGGATCGATGAGCTCGGTCGTCACGGCAATCCTGCTAACGTGCTTATTTTTGGGAAGTAATGTGCCGGGAGCGTCCGGGCGGGATTCTGGATTCGCCGGCGCCGGCGGAGGCATCTTGTCTGTCCCTTCGGCCGACTCCTTGGCTCACTGCCCCACCCGCTGTGGCGACGCCAAGTTCCTCTACCCGTTCGGGACGGAGCCCGGGTGCTTCCGGCAGGGCTTCCAGCTCACCTGCGACAACACCACGCAGCCTCCCAGGCTCTTCTGGGCCAACAGCAGCACCCACATGCTTGGCACGGACCCGACAGATCACTACTTCGCCTACGCCTCCATCGGCTTCAACATCACCGTCACGCCAGGTACGACGACGAGTACCTACACGAGGTCCTGGGAGTCGCCCGCCAAGGGCTTCGTCACAGACTCTGACACCCGCATGTACCTTGTCGGTTGCGACGTCGAGGTCGTCCTGTTCGATACTGCACACTACTACAAGATTGATTTTACGTGGTGTTTCAATTTTATTTTCCGTGGCGGGCATTTGAGAAACCGCCACGGAAAAAATAGGTGGGCTGGCACTCCCTCCGGCCGGGAGAAAAACCGCCCGCGATTGTCGATTAACCGTGGCGGGCATTGTAAAATAACCGCCACGGTTAATCCTATTAACCGTGGCGGGCATTGTTAAATAACCGCCCGCGGTAAATCGATTAACCGTGGCGGTTTTCTTAACAGAGCCCGTCACGGAAGTAAAAAGGCCGAGAAAAGCCCACTCGGACCATATCGCTCGGATATATAATGATGCCTTATGGTTTCCCACTTCCGTCCTCGATTCCCCGCATCTCGTTCTCTTCCCTCTCTCTCTCTAACACACCCCGACGCCCCTCCCCCCTCCCCGGCGGTCCCCTCCCCGAAGGCCCCCTCCCTCGACGCCGGCCCCTCCCGGCGGCCTCCGCCTTGGCGGCCCCCCTCCCAGCGCCCCCCCTCGGCGGCCTCAGTAGCGCCTCCCAGCCCAGCGGCGGCGGCCTCGGCGCCTCCCCGACGGCTGCCCTCCCTCCGGCGAGGTCGGCGCGGGGATCCGCCCTTCCCTTCCTCCGGCGGGCGGATCCACGCCGCGGCCGGCCGGCCCGGGCGGGCGGCAGCCGGGCGCGGAGCGGCAGCGGCGGAGCATTTGTCGGGGGGAGGAAGCGGCGGCCGCCGGCGGCGGCGGCGGATGAGAAACCCTAACGGGCTCGGCGGCCCAGATCCGGGCCCGTTAGGGTTTCAGATTGGATTTTTTCTTTTCTTTTTATTTTTTAAATTTATTTACCATGGCGGGCATTTAAGAAGTCCGCCACGGATAATCTCTATTTTCCGTGGCGGGCATTGTTAAAAGTCCGCCATGGTTAATCGATTTTGGCGTGGCGGACATTTGCGCCACGGTTAATCGTTCGATTAACCGTGACCCTAGCTGCGTGGCGGTTTTAATGTCCGCCACGGAAAATCATTTCTGTAGTAGTGTAACATTCCAACTGAGTTTATTTACTGGCATTCACCCATAAGGATTTAAGTAATACTCCATTTACTTTGATTAATATTATTTAAAATTTTGAATGAAAAGGACAGAAAGGTAAAGCATCTGAGCATGGGACCATTTCCAGTTGCTAGAAGTAATGACCTCGATTTAGTGGGTGGTGGGTGTGGGGAATATAGTTCATGGATGCTTGCCTAGTTAGCAATAGTTGTACTGTACTGTACTGTTTTCCTAATAGTGGTGTGGGGATAATTGATGAATGCTAGCCTATTAGCAACATTTTGTCTTCCTAATAGTGATGACCTCTAACGGTGGTACCAAGGTCATAAACTTGAGCCTATATGTATATAATCTGTTCTTATATATGCTGGCATTACTTAAATCAATTTTGCCTTAATGCCGACCTTTGTTATGACCTATGTCTCTTTGACTGATCTCATGCCGGTAGAGCCATTAAAAAAAAAAGCCTGTAACCTTTTCCTTGTGAGGTTTATGTATATACTAGTATGTATTATCTCCAACCAAGATTTGTATAGCCTCATTATAGTGATTTCAAAGAACTTGGTGATGGCTCATAATTTCATCTATTTTATTTGCAGATATTGATGAGTGCTTAGAGCAAAACGATTGCAATGGGATATGCCATAATACTCTAGGAGGGTACTATTGCTCTAGTTGCCCGCATGGTAAGGTGTTTGAACCAACAAAGAGGAAATGTGTCACATCAGCTAAGCAACACAATCTTCTTCTAGGTGAGTTATATGCACCCTACATATGTACATTTAAGTTATCGAAATACAAATTCATCTAGTTGTGTGATTAACGATAAACAATATTATTACATATGTAGGCATTTCAATTGGAATTGGTTGTGGCCTTGGTTCCATAGTTTTTGCATTCTGTGTAACTATGCTTGTTAGAAAATGGAAGCAAGGAATGCAGAATATAATCCGAAGGGCATACTTCAAGAAAAATCAAGGTTTACTGTTGGAACAATTAATCTCAGATGAAAGCACCACAAACAAGACAAAGATATTCTCCTTAGAGGAACTAGAAAAGGCAACCAACAACTTTGATGCTACTCGTGTTCTTGGTCGTGGAGGACATGGCACCGTTTATAAAGGGATTCTATCTGATCAAAATGTGGTAGCAATTAAAAAATCAAAAATTGTGGAGAAAAGTGAGATAGACCAGTTTATCAATGAGGTTGCTATCTTGTCTCAGATTGTCCATCGCAATGTTGTGAAACTATTTGGTTCTTTGCTTGGAGGCTGAAGTTCCCTTGCTCGTCTCTACGAGTTCATATCCAATGGCACACTATATGATCTCATTCACAATACTTGTTAGTGCTCAATGCTTGTTGTCATGGGACGATCGCATTAGGATTGCGATAGAATCAGCGGGGGCACTTGCTTATCTGCACTCAGTTTGCTACAATACCGATTTTTCATAGAGATGTGAAATCGTCCAATATACTCTTGGATGCCACCTTCACCACAAAGGTCTCTCGACTTTGGTGCTTCAAGATCAGTTTCACTTGATGAGACTCATGTGGTGACTATTGTCCAAGGCACCTTCGGTTACTTGGATCCGAATACTACCATACTGGCCAACTAACCGATAAGAGTGATTTTTTTTTTTTTTTTCTCGATCGGGCCATTCACCTGTATAGTTTCGAGTGATACTTGTAGAACTTTTGACGAGAAAGAAGCCAATTTTCATCAATCACTCTGGCACGAAACAAAGCTTGTCTCATTACTTTGTTGAAGGACTTCAAGAAGGAGCTCTTATAGAAATAATAGATTCTCAAATTGTGGAAGAGGCAGAACAAGGGGGAGATTAATTATGTTGCTTCACTTGCACAAGAATGCTTGAAGACCAAAGGAGCAGAGAGACCAACCATGAAAGAAGTAGAGATGAGACTGCAGTTCCTAAGAACCAAAAGGCTAAGAAAAACACACAATTTCCTAGAGAATAATGATGAGGTGGAGAATTTATTGTGCCCACCACAAGGTAGAGACTCCCATGCACAACTTGGTCCTGTCAATGCTGCTTATTTGCCTCTTCTGAAGAGACCTCTCGAGGCTACAGTTTAGAGAAAGAATTTGCATCCTCAATCAGTTTGCCACGCTAATTATAAGATATATATGTCTGGTCAATAACACAACACAAACAAGTACTTGCTAGGATGCACCCGAGTTGTTGTATATATATTTTCAAGAAATATCAGTATGCTATTTGTATTTAATATATAGTACTACCTCCATAAGAAATTCCATTGTATGATTCGAGAGATTCGTCCGACAAAACTTCTTGTTTTTTTTTTTTTGTTTTGACTAATGATGCTTTTTTTTCTCTTGCTGAACTTGGTAGCTTGAGATTAGCTTTGGGTAGTTTTGACTGCTAGGACAAGTGGCAACAATGTCGACCGTGCCTTAATGAAGTTTTTTTCGAAAGCGTACCCATTGGCACGTACTTCTAAAGTGCCTTAATGAAGTACGTGCAGTGAACAGCGTCGATCGTGCAGTGAAGCACTAGGCAAACAAATGCAGCTCTTCGTTTGCTTTGAAGCGACGGACGCCAGGAAAAGACCTTGACATGAAGTCAGGCCGCCCCAAGGTAAACCGCTAGCTACGGCTCAAGACGTGAAAATTTGGATGCTCACTCCACAAAGGAACCAAACGGTTTTGTCAAAGCCAAATTGTTCTAGGTTTGATCAAATTTATACAGAAAATAGTTATTACTCCCTTGGTTCCAAAGTATAACTCAGCTTTTTAACTCTTTTTTGGTACATCTATTTTTGCTATGCATCTAAATTTTGGTACATCCATTTTGTTGTGCATCTAAATATAATAATAATATGTTTAGCATAGCAAAACAGATGAACCAAAAAAAAGTCAAAAGCATAATATTTTTTTTTAAAAGGAGGTTTCCCTGCTTTTGTATTACCAAAAGCACAAACATTAGATGGTTCATGTTCAGCGTATTATTGGCGCGCCCGCCCTCAAAGTAACAACCTTTAGGCTCAACACAGACCGACAAGTTCGAGATTATTACACCATTCGAATGTCCCTGATCATTCAGACGATCACTTCCTGTCTCAAATGGTGGAATCTGAACGGCAAGGCTGGAAGGCAGCACACCCGACCGATCCCACTCTGATGATGACTCCCTCTGATCGTACCACATCAGTTGAGCTAGAGAGGATGCCTTTTGCTTCAGGTGTGTGACCAGGTCTTGAGTCAAAGCATAATATTTATGACAACAACAGATATTACTTTTAATATATGTTTCATAATGGGTATGACTATATACTTATATTTGTTTTTTTTCCTTATAAACATGTATAAAATTAGACTCGTCGTGAAATATATTGAAAAATACAAACTATAATGAGTTGTTTTAGATGGAGAATAAAATTAAACCTCGAGAGTAACTCAGAACTTAGAGCTTCAACCATTTTATTGGGATGCCTCTCTCCATAGCAAATTAAGGGTCTATTTGGTTGGGCTCCTTCGTGGTCCAGTTTCGCGCTACAAAGAAGCGAAAATCGTAGTTTCTCCTTACTCCACGTTCATTTTGTAAAGCGAGAGAAAAAAACTCTACATTATTGGTATAGGAAGAGCCAGAGCTAAAAAAATGCCTTGAAAATGTCCTAGAGGGTTTTAGTGTATCCATGAGTGATCTATGTGGGGAAGATTTCTTGTCCCCTTCAAATTCCTTGACCCGCTGGTAACAAGCTTGATTGGGCAGCCATGGCGGCTAGGCTAGCAAAGAAAGGGACAATAATGTCAAAAAATAGTATCAATGTGAGTGAGGGGTGGAAGGTTTCTTGCCCCCTCAAATTCTTTAATTAATCCCGAGGACTTGTTTGTTTCATCCTTAAACCAAGGAAATTAGGGGGAATGAGAGGATTAAATTCACAAGTCAAAATCCTTCTCAATCATCTCCAATCTCCGTGGTTAGCGATCAAACAAATAAGTGTGATATGATGGGTAGATTACCCTAAGTTAATACAGTAATAATAAGATACCATGGGTCAAAATTTTATTCCGGACCTTGGGTTCTTTTTTCTAGTATGAGCTAAGCCCTGAATTTTGAGCAGCAGCTAAATTCTCCTTGCATTTGAACTGGTGATCCAACTCTATTCGCCTCCCCAATTCTGAGATCCAACCGTAGCCTCAATCATTTTGCCAAAGTAACATGGCATCACCGATCTGATCCTGATCAAGACCACATGCGGATGCTGCTGTCCCCATCAGAGCCTCGAATTCACGTGCATTTTCCAGAGGAAAATAAAATAAAAATCGTCAGATCACATCATCACACACCTCTCTGCCATCTGGGCCCCACGCCCTTGTCTCGATCTCGACAAGTTATCACAATGCCACGCGGAAACGCCAAAGAAAGTTTCTCGGTAAATCTGGATTCCGTTCACGCCGCCACTCTCCCCTCCTTTCCGAATTCCTTCTCTCTTCGTCGCTGCTGTCAGCTCGCTCTGCCTCAGCGCGGACCATCGCGGAGAGGCCCCATCGCTCCTCCATTCCCAGATCGATCGAAACTCCATGTAAGTATTGCCGTGAATCTTGCAGAGTTTGGTTCCGCTGCGGTGATCTTTTGCCGTTTTCTGAGTTCGTTCGTTGCTGATTGGTTTGCCTGAATCTTTTTGCCGAGACCTCAAATTCGAGCTGTAGACAGTTTAGAACATGAGTCAAGTACCGATTACCGAGTACTTTGCAAGATCCGAACCGGGTCCAAGCTAGAATTTTTGCTACTATTAGTCCTGTATGTATAATACAATTTTGTAGTTTTCCCTCCGTTGCTGAATCTTCTCCATTAATTTCCTATATGCAGATATTCCGGCCTTTTGTATCTGATTGGGCACTGTATCTGCGCAAGACAACATAATTTAGCTGTAGAAACAAAGAGTTGGAGTACTTTTTTTTCAGAGTTTAGAAGAGGGCTGAAGGCAGAGAAAGGCAAGAAGCTTTTTTAGCAGCGACAAGACAATGCTCTGGTCAATGGACCCGCAGGTGACCGTCCATGGCGACTGGGTGTCAGCCGTGGTGCCGCTGATGAAGCTGCTGTGCCTGGCCGTCATCGGGCTGGTCCTCGCCAACCCGCGGGTCCAGGTCATCCCCAGGGCCACCTTCAAGCTGCTGAGCAAGCTCGTCTTCGCGCTCTTCCTCCCCTGCCTCATCTTCGTCCACCTCGGCCAGTCGGTGACCATAGACAACGTCCTGCACTGGTGGTTCATCCCTGTCAACGTGCTCATCAGCACTGCCATCGGCTGCCTTCTTGGCTACGTCGTTTGCCTCATCTGCCGCCCGCCGCCGCACCTGTTCCGCTTCACGGTGATCATGACCGGGTTTGGCAACACGGGGAACCTCCCGATTGCGATCATCGGGTCCGTCTGCCATACCAATGACCATCCCTTCGGCCCTGGATGCGACACCATGGGTATCGCTTATGTCTCGTTCGCGCAGTGGGTTGCGGTCATTCTTGTCTACACCTTGGTCTACCACATGATGGAGCCACCGATGCAGTTCTATGAGATTGTTGGGGAGGGGAATGAGATACAGGAAGAACCCGAGGAGCAGATCAGCAACTACAGTAGGTCTCTGCTTCATGAGGCGGAATGGCCAGGGATGGCTGACAAAGTAACTGAGCATTCAAAGACACCATTCATCGCAAGGATTTTCATGAGCATTTCAGGCTCCTCACAGAACACGTTTCCTGATATTGATTTCACTGAAGAAGGAACTTCTGGTGCTGGACCTAGCAGCCCCAAGTCGCTCAGATGTTTGGCAGAGCCAAGAGTGGTCAGGAGGATCAGGGTTGTAGCTGAGAAGACACCAATTCAGCACGTCCTTCAGCCCCCGACAATCGCCTCTCTACTTGCCATCATCATCGGCATGGTTCCTGTCTTGAAAGGTTTTGTGTTTGGGGCTGATGCACCGCTCTCATTCTTCACTGACAGTTTGGAAATCCTAGCTGCTGCTGTGGTTCCATCAGTGATGTTGATTCTAGGAGGCATGCTTGCGGAAGGCCCAAAAGATAACGCCTTGGGCATGAGGACTATCATCGGTATAATTGTAGCCAGGCTTTTGATCCTCCCATGCATTGGCATTGGTGTTGTGACCCTAGCAGACAAGTTGCATCTACTTGTTGAGCAAAACCATATGTACCGCTTTGTGCTTTCCCTCCAGTACTCCACGCCAAGTGCTATCCTGCTTGGAGCAATCGCCAGTCTAAGAGGCTATGGTGTTAAGGAAGCATCTGCACTTCTATTCTGGCAGCATATTTGTGCAGTGTTCTCACTTTTCCCTCTACCTGATTGTATACTTCAAGTTGTTCTCTTTCATTTGAAGACAATGGCCATCCATCCAATTCTGGCATATATACATAGCAATCATCTGGGGACAGCGGTGGCTCAGAAATAGGATACTAGAAAATTGGGTTTTGGTCCTGTCCCCTATCAGTCAAAAGTGTTTATAATTTGGTAGTTATTTAAATTTTCAGTTGCCTGTATTGTTTGTGAACAAGAGATACAGTTATTGTCTGTTCATTTTGGTCAATATATTGCTGTGCATTTCATGATCCTATTGTTGTATGCAAATCGTTACCTGGATAAAATTTGTAGAACAAGATAGTAGTGAATGACATTGTTGCCTGATGGTTAATATATGAAGATGGTTAGTGTTCAGTCTTCTCGTGGAAGACGCAAACCATAAGGCGACCTTGCTTTCAGACACCAAGGATGTGATTCATTTGTGTGTCAATTGACTTTCAGCATTACTCATTCTTTCTCATGGTCCATTGTCCAGAAAAGCAGTCATGTTCTCTGAACAAAATACTCTTTCCTTCCTCTTTCTGAGCCCCCTTTTTTTTTTTATTCGTCCATTCAGGTAATAATTTTGAAATTTCCATCCATCCATAAGATCAAGTGTCAAACAATAATTTCTGGAGAGCCATCCT
Organism: Hyparrhenia diplandra; assembly: GCA_015847255.1. Lineage (NCBI taxonomy): Eukaryota > Viridiplantae > Streptophyta > Magnoliopsida > Poales > Poaceae > Hyparrhenia > Hyparrhenia diplandra. Next base: position 48,937 of record JADLZK010000020.1, read on the forward strand.
CCTAAACTATACCCTTCTGCCCCCAAGGAGCAAACAAACCCTTCCAAATAGTTAAAATGGGTGTCAAATATGAAAATATACAAAACTCTGTTTTTTTTTATTTTTTCCCATCAAGGGTAAAATGGTCTTTTTACACAAGAGTAAACACCGTTACAGGCCAAATTTTGTACGGAAGGCCATACAACTAAATAAAGTTTGAATTGAGGCCATAGAGCTAAATTTGTTTGGAAAAGGGCCAAATGCCTAAACAACTTTTTTTCTAGGGTCATATACCTAATTATCCCTTACAACATACATAGACCTGGCGAATAGCCTGCCTTCCATAAATTAGTCATAACCCATAATGATGCAGATGCTGCTGACTTCAATTAGTTCCAGCTGCCGACCGGCGATGCAACTTCTGTATGAGCATCCAGTGCACGACGCAACTCCTCAAAGAAGTTCATCTATTATCCCAATAAGACCCAGAAAGCAATTAGGATACAGCAATTAGCAAAACGACATGTAGGAGGAAACTACGGAAAGAATTTTACTCGAAGTCTTACCTGATGAGGAAGCTTCAGGTGACCGTGACCCCATGTTGAGCTGCTAGATCCAGAATACATTACTGGTTTCTCTGGGAAAACATGAAGATAGCAAAGTTAACAACATATCTATCTGGGCAAACATCAAGATAACAGCATATCAAGATAGCAAACATCCATAATTCATTACATGTTTCCTTTTTTTTTTTCATGTTCATGCGACTGGCACCATCGACACAGATATCTATCTGAGGTGGTTGCAAGAAAAAAGATATCTATCTGAGGTGTCATGTTGATATGATAAATTCATCAGAATATAGTAATTCATAACATGCTATTGAAATTCCCATTTGATTTCGGTAGGGGTTCCTGAGCCCCTCCTGTTTCCTCAAAAAAAAAAAAAAAAAACGTTTGATCAAGAGACCACCTTTTCAGGTAGCATGCCCTAAGAAAACTGATTCCCTACTTTGTTTGACTACTGTTATTTAATGTTGCATATATAACACTACGGCATCTCTAGTTCCATGAGTATTGTATGACATTCTCAATTCTAAAGAGCCGCTGCACTAGATGGAGCAAAGCACAAGAATATAATATCAACTTTCAAGTTGGCATGCATGTAATAACATAGAAGAAAATAACTAGTAAGGTCAATTTTTTTCTCCTCACTGACAGAGTGGTTCTCGCTTCTCTAACATTAAAGACTGGAATATTTGTTTTATCAGTAACCATGGAGAAATGGTTTAGAGTACTATGTGGACTCACCTGATGGGTCAATTGTTGGGTCATTGTACATGTTCATTGCAGCAGTCCAACCTACAGAGTCAGAATAAAAGGCTTACTATAAGTGAACAATAAGTAAGTCAATGAAAGAAATAGTACTGGACTAAAGGAGCACCCAACTTGATATTCTAAAGTGTAGAACACACAACCGGAAAACCAAGAATGAAATGCAAAGGTTGCAGGTGTTCCATAAGTTGTCTGGCATATTGCAAATTTGAGTATGTGGACACTTGGAAGGCAACCCTCTAAGGTTATCATAGAAGTGACTCTCCATCCTTATTACTACAATGTAAGAGTACTACACAGTAGTAGCATGCAGCACCTGCTCAAAAAGTTAGAACTTCTGGCACATACATTTTTTTTAAAAAAAAAGAAGAGTGAAGTTTTTGCAGAGATACATACGGTCACTGAGAAGCTGTGAAGCCTCGCTGGCAGAACACCCCTCCAAAGGCACTATTCCTGTTTGATTGTAGTCATTCTGAACATTGCTGAAGAATGTTTCATGATGAACAATCGGAGGAAGGTTTTTTAATGAAGGAGCATGACTCTTCTCCCCATCATTGTTGTAGGAGTAATTAGCCCGGTCGGCCCTATCTGTTTGGTGGAATAACAATTACAAGTGTCATAAGCGAGATGAACAGGACTGCCTAACAACTTAATAATATATAATATATAGCAGTGGCATATTAAGAGGCGTGATAACCATAAAAAAATACAGTAAACAGAAAATTTTAAGTGCAAACATAAGGTTTCTGAAAAACCACCAGTGATGATCATTCAAGTACAAAACAAATAACGACTTTTTCTCTTAAAGTGGTTAATTATAGATACCCCCCCCAACAAATGACAAAGCAAGAATAGCATGTGCCTAAAAGCATAATGAAATACATTTCGTTGCCTATAAAGAAATGCATAATAAAACCAGTAAATGAATCAGACCGTATCAATAACTAAATCAGTGTGACATTATGCATTATATGAACTCCACAAACAAGTTGAAGGAGAACATATCAAGTGCCTAAAATGCCTAAACAAATGTAACTAATTTTGTTGGAAGAGATGTACCTCCAGACTTGCGCCGATTGCTAGGACGATTCCCATGGGCGGATCCAGCTGGATGCATGGGTATTCCTGGGAATACCCAATTATTTTGAGAGAAAAAAAAATGAGTATATGTTTGATATATGGAGTTAGGTTTTCAAGTCGTCGCCTAGGCGTCCAAATCCTGGGCGTCCCCATCGCCACGACCAAAATCCAGAAAAGCAAAAGAGGCGAGGGAGAAGAAAGAGGAAGAGCAGAGGAGGAACAGCAGGGGTTTGGGAAGGCCAAACTCCCATCTCCGCACCATCGGCTCCCATGGCCATGGCAGCTCCGATCTGCAAGGGGGCCGCATGGGAGAAGGGGAGGGAAGCGGCAGGGAGGACCGGAGGAGAGGTGCCGGCTGCAGATGTCAACGGAGGGGCAGAGAGAGAGAAAGAGGCGCCACCTGATAGAAGCAGCAGCACCAGCTTCGGCGGCGGCGGCCCTCCAGTTGTTGCCTCGTCGGAGAGCTAGAGGGAGCGAAGAGGCGGCACCTTATAGAAGGGTCAGGGAAGGTTAAGTTACGGAGACTTTTACTTAGGACGTGTGCCATTACGAAAGTTGGGTACTGAAGCCACTAAAAAGAAGTTACGTAGCTGTGAGGACAAGTTGAACTTTGTTTTACCCTTCGTGTCATTCCGTCCACCTTCCGTCCAATTCATACCGTTTGTTAGTCCTGACACGTAGGCTAGTAAGTGAAAACGCCTAAAATATCCCTGTGTCTTACTCACTTAACGTGGGGCCCTAGCTGTCATTGTCACAACATCTTCTTCCTCGAGTAGCAGAGCAGGATGGGGACGGGGATGGCGGGAAGCTTGTCCGCCGCGCCCACGCCCTGCCGCGACCTCGCCGCATCTGGCCTCGGCCGCCATGCCTTGCGCCGCCCGGGCAGCAAGCCGCGATAGAGCCACCTCGCCGCTCCCGTGCTTGGCGTGGGGCGGCCGTAACTCATCGACCCGAGTCCCTAGAGGAGGCTCGCGGGCTCGCTCTTCTTCGTCGGGGCCACCGCAGCGCGCGATTATTGCGCTAGCAGCGTTCAGGGTTGCTCTCGCCTCCCTATCCGTGCGGCGTTGGCGCGCGCTCTTCGTCCCACGCATCGCGCGCCGCGGCGCTCAGATGCGCTTGCCCCGCGCTCTCCGCCTCTGGTTTGGCGGAAGGCCGCCCGCCCCCCGCCCCGCTCCCATCGCTGCGCCCAGCTTCTATGGTTTTATTAATTTTTCTAAATCTTTCTAATATTTAATTACGGTTTTGGCAATATGTGAATTTAAAATTTCTAACAAATCATTGGGCATGACTTTCCGCCTTTGAAATTTGTTATTTTTATATCTCACAAACAAAAGTCAAGTTTGGACAAAATATTTTTCTGAGGATCATGATATCATCTACATGTGTGATTTTTTTTTTTGTAAATTTAGATGAACTTTTTATAGTTTAGACAGTGCGTTTTTTTAAAGTTCTGCTGGTTTAAAGATAGCATACATTGCCAACTTCAGTAGGGGGTACATTGGTAATTCCACTGTATCCTTGATCGACCCAACAGATCCTGTCAGCAAACAAGCGGTGCCAGGGTCCCAGGATTCATAGGCCGTAAAGTTTCCGACTTCCCTCGTTCTCCATTTGATTCTTCCAATTCCAACTCCGCCGCTTCGCCTCGCTTCCTCCGCTGACCTCATGGCGTCCGCCGCCGCCACCCAGAACCGGAATCCCCTTAATCTCAACATCAAGCTCCCCATGGCTCAGCGGGCTGCGCTGCCCCTTCACCTTCCTCTGCCCGCCGCAGTCGCCCCCGCCTCCGCCGCCTCCTCCTCCTCCCCCGCTGCCACCTCCGGAGCCTGTGGTCCCACGGCAGCGGAGGCTGCCGAGCCTGCGGGTGACCACGGAGTACGACAGCGAGGAGGGCGTGTTCGTGAACAAGGTGTCGTGCAAGCTCGCGGGGACCTCGCCAAGCTGCGGCTCACCTTCCAGAGCGACCCGCAGGCGCAGTGGCAAGGGGGCGGGGAGGAAGGGGACCCGCTTCAGCAGCTCTTCGCCGCGCCGTTGGTGGGGTTCATCACCAAGCACTTCTCCGTGCTCTATGATGTCGAGGCACGCAACGCGCTGCTCCAGGAGACTGCTCGCTTCCTGGAGGCGCCGTCCGGCTCCGTGCCTCGCACGATGTCAAGGTATTGCGCCGTAAATTTGAGTCAAGGAATGCTTTAGTCGCACTTAAACTTCATACTTTTACTCTGTTTAGAGATTTTTTTTCCCTTTCATTCACTAGATCATTTATATTCAAATTTGCTAAGTTGAAGTGCCAATGTAATATTGGGTTGTTGTCAACAAATTATTTTTGGGTTTAATGTGCCTTTCCTTGGTTTCTCAGGCGCACCAAGGAGAAGTTTCGGTGATGACTAGTTTGGGTGATCCGCTATATAAACTGGAGTTATCATCTTTGGTGCCTTACAGTGGTTTGGTGAGTATCTAGGTTCCTTTACTGGTGACATTTCTTTTAATCCTTTATCAAATACTTTATGTATTCTAACAAGGTTCAGATGTCCTATTAGGCTGCTATCATTGTTAGGGCACTCACAATGCTAGAAACTATCATGGTTTCCATAGTCTTGGACATTGTGTCAGAAACTATCTCTCACAATGCATTTTTCTATCATGATATCACATGGCCCACTTGCCACTCTCACAACAAATTGTCTTGGTTTATGTGAAGACTTGGTTTCTTAGTTAGACTTGGTTTCTTGGATTTTTCCTCTCTCTCTTCAATAAATGGCGCCACATCAAAGAAAAGACAATAAATAGAGGGGTAATAAATGAGGATATAAACTATGATAGAATCTGCATTGTGAGTGCTCTTATGTGTTCAGATAAATCTTGATTGTCGTTGTCATGGACTTAAACTAGTGAGTTCATCCCTCTGGTATCACCTTGGGAAATACTAGAAACGCTACCCCTAACAGTTAAAAAGAGGTTCATAATATTAAAAAAATACTGACCATTCAAATACTATTTTGCCTGTGTTATCTGAACTATTCTTGTAAATTTTGACCTCTATATTTTTCTATTTTTAGTTGCATCATGCAATGTACCATATATCTTAAAGTTGCATTTCAGAGATTTTGTGACTACTATACACAGTTATGTTCTTATTAATTAAGACACTACATAAGTTTCTCTTTTGGCTAATAATATATGGGGTCTAAAACCCTGTTAAATATAAAAGGTTTCTCCTTTTTTATTTGATTTGGCAGCCAAGGGCAACATTCCACTTCCCTATTGGTCAAGTTTCAGTTGAAGAGAAGATAAATGAAGATGACGAGAAGGTGCTGTCTGTTTATGGGATTGGAAAATCTGATTTCTTGGACGGTGTTCTTACTGCTCAGTATAATGGAAATGATCTTAATCTAAGTTATTGTTATAAGGTGAGCTATTTAATGCTGTTCTTTGTTCTTTTTTGGACTTCCTGTTAAGTTTGATTCCGTTCATACGTTTCCTGTGGCAGGACAAGGAATTAACTTTAGTTCCAAGTGCCTCATTGCCTTCCAATGCAGTATCCATAGACTTCAAAAGGCGTTTTGGTCCTTCTGATAAGTTGAGGTAAGGCTACAATCATTGTTCTGTGATAATTGCCTTGTGCCCACATATAAATGCATCCCCTAAACAATTTTTTTGTCACATGGTCTCTACATTAATGCTTCAGGTTTTTAATTTCTCAAGTTACTTCCAGTAACTATTTTGTGAATTGCACTTGTATTCAATCTGTTTTGCTACAATTCAGCAAAGCTTTCTTGATGATGTGTTCATAGAGGAAAACCAAGCCACCTTCTGCAATGAAAAGAATGTTCAAAGAACTCCATTTAGTCCCCCTCAAGTATCGTGGGGACTTGGAGTCCACTTAACCTGCTGAAGTATGATTTAGTTAACTTAACACACTCTTTTTCTTAAACTAGATCACTATTCATCTTTGGCTCTTATTTGATCCTGGTTTTAGTCCATGGAGAGAGAGAGGGTTGAGCACTTTTTCTGGTCAAGAATGCTAGCTTGGCCGGTTTTTGACATGGAAACGGGTGTTTGACATACATTCTTCCTCCTAAAACTCTTTGTGTGTGTTCAGTAGGGTTGCCAACCCTTAGCCTGGCTCCTTGGAGCCAATTTTGGCCTGTTTGGTTGCCTGGAAGTGGGCTGGAGCCTGGACAGGCCTCGCCATCCATACCCCTTTAGGCGGCTTCGGGAGAGCGACCAATTTGGTCGTTCAATCCTAGCCAGGCCGAAGCCAGCCCGCTTCGCCGTTCCCGTCACCTCCGGCAAGCTGCTCATCCTCTCGGCGCCGTCGCTCCTCCTCGCTCGTGCGGTCGTCCGCCGTGCTCCTCCTGTGCGTGCTCTCTTCGACCGCATTTCCTTCCATATCCCGGGCCCGAGTGTCCCAGCGCGTCGGCCGGCGGGCTTCTTCCGGATCTCCCGCGGCCACTTTCGACGAGTCCAAGCTCCCCAATGTCCATGGCTTCCAGCTTCTCAGCATCCGCTGGTGGCCAAACCAGGTGCTGCCGCCCTGCTCCAACGACCGAGTCCTGCGGGCGCTCGTGTGGAGCTGTGGCAGCGACCGCACAGCAACAACAGTGTGCAACGGCGGCACGGCAGCAGCAGCGTGCAGCGGCTGAGCAGGGCGGCGTGGACGCGATGGAGTGGCGGCATCGAGGGCTGCTGTGGCGGCGTAGCATGACCTTGACTACTTGGACCTCGTGGACAGCAGCTCCGCCACAAGCGTGGTCTTCTCTTGCTCGTGCGGTCCGATGCTCCAGCCAGGATGCCACTGCTTGCCATGATGCTGCAGGCCACTGCTCGTTTGCCGTGCTCCAGCCAGGATGCCACTGCTCGTCATGCATGAACTGCTGCACATCGTTGTGCTCGCCATGGCCGTGTCCTGCGCAACACCTGTTCGATAAATTCCCTCAATGGTGGTAAACTTAACTACACAAAGAAGAGGTGATTCTACAGCCAAATCAGCAAACATAACACACTAGCCACGCTTAGATAGCGCATGCAACCAAACAAGTTCATCTTGGCTTGCTAGCGGGGCCGTGCCCCACGCGCGTGCAAGGTGTGCGATGGTACGAGGCCTCCCATTAGTAGGGGCCCAAAATTACAGAGCTATGTAAATATTTTTTTGTATTAATTACTAGTTGCTAGATATTGCTGCAGAACTGCTAGCTATGCAACGTGCTCGGCGCTGCCTAAAACTGTCGTACCAACAAAGTAATTAATTTTTTTATTAGTTTCAATTTTGTTAAATGATTCGTATATATGAACTAGAATTGTTGTATTAGTGTTCTCCAAGGATATAAGAAAGACTTAATAGCATTGAGAGTGAAATACTGGAAAACATTAATTATGAGTATATTATTAAAGATTTCATTGCAAAAGAACACTAAGAGACACCCGCAAAAAAAACACACACACTAGAGAATGATATTGTTAAAATAAAGATCATGCAACAAAGTGTTAAATATGTATGGTCCTTACATGCTCAGCATTGCTTATCGTAGCCGAATCCACTCATCATCGAGATGTGTGCATTAGGAGAGAGAGTGAGAGCATGTGAACATTGGGAGAGAGAGTGTTGTAGCACGAATCTTAAAGCACATTTGAATAGTGGGAGATAAACAACATTAAGCATGTACATGCCATCTTGTATAACTAGATTTATCACAATGCTATTTACATGTTATTATCGTTCTATTTCTTTATTTTAAAGTTTGGAACAGGCCCCGGATTGTATCGGCATGGCACTGTTGCTAGGGACAGGCTTGGTCTAGCCTGGCTTAGTTTTGCTAGCCAGGCTTGTCAAACAAACCAAACAAACCCTTTGTTTCTCCTTGGGACGTTCCGCCTTCCTCTCATCTCTCTGTTTCTCTCCTACAGAAATAGGAACCAGTTTCACGAAGCTTGTCTTGTTACCTTCATCAATTGATGTATATAGCCCTGCATATTCTTGCTTCACACAATGCATCGATCACGCAAACTCAAGTAGCGAATTCAAATCAAATGCAAGTTTACTAACTTCCTTTCTGTATTGTAATACATCCAGTATCTCCATCTTGCTATGGCTTCTTGGAATCACAAAGGAGAGGGGGACTTGTACGTGAAGATTCCCTATCTCTACCATGCTTGTAACTGTGATGCCCCTATAGAGATTGTGCATACCAAGTGCCAAACTGATCTCACCCATACAAACCCTAACTCTCTAACTAGTCACCACTATAGTGCTATTGAGAGCTTTTGTTCTTTACTGGTTCTAGCAGGAGTGCATTTGTTGTCAATTACCTGCTTTTAGAGCTCATTGTGGCTGCCGGAAGAGCAAAAGTTGAAAAATGAACTCTTTTACGAAAGAGAGGGGGGTTAAATAAGCCAAATCTTAGTTTAATGGGTATGCTGACTTGACTGTACTTAATGAGAGGAGTAAAATGGACTTCTTCCAATATTCAATTACTCTGTCTGCACACGTCACTGAGCCTGAAGGGTTTAAACTATTGATAAAAACACATTTGCATTTTGCAACTTCTGATCATGCTTATATGAGCCCTTAATGTCCTCTCAAGGTTTTGCCATATATTGCAAGTTTCTCTTCAGATTCTTAAAAGTCAGCAACATGCCCTGCCTTCCGGGATCTTAATTCTGCCTGCTAACTGTTTTTGTTACATAGTCCCTCCGTTCTAAATTATAAGACATTTTAGCTTTTCTATATACATAGCTTTGGCTATGCGCCTATGCACTTAGATATACACTGTGTCTAGATATATAGTATTATTATAGTAAAAGCAATACGTCTAGAAAAGCTAAAACGTCTTATAATTTGGAATAGAGGGAGTAGCATAATTAAATAACTACAAGCGACAATTGGCTTATCTTCAGTAGTTCAGTGTCTTTTCCCCTATTTTGTTGGTTATTTTCTTATGTTTTTTATTGAACATTACAATCTATGCAGTTGCAACTTGCTAGCACTTACAGTCATCATATTCCTGGGATTAAAGTTGAAAGTAACTATTTGCAATTGTTTTGAAGGAATACATGTTGCATGCAACATGCATCATTTCTTTCTGCAGTGAACTTTTTATTTTTCTTCTGGTGGACATATGTAACATTGACTTCCCCTTCTTTCAGCTATCATTACAGCTTCAACACTGATGACTGGAATGCTGTTTATAAGCATACAGTGGGTAAAAATTTCAAAGTGAAAGCTGGTTATGATTCTGAGGTGCAAGTCGGATGGGCTTCCCTTTGGGTATGTTACAGCAGCATCTCTTACTGTGGTTATAAGATACAGATCAGATGCGTTTGAAAATAAGCAAAACTTACATTTCACACTTCTTCCTTATTGTTGGAATGTTGGTGATTGCAACCTTCATCACACAATGAATGCAAGGTGACACTATGTTGGGAAAATGAATAAAACCAAAATACTACAATGTCCATAGGAGATGCAGCAATTGTGGTTTAGTTTTGCTATATAATAACGATTGTGTTTGTTTTGTGTGTGTGGTTGGGGTGGGGGGATTCCATAGACTATTCGGCTATCAGGTTTCAGTTATGCGTGTCCTTTTGTATTTATAGAGAACCTCATACTAGTACAGCAGGTACCAAGTTATTTTTTTGTTTGAAACTTTGAACCGTGAAATAAGGTACTTACCAAGGTATTAGATTGCTGTTCAGTTTCCAAAGCTCTGAGGCCTTACACATGGTATTGCTGTTTCTCAATTTATTGTGGAATCCACCCATAATAACGAAAGTACATCGAACATAAGATATTGCCATATTGGCCATATTTTGCACTGGGTATTTAAATCATATGGACTATAATTGTTCTTGTTGGCACCTTTGGTAAAATGATTGTCATGGATCAACCTTTATATCCTATGTCACATTGACAATTAGCATTATTGACACTGAAACTATCATGACCTTCTGATAGTTTGAAACTTTGAATTGCAATGACACGCAGTAATAATATATTAATTTATGGGATGCTTTTTATGTTAGGTCGGAGAAGAAGGGGGCAAAGCGTAAGACTGCGCCAATGAAAACAAAACTTCAGCTTATGCTTCAAGTACCCCAGGATAATATCAGAAATCCTGTTTTCATATTCAATGTGAAGAAACGATGGGATCTGTAACCTGATGTAAGTTATCCATTTATGTGGAGACTCCAAAGCCTGCGGCAAACCTTTTGTTGCAGTCTTCGTAGGTCAACAACCAACACAATCCATGAGCTCTTTCTATTTACTTTCATGTACTTTCAACTATTGTACATATTATGCAGCGCCAGAAGCAATCCGAAATTTATGTAAAGCCTACTGAAGATCAGGGTTAACCCAAGTTCGCTGCTTGTGTACTATCAATTTTCTTGTAGGAACAGAGGCTGCCCTCAGGGCGATTGTACTTATATTCTTTGATGGCTTAATGGGTAGAGCTTAGGTAGTACGGGGCTCCTTTCAGATTTTAGACTAGCCATTTGGGATTTATGTAAGAGACACTTGGGCTATTATTGATTTATTCATATATCCATCAAATATCATATGATCCTACATTAACCATTATTCAATGTCCAATTGTCACAAGCCCATTGGAGTGCAAGATTTCAAAAAAAAAAAAAAAAAAAAAAGATCACTGAAGAAATTAGGGAGGAAAATGAGGAGCATAAAGTTTTATTTCTCAAAAAGAAAAGAAAAGAGGAGCATGCTCTCATGTTAGTTCTTCGAAAAAATGAGGAGAGCATGCTCTACGCATGTCCTCGTCAGCCACCTATTTCCGCATACCTAAATGAATTCAAAATGTTTACACCAATTTTATATAGAAACATTTTATTTTCATAACTCATCCGACGTTGAGATAAATTTAGTCTATATATACATCTAATAAGAACAAACCCCACTAGCTAATTCTCTGCGATTTCGTGAAGCCACATCATCAGCCGGTCTCGCAGCCACTAACATGTCACACAAATGCAGGTCCTGCAACTCATCTAAACTAAAAGGCATGCATGTTCAGGCGTGCAGAGCTAGGTAAAGCGTCTCCCATCAAGTTTTTAGAATAAGTGATCTCGTCGGATGCTTTAATGTGAGCACATGAGGTGCACATGAGGTTCTAGAGTTTGTTATAGCTGCAGACTTGCTATCTAAATATTATTCTAGTTGCCTATCCTCTACTGTGACTTGAACTTCTGGCTAAAAAAATTCTCAAAACTTTCAACTAATATGTAACTCCGTACATAGGGAACGTAACTGGTACAACTAAATAAAGAAGAAGCGATCCAAAAAATTATTAACTATAAAGGGCTCCTTTGGGGTATGAAAGCTGCCCAACTTAGAGTGAAGTGGATGGTTGGAGATGCATGGCACGAGGATTAGTTTTTGGGAACATGTGTAATGCTACCTTCGCCACACAGTTTGGGCCTTCGTATGTCATTTACATGTGTGAGTTGGTTTTGTGTTCGTGTGTTCCGTGGTGACCTACGAATGCAATTCGGCTCATTTACGGGTTGTATTTCTTCCTCAGGGCACAAGATTGACGTAATTTACATAGTAACACTTCTCGTAGGTTTTTAGGGCGCCGCACCGCAGCTGTGCATTCTCCAAATAGTCAGATAATAAATAAATAAAAAGGGTCCAAGAAGTCCGCCTTTCTGCTGCGGATTCCCTGCAGTAATCGCTAGCTTCGTCATCCTGTTTTTGTTTTTCTTGCAGATCTCGGAGATGGCCCAAGAAAATGCAAGTGGAATAGGTGATGGCAAAACTATAAACATCTTTTATGCCCCTCCCGTCCTCTCCCCCCTCCCGCTGGGCTTCGGATTTTTTTAACGACAGTTGTTTGGTTGTTTAATTCCTTAGGTGCATTCTGGAAGGGTGTTCTTTTTGGGGATCATGAAGACGATTCGGATATGGAGGCTGAGGAGGAGGATCCTAGCGATCAGGAGGGTTTCACCCAAGAAGCCCTGAATGCAAAAAACAAGTGGTGTTATGCCTGTCCAAATCCATCGTCTCACTTGTCTCTTCTGTTGGTACTTTCACTGCTCTTCACCTGCTGTACCCCATCGGCTCCGTGTTTTCCATCAAGTTTTGCACATGTTTCTCATCATCAAACTAAGCTTGTGAGTGAAACTTTGACCCTGTTCTGCTACACAATTGTGCAGATGGGAAGCCTCTGTTTGCTTGCACAGGCACAGTGGTCAATCATGTGGGTTCTGAGACATGGATACTCACCTCAGCTACGCTGGTTAGGAAACCTGGCACCGACCATGATGCTTACAAAGCAGATGAAGTTAAGGTCAGCGTAACAGCAGATTTGATGTACTCACTTCCTTCTTCATTGATGTGGGCAATCCTGGATAACTAGGCTTTGATTTAATTATCACAGATTGAAGTGCTTCTGCATGACAAAAGGACTATCAATGGGTGTGTCTCAATGTGCAATTTGCACTATAATATTGCTGTTGTCACTGTTGAGATACAGTTTGATCTTCCCATGGTGGTGCTTAATGATCTTCCTGAATGTTACTCATTGCTCGGTCGGCCTGTGATAGCTGTAGCTCGGGACTCCAAGTCACGAGCTTTACTGGTGAGGCAGGGGGTCATGATTCGTAAAAAGAAGCAAGTTGGACTGCAGTGAGCTTTTGCTGTGTACCTGTCCTGTTAATAAGGTAAGAAATAATACAATATTTAAATTTAATTGTGAGTCAAAAGGATGTGAATATGAATGAATATCCATTATAGCAATTAAAGAAAGGCTGTGTGTAAAATTAGTTTTGTGAGATGGTAAGGCACCATATGTAGTTTGCCGAACATCCGGTTACTCTTGAATGATTACAAGGCTGTTTATAGAGTGAGGTCCAACTTACACTCTTAATCTGTGAAAGTGCATATAACTTCAATTACAAGTCAATACTCTTTTTTTTATGGTGTGCAGACCATGTAACCTTAGTTACTCATTGTAGATCATGAGGATATAAATTTAACCTGCCCTTCTTTTATGCACTAATCCTGCCAATGAAGTATTTCCAAAATTAAAATGCTTCACGGGAGTGTTTTTCAATAATTTGAAACTGTATATGCATATCCTGCCGATATTCGGAATGATGTGAAAACTTACATTAGTACTATTTTGGGGTTTGTCATATTTTAGCAGATTTTTATCGGGGGCTAGTCGTAGACTTTGAAAGAAGAATCATTGGCATAATTTTTTTTGGCAAGGACACCACTCATATTGTGCCAATCGAGATTATGGAAAGATGTGCGGAACACTTCAAGAAGTTCAGGTGCTATTTATTCTCTTTGGGGCATGAGTATGTCATATACATTGTATTGTTTAGCTTTGTACTCTTGAAATGTGTGCGCACTGCGCACAAATAAAATGTACACTTTGGTGGGGAAGCTCTCCCCCGTTTGCTTTCAAAAGAAAAAAAAAAAATGTACACGCCCTTGCATAGATGTATTTTAACATGTGCATGCCTAAGTAAGTTGGATGCATGTGAAGTAGTTTTTAATAGTTTAACTTTGTATAGAGGTCCTTAAGCAGCAAGGATATGGTTTCTTTTGGTTTGCAATGGTATTACTGTTGTTTTCTATGCAAGGGTTCTGTAATAAGTTATTTCTATTAGCTTACTTATTAGCATAGAATCCTTAAATTTATTCTGCGATAACAGCGCTCATTGAGTTTTAATTGTTCCTTTCCTTTCTTAACTGTTCTATCTTCATTATATGTAGCATCATTTGCTCTCGATATTATTCCCTGGTGACTCCTTTGTATTTCTTATTGCTTCTCCTGTTAGCTTTTAAAATCACCATCTATAATTTACATTAACCATGCTAGTTTAAGAATTAAAAAAATGGTCGGCACCTCTGTGGTTTATAAATTACTGGAGTTAGTTCCTACTTCCTAGTAATGAACCGGAACAAAGTAGGGTAGGCATTATTGTAGTAATGTTATAAGGATTCACTGCAAGCATTTGTCTACCACTGCACTTATCGTTTACTATTGAGAAGGTTGCAAACCTTATGCTGTATGCTGAATGCAGGACACTAAAAGCAGCCTTGTGTCTGCATAAAGGGACATGCTCTTCACAGTTTGGAACTTAGCAGTCTGGAAATTTTATGCCTCAAGTTCCCGAACCTATCTTGTGGAATTGGGTTGTGGTAGACCAGGTAGTCATCAGTGTAGCCCCCCCCGCCCCCTTACTGCCCCCACACACAGGACGGAAGAAATAAACCTGACGACCCATCCCTATTCTCGCTCACAGGAAAAAAAAAACTAGTCTCACTCGCAAACACATTTAGTAACTGCATTTGTGATTATTTGTTTAGTACCATGGTGATTTCTTTAAACCATTAACTTTATGATTTGTATAGATGCGTAATTGTTGGCAACACTATGTATTGTGTGGAGTTATGGATAAACTCTCTTAACACAAAATTTGTTAGACAATTACATTTTTTTGAGAAGTACATACAAAACCAAAATTAAGATAGGGCTTGCAGTTTGTGGAAATTGACGCTGAGTGTATTTTTCTTCTTTAGAACATTAGCTAATAATAGCATGTTTTGTTTACATGATTTTCTTTTAAATCCCATTTTCATTGGCTTAATCACATTTTGTGTAGATATCTGGAATATCATCAGCAAATTTTGGAGGCATCGAGGCTGGTGATATCATCTGCAGTATCGATGGGGTTGTTCTATATTCTGTAGCTCAGGTATAATTTTGACATTTTGTGAGTGCAAATCCTTAACACTGTTTGCATGCCATCTTGCAAATTTTGATCTCTTGTTTTAAATTATAAAACACCAAATATTTGTTTCAAAAAAGATATACTTGTTATCTTTGAAGTTGCAGAATTGTCTCTTTAAGCATATTGAAATGTTTTGAGTTCCAACCAATATCCGTTAGCAAAATACCTTCATTTTCCTGACACTGCACTTTCGTATTTCATTACATGGTGAAAATTACCCTTCCAAAATTTAGTGATGGATGCCTGGCAGGTAGCCTCCAAAACCACAGAGGAAATCAACCTATATGCTCTAGGGTCTTCAACAACCTGACTTAGACCTTGTATCTATCCCCAGGACGTGTGTGTGCTGTATGTTTTACTTTACTCTATGCGCCCTTTAGGGTTCTTGTGCTGATGGCACTTTCTATACATAAACTCTCTTTCCTTAATTGAGAGTCAGAGCTCCTGCCAGTTTTCTTCAAAAAATTATTAGGAATCTACTAATTCTTTAGCTCACTTCATATCCATCTTCACCCTATTTTGGATGTAGAATTTAGACACTCTGGTCGTACTATTTTAAAAGCCTTATCGTACTTTGTGTAGTTCATGCAATGTTTTCTTTCCTGTTCCCAGCTTACTACGATTCTTCTTGATACGGTGTTTGCTATGAAATCCCAGAAGGCTGCCATCCTCCAGGTTAGTTTGGATAACTATCTTAATTTCCATAGCTTCTTGCTGTTGATACTTCTCTTCATGGGGAAATCAGGCAGTGATACAAAGACCAAGAGACAACACCAAATTTGTTGCAATACTGAATATATGGGAAAATGATTCTGTCGAATGTGGCAATTCCTTTTGTAACAGGTTATTTCTCAAACACAATAGAAGTTTTCGTGTCTTACTGTTGATTAATGTTATGATGTAGTTTTTATTACAATTTAAATTTTTTAGAGCCTTTGTTTATTACAATTGTAGATGGCCATTGCTGTGAAAGAAATGAGATTCTGGTGTTCAAATATGAAGTTATTGCACTTGAATGATGTAAGTAATTCTTAGGCCCTGGAGTTTTTTTTTTTTTTTTTTTTTTTTTTTTATACAAAAAGAACGAGCTCTTCCTCTCAATTAAGGAAGGAAAGAAACAAAGGTTTATGTAGAGGACACGACCCACTTAGATGGGCAAAGAAACAGGACACAAAAGGCCGACAAGGCAAGCACATCCATAAAGCAAATTAGAGAGGATGCACTTGACTTGTGGGTATATATCTAGGGGTATAGATATTGTGCAATTTTAAGTGTAACTAGATTTGTAGAAAATATTAGCAATATTTGTATATTTAAATAAGTTTATTATGAAAATAGATTTAACGATATATCTATAAAGTACTAATTGTGTACAACTCCTTGTGTTCCAAATTATAAGTTACTTTGATTTTTTTGGTTGATCCATTTTGTCAGGTATAGACATATATTATTATATCTAAAGGCATAGCAAAATAGATGTAAAAAAAGTCAAAACGACTGATATTTTTAAAACAGATGGAATATAAATATTAATATTTTTTTTATATATTTATCAAACGACAGAGGAGCGTACTGCCAAAGATAGAAGTTAGTCAAGCTTTTTTTTTTCGGCGGTCTTATATTCAAAGTTTTTATTGTTTGGATGGTTTTATTTCGTTTTTTTTCTATTTTTATATCCAATAAATTCTCATTTATTGCTGATGTTATCAGGAAGAAGAGGGACGTCGAGGTCTGAAGATATTTGGACAAGAGCCGAAGCCATTGGATAGGTCGTAAGATGTAGTATTTCGCAGTTAATATACAGAGCCTTCTCGACCTTGTTTCCCAGGCTTGAATTTTTTTGCATTTGTTCTACGCCTTCCAAATGAGTTCGTGTTAGAATGAAAAAATTGTACGAGAAGCAAGTGGAGTATGAATACGTTAGCCGTCCATTTCAAGTAACGGAATCTTGCACATCGGGCTGCAGCTGCGTTTTTTTTTTTTTTAAATGACACAAGACAACTTGAGACACTCACAACACATACGCACACTCACCCCTATGAACACACGCGACGCCAAACCCTACCCCTATGAAGCACCTTGAAGGGGCGGGGCGGCCGGCAGATCTGGAGATTACCGAAGTCACCGTGGCGCTTCGTCGTCGGCGGAACGTCGCTACCACGTTTTGAGGCCGATGAGCTCTTGAATTTGTATTGCTGTTGTGATTCTCGTCCTTAGCGATCTAGTCCAGCTATCATTATGTAACTCGTACTTAACCGTCCTATTCTTGTGGCGTACCAGCATGAATAGGTGCGGAGCTAGAAAACTGGGCACCTCTGACCTGATCTGGTGCCATGTGGTGCCAGAAGCATGCTTTGTTGTTGTTAGGGCTCACCCAACGCGCCACTCTGGTGTCTAGCCCTAGCCTCCACTTAGGCATCAATCAGCCATCTCATCATAACCAGTGGCTTGCAGCAGAGGAGCAGAAGCTGTGAATGCCTCAACCGAGAAATGTCACAAGCTACTGCTTTTTGAAAAAATCCAGACATGTTGTGAGTGAGCAACTCACTAGCAGGTTTCTGCACATGGAGAGAGAATATTGAAGTCAGTAGCAGATACTCCCTCCGTCCCTATTTGACCGTCGCCGTTGGTTTTCGTGCCACAGCTTTGACTAAGTTTGTACAAAATACGTGCAACATTTAAATCTCCAAATAAATTTGTTAAAAAACTAGGCGAAAAGATCTTTCCGATGATACTAATTACTTAGCATAAATATTTATATATTTTAATATATAATTACGGCATTAGTTTCTCGGGGAGGCGAAGCGACAAACATTTAGGGGACGGAGGGAGTAAATCAATGTAGCCTGCAGTGGAGAGATGACAGCTCAACAATTTTTTTATCTATATGGTCGATTGAGACCTAATTTTTTTTTTTTACATGGCTGATTGAGACCACTACGCCTAGCTGCCTCCATAGGGGCTGCCCTTACCAATCATGCTCTTGAGTACGTTGAAAAGGAGACGATCTTTGCATGACACTTTTGTTTTTAGGAGTCTTTTGCATGACACTTTTTCCCACCCAAGGTTTGGGATCATCACCCCATTCCAGTCAGTCAAAGCCATCTTAGGTGCAAGGCTCTTCCAAACATTTCTAGATTAGGCACTCCTAGTCCTAGCCCACCCAAGTCCTCGTGCAAGCAGTAGACCAATTCACTAGACATTGTCTCGTGTCGGCGTTCTCCTCTTCTTTCGAAAGGCAGTATCTTTTGTTTTTATTGATCTTTTTTCTTGCCCAAACGGCTAGCGGGAACATCGTGAGATGATAAACAGACATAGAGGCTTTTTATATGTATCTTGTCATTTAAATTTATTAACCTCTCAAAATACAAGATTGATTTTATTACTGTAATTATATTTTTTTCATATTTTTATTTTTGTTTATTTTATTATGGATTATATTAGAGCATCTCCAACAGTTTTGGTATTTTGATTTGGCATTTGACTTTTGCCAACTCCCCATTCTAAATGCCAAGCCAAAAAAGAACTTCCTCCAACGGTTTTCTTTATTTTTGTTTTGGCATATGGGAAAAGTGGGGCCGGGAGGGTGCGGTTGTTGGTTCCTCATCGGATCCTCGTTCGTAAAGTCGCCATGCGTCGGACATGCAAAAGACGCACGCAAGAAATGCCAAAGCTCCCAAGTTTTGGCAAAAATGTCAAAAGGAGGACCTGATTTTGCCAAACTCACTAAAATGCAAAAGGGATTTCAAAACTGTTGGAGCATTGTTTTCTAGATTTTTTACAAAAAATGCAAATGTCAAACCCATATGCAACATTTTGTTGGAGATGCTCTTACGCTCTTACGAAGCCAGGCAGGCAGGCATTTGTGTACGTTTTTTTTTTTTTTTTTTTTTTTTTTTTGGGGAAGGCACTTGTGTACTACTACGTGGGATGGTGATTGGCGAGCGAAGCTGGACAATGCAGATGCAGAGCGAGGCTGGTGGGCCGAGGCGCCGAGCGACGCAGGATGGGCCAGGCCAGGCACGACAGCGCGCAGCCGATTTTTTAGTTGGAACGTAACGCAGCCGAATTAATTCGCCGGGGATCACCCTCTTCTCCACCAAAGAATAGCCTAAAAGGAACCCTAACTTGATCAGATGGTTCTCGATCTTTTCCGCCTGGGTTTGATTGAACTGCTGCCAAGTCCAAACAGTCAAGTTCACATCTTGGATTGCTTGTGCTGCATGTTAGATTGTTAGGCCACTAATTTCGGTCTGGTGGTTTTGATTCCAACGCTGAGCTGATCCCCACGGCAGGTACCACAAGGCGGACACTGAGGGACACGATCGTCATCCTGAGATGCAATAGGTAATCGTTGCTAGTACCCCCAAGCACATACAGTAGCTTTTAATTTCCCTTGCCTAATTCTTAGTGCGCGTGTGGTTGCATTGAAAGCCATCTACTTTTTTCTAAGCAATCGTGGTCATTGCCTCACAGGAATTGACTATTTGGTCATTGCCTGCACAGAGCAGTAGATACAGTCTGCGTGGTTGCAATGTTGATTTAGCAACAAAGTTGAGGAGGGACGAACTCAAGGAGAGGGAGAGGGAGACAGAGAGACACATTCAAACTAAGCGCTTAAAAAAGGAGCAGAGAATCAAAGATAAAGAACAAGTGGCCAAGATCTTAGAGTGAAAAGCAACTATGCATGCCCAATATGACTTATGGGAGAAAGAACAGGAAAAGCTCCGGCTCTCCAAACAAGGAGGGGAAAACAATGGCGGTGACTTCAGTGGCGACAAAGGGGAGAGTAAAACAGTTTATACATGTTAGTGTTTTTACCTCTCTTCTCCTTTCTCTCCTGATCCTACTATTGCCTTCTTTACTTACTCTATGCATCAACTTGCTGTAGATGAGACTATCAATAAACCTCCAGGAAGTTACAGAGGTTTTCTTTTATTCCCTTTTGCCTATTTTGCTTTGTGCCGTAGTGCTTCAGCATTCAGTTAATGGCATCGATTCTTAATTTGTAACTAGGATGGGTGGACTTCATACCCTATGAACCGGACCTTGAGTTTGGCACAGAATTTGAGCTGAAGCACATAAACTGGCAAGTTGAGAAGTCCACTCTGGAGCTTGCTCGATGTGTGGTTGGTCTTGAATGTTTTACAGGTGAATAACTTCATCTGGATGGGCGTTGTTGCTTGTGTTAGTGTTGACTTTAACAACTAGTGTTTCATTTTTTGTCTGCAGGAGACACAGAGATCTTCTCTTGCTCTGGCACAATAGTTGAGTATGTGGATGATACTGCTCATGTAGTGACATCTGCAAGTTTGATAATATGTCCAGACAAAGACGAGCAAGTTGATAAACCTAAGGTTGCTGGACTATTCTCGTCCTGTACTTAGAATCGTTTGTCTTTCTTTTCCTTAAAACGGTATTAGTATTTAACTTTGTTCGTATAAATTTGGTTGTAGATCAATGTATGGTTAGCAGGTGATCAAAAACTTGAGGGCTTTGTGTCAAATGTGGACTTCTATTACAACATATGCATGATCAAGGTCCCTTGCACTTTTCACCTGACAAGCAAAAGCTTCAACCAAAACTCTGGACTCTTCAATTTTTATGAAAACTGTACAAGAGATGTTGTAGCACTAGGCCGTACCTGTGAGCTTCGCGGCTTAAAGGTTGCTTCAGGAAAGCTTATTCCAAGGAAAAGCAGGTTTGATTGTGAAGAGCTATTAGTTTCATCTTGCAAGATTTCACAGGTAGGTCAAGCAAATTGGATTGCAAACTGATGTCTGGTCTAGTAATTTTACAATTTTATTTGAAGACCATTTCGAACTGAATTACTTCTCGGGCCCTAAGCACATTTATCTGGTCAGTAAGTTTATAGAGCTATGAAAATAATGTCCTAAAGCTGAAGGATGTTGTTTATAATACCATAGTTTAGATCTCAGAGACATTGTGGTAACCAATTTATTGTGCCATGAAAAATTGTTATGGACTTTCCTTATAGAGTATTAGAGTACATTTGGTAGATAATCTGTTGCTACCATCACTACTACTTGCAAGCGAATTGCAGAGCAAGACCTGACTGCTACAACAGTCAAGGTCACTAATGGCTGCAAGCAATTGCATAGCAACTTCCTAGCAAAGTTGACTTAGACTAAAGACCTGCTATAGCGGTCAAGGTCTTCTCCTTGTAATTTCTAGGAAAGCCACTATGGCTGGTTTACCCCCCAGTCTTGTACTCTCATATATACTGGCTGAAGCCTCAATGCAATGCTATCAATCAGTTGCACCAATTCTATTCTTCTACATAGAGGGTGATTGAGCTCCTTCACTATCTTGTGGATTTTTTTTTCAGCCAGTCATATGTTTTAGATCCATTTAACTGTAAGTCCAGGGATCCAAACATAAATAATTTGTCTCAATCATCACATAGTCGTTCCTTAGGACTGACATTCCTTCTTTCCATGTTCAACGAATGCTATGGGTCTGACTTAAGAGAACAGGAACCAAACTTAAAAATGCTTAGAGGTGTATTGTCTTCATCTCTCTACAAAACTTAGTAAAAGCTTTACTCATACAATCATGAGGTTCTACACTCTAGAAATGTTTCTTATAAAGACTATGCATTCATTTTTATTTGCATCATTTGCTTCCCAAGATTCCAGTTTTTCCACGAGGAATATTTTCTGGACCAAAAACATGTGAGAACAAGTGCCTAGCTCAAGTACTAGAGGTGAAATGTGCCTTCTTCTTTATTATCTTTGCAAAAGTTGAAGTTTTGGACCTGTTGACAGTGAGTAATGCCATGAATGTATTGGGCAGGTGAAAGGTGACACAAATTTTTAACAGATTATAAGATTTTCCATGATTTCTAAATTTTGTAGGGATAAAGAACAGTTTATATGTTGTCATTATGTTCGCTAATGTGTAGTGAGGTGCTTGTGAATTCATAACATCATTCTGCATTTTTTATGTCCTTTTTAGGATAAGTGAGGTGCTTGTAGCCAATTGCATGCCTCACGTTGACATGTCCATTACCTGTACTATATGGTGGTATGTTGTTATGATTCCTAACTCTCCCCCGGACGGTGCGTAGATTGTAGGAGTGAGTGATCGAGGGTTTAGGGTGGAGAGCGAAGGGGATCCGGCGCGGCGGCGCCGTAGCTGCTGCTGTGCTCGCGCGAGCAAGGAGAGGAGGCGGCTAGGGTAAAATCCCGGCTCCCTGAAGGAAGCCGGAAACAATAGATTGTTTCTGCTTAATATTCCCCCTTGGGGTGATTACATATTTATAGTCCGGAGACTCTAATAATAATAATAATAATACCTTCCTAAATAGATAGATAATTATAGGTTGGGCCTTTACCCCATCTAATGACCGGTGGCACTTAGCCACGATCGCTCTACGCCGTTGATACATGTTGCCGGTCATAACATATGTTGCAGGGGAATGATGTGGTGGCTTTTAACCATAGATTATTTTAATATGATAAAGAAACTTTGTTAATTTTTTTTCTCTTGAACATGCAGGAGAGTTGTGTGTCATTAACAGAAAAAAAGAGAGTTACAACACAACAAAACACCCTCATAAAACATATTACACTCCAATTCAATATTAGATGATAAAAACGACTGACCTAGAGCGACTAGTGAGCTAGTGCCTGTGGACACTCCTTGGCTCCTGCCACATTCCATAGCTGAACAGGACCACTTACTCACAGCTGAACTAGCCCTGAACCACCAATCATCAAAAGAAGTCTCTGTGGTCTGAGGTGAGGGGATAGACTGGTGGGCTTAAAACACAAGAAACAAAAAGATGCTGGATGACCTCTTGTTCTTGCTCACAAAGAGGACATGATTCAGAATGTGTAAGGTCCCTCCATGCCAACTGATCTGCTGTCCAGCAGCGATTATGAGCCACAAGCCATAGGAAGTGACATTTTGCTGTGGCGCCCATGTCTTTGTTAATTAATTAAGTGCTCATGTTGAAAGTTCATGGGTGTGGGGCGCTATACTAGGAATAGGAATAGGAAATTTGCAACTTTTGCTTGATGTTCATGGTAGAACTAAATGAATTTCTTCTACCATATACAATACAATCCATTCTTTACCTATATTTCTTACAAATCATCAATTAAATACTAACTCCAGCCGTTGCGTTTCAAAACTCAATTAAGTGCTAACAAAATATTGTGCAGAAAGGTGTTGGTGGTCCTCTGATGGATTTTGATGGAAATGTAATTGGAATGAACTTCTATGACAAGAAAGGAACTCCTTTCCTTCCAGGTTTCATTGTGTTGAAGTGTTTACAGCACTTTGCTAACTTCGGGTATGTATTTTGTTACTTATCTTTGCACATTCACTTTACTAATTACTGTACTCATTAAGTGCAGACTTAATTCATTTCGATATCAGGGGAAATGTAATCCCCTACATGTTTTTTTTTTTAAGACTATGCCTCATGGTCTTTGTAGCATTGATGAATAAAATGACCCATATGTTGATGCAGGAAAGTGATACGACCTTTGTATGGACTGCAAGTTAAAACTCTTTATGAAGCAGATCTTAGCGTACTTGAACAGGTGGTAAAGGGTGGGTTCCCTGCGAGGTGTGGTGTAATTGTCGTGAAGGTATGGATCTTCCATCTTTTGCACTTCTCATGTTTCTAATTCAATGCTGTGGATGTGAACTTTTTGCCATAGTAATAGAGAAACTCTGTTTCGGTGTGTATCCAGCTAGTTTGTCTTCTGGTTTCAGGTCTTCTGTTGCGAATAAGAAGCTTTTGTTTTCTGTGTATTTGTGTTGCAGGTACAAGAATCTTCCACAGACCTTTCTGAAATAAAGGTTGGGGAAATAATCACTCATGTTGATGGTGTCCCTTTCTCCAATGCTGCAGAGGTATGTACGATTTTAATCTCATGTGGAATCCTTGGTCTGTCAAAAATGGTGCTGAATGCCATCGTTTTTTGGTACTAGTTGGGCGGCATACTTCTGGACATGTGTGGTAAGCTTTGGCTGGACCGAAAGAAATTGAACCTTTCAGATGAGTTGAACGAGATGGCCGCAGTTATGAGCCTTAAGGTTCTATTTTCACTATAATTGCATTGGGTCTTTGCTATGGTTCTGCTAACATAATGACAGCATCTTGTTTTTATATCCAAAATCCAGTTTCTTGTGACAACATATAGTGGTTGTAAACCTGAAGTCACGACTCGAACAATGAACGTCAACACGTTTACCCCCAGCAGACTTAACAGGTAGTTTTCATATGATCTAGAAAGTGTAGCCTTTGGAGTTTTTGAACATAAATAGCCTTTGGAGTATCTAATATATTAGCACTTTGTTTACCTGCAGGTGGCCACTTCCCAGGCCAATTATTGTCCGGCAACTAGCAAATGGTAAAGTTGTCGACGAAGAGTGGTACATGACTGCTGAAGACTGAAGAGTGGTAGACAGTGGTGTTTTGAGGGAAGCGTTGTGGTGTTCTAAAGCAGCAGCATGGACGCTATTTTTGTGTTTGTTTTATGGTGAAATGGTTCCTGTGTCCTGAATTGCTATCTGAATGCTTATTAATGACTTCTGAATGTTGTAGCTGACTAGCAACCAGGATGAGGATGGGCAAAAGTTATCTTCCTCACATGCTCTTAGCTAGGTGGCTCTCTGTTAGGGAAGTTGCATTAAGATCAAACTTAAACTTTGATTTCCTAACCTCTGATGGTACTACGACTTATCAAGGCTCAAGGGCACCAGAAAGATGACAGGGCACAATTCATCTGGAAAAACTGCGACCCCCCATGTGGCTCTTGCTTCGGAAAAGGATCCAGTGCCGAATGGTATTGCACAAAAACACGTAGTGCCGGACACAATCTGTGAAATCTGTGGTGACGAGGACGAAACACCAGAACATATTATCAGTGGATGCACACTCGGGAAGGCCTTCTGGGAGAAAATCAATATGCAGCAGATCATTGGGATTGACGTGCAAAATCTGCACACGATCAGTAGCCTGCCGGGACTGCCCACAGATGAAACACCGGCGTTCATCGCCTTATGCTGCTGGACACTTTGGAAAGCTAGGAATGCAAGAAACAGCGCAACTATGGAGAGCAAGAATCAAAAGCAAGAAGAAACATATCGCAGATCGATGGTGCCAGATTTTTGAGGCGGCTATGTAATCCTAACTACTAGCTGATTGAGCTCTCTTGTAACCCTTGCGGTGTTGTACATAATAACGATGTAAACTTTACTTGGCCACTACGGGCCACAATGAAATAAAATTCAGGTGGGGAGCTCCTCCCCCCCGGTGAAAATTCAAAAAAAAAAAAGGTGTGATGGCCAAGTAGCCCATCGACATGTGGTGTTTTGTGGACGTGTTGTATAATGCAAGGTGGGAGACATGTGTTTAAAGGAAACAAAGACACTTAGCAGTCAATGGTGAAAGTTTAGTCA
This sequence comes from Hyparrhenia diplandra, assembly GCA_015847255.1. Classification (NCBI taxonomy): domain Eukaryota; kingdom Viridiplantae; phylum Streptophyta; class Magnoliopsida; order Poales; family Poaceae; genus Hyparrhenia; species Hyparrhenia diplandra. Next base: position 74,529 of record JADLZK010000020.1, read on the forward strand.
GTTTATAAGAGTGCCACGTCGGTTTTACAAATGTTAGTTGATGAATGTGTTCGGGTAGGTTTTGTTTCAAGCTATAGGGTAGAAAGCTAGTGCATGACGAACTAGAAAGCATGGAAAGGTGCATTTCGATATCCCGAGCGGGGAGTGTGTGCATTTTGATATCCCGTTAGGAACTTCTTAATCATTATGTAATGTACTTCATCCTAAATTGTAAGTCGTTTGTCTTTTTACCCTAAGTTTAACCACTCGTCTTATTCAAAAAGTTTATGCAAACATAGTCAAATTTAAGTTACTTTCGAAAAATGTTTAATAATAAAGCAAGCCACGATAAAAGAAATAATATTTTACATAAATTTTTTGAATAAGGCGATTGATCAAACTTGGTGTCCAAAAAGTTAAATGACTTACAATTTGGAATGGAGGAAGTATGTAACTCAATCGAGCCGCAGCAGACGCCTGGGTTATCCACAACAGTAAAAGTTTTGTGCGCCAGCGGACGGGCGAGGAACCCGGTTAAGGGAAAAGAGGACAGCCTATCTCATTTCCTAATCCATAAGGGCCCGTTTGTTTACTGGGGGAACGGCATGGAACAGTTCGGATGGAAATGGCAAGTCTTTTTATTATAGTAGCAATGATCAGCTGGATTATTTCCAGCCCTCAATCCCCCACTAAACGAACGAGGCCTAACCGTCCTCCCTATATCCCACTCTATTTACATTTCCCTTTCCACACACCATACAAACGGCACTGAGGCTTTTGCAACTGGCAAAGGTTTGAGACATGAATCTGTAATTGGAGAAACTTGGTGTAATTGCCTCAGGTACAGGCCATCTGTATTTTTTTTTTTTTTTTTTGGCGGAACACAGGCCATCTGTAATTGGAAAAACTTGGTGAAAACATTTCACACAAAAAAATACAATTTAGTAGCTACGCTGTGTCAGAAAGACTACTCATTGTTTTATATGAAATTCAAAGAAAGGTGTAGTTCTAGTCACAGGACATGGCCACATTTTTTTTTGGTTTGAAAGCGTGCTTAAGCACGTATTATATTAAGAGAAGTCGAGTTCTTACAGACTAACAAGTGGCCGATGGCGAGATGCCAAAGGTCATAGTGGGGGACACACGACACAAAGGCGCCGGCTTCAACGGCGGAGCAAAGACGTTGTACTAAAACTATGACCACATAGAATCTGTGTTGTTATCATCATTTGTGTTTGGATGCCTCCATTTAACCTCAGGTACAGGCCATCTGAAATTGGAGAAACTTGGTGAAAACATTTCACACAAAAAAACCCAATGTAGTTATGCTGTGTCAGAAAGAACCTGTTTTGCTTGATTGCATCGACATCAGCATTGACAGTTGCAATGAATCCAGAACCATCACTCGGCCTGAGCACAAACACCTAATCCCAAATGCAACAGTGTTATATAAATGGACAACTTTACTATGGGTGTCGAATCATCCCAACTGCATAACACAACTAGTGCAGCATACCTCAAAAACCATTTTTTTTTTTTTAAACGTACCTCAAAAACCATTCCTCCAGGGTGTTTTAAATCACACTCCACCTTGCCCAAAATCAACTCATGGAACTGGCAGGATCGAAGTAAAACCATCAGGCACCCTATGTTTGTTTTCAAACACACAATAGAGCTGCATATCTTTGTATTAAAAGCACACTAAGCACATGAAAAGGCAGGTGTTATCCCAAATGTGAAAGCATGTGCGAACATGACAACTTTGAAAATAACAAAGGTCAGCATTAGATTTTTTTCCTAAATGAAATATTGAAATGTCATGGTAGAGCTCCAATAGAAATGGGTGCTTCATTTTGCAGGATAACCATGAGAAAACTAAATTTCTTTGAAAAAAAAACTTCATAAAGTATATAGAACCTCTTGTGCATTGGACAAAGCAACCCCATCAAGTGTTGAAATAAGATCGCCACCTTTGATTCCAGAAAATGCTGCTGGGGATCCATCAAAACCTATCAAAACATTGTTGAGATAAGTATGAACACAAACAATAGTTACCTAGTGTTTGAACTCTGGAGGGTCACTCATTTTTTCAAAAATAGCTGCAACTATCCTTTTGTGTTTGCATTCAAGCAATTAATAACATAATTCCTGGCTAAGTCTCAAACTTAACATGAATACCTGGTTTGTTTTCCACATAAAATTCTGGAAGTTAAATTAACTTATATAAACTTTAAACGATTCATTAAATATAATTGGGCGATTAAAATACAAAGGATCTGGGAGAAAAACGCCATGCTTTACATGGAAACCAAAAAGAAGGTTAAATGCTTCTCCAATGTCATACTCAGATGTAACAAATGATTCCTATAGTGCATTTTACGGAAATTATGTTTCAACAAAGGGGGGTAGTATGCCCTCCCCTCCCAACACACACAGTGACATGGAAGCTATGGAATCAAATAAAAGCAACCCTAACAAAAGAAGGAAAATAAAACCATAAAATAACCCGATAAACAGTGACAGCTAGCGCTTCCATCATCAGATTCAGATTAATCCTGCTGGAGAACAGTAAAATTCGTGCCTGGTAACCACTTTACCAGACAATCTGGCAAGTGTCAAAACAAATATCATGTGAAATAATACCATCCCAATGCTATTGTGTAGTTTCCACTGGTCAGATATGTCATGGGCAAGCTATATCTCCATGAAGATGCAGCTTCCCTCTCATTAGTTTACTGCCAATTCAGGAACAAAATTATATGTGGTGCCTAATCAATGTACATGACACTTCCCACTGAGAGAAACCATATCAATCCAAATCAGACCAATTACAAACCTTCTATATCTATGATGTTAGGAGCTGATGATAGGCAATACAAGTCTAAGCATCCACAAGACTGCTTTATCTAATGATACGCATGCATTACAGGATGGCGGCTAACACGAGAATAAGAAAGCCACAAATAGCTGCCCCGAGAATATAGTTTCTTAATTACTTCTCCCCTATTTTTTCAGTTGAGAGATACTTAGCAACCATTGTTAAAGTTTCTGATTCACTCACACAGGAAACCTTAGACAGGGTTGCATCATATGTTTCCATACATGGGCCACATGGGCCTGTACTCATACCCAACCCCCCCCCACATGATCGAACTATCGTCACAACGAAGTTTGCGACCGGGCACGAAAAAAGAAGTACAACACACACGAGCCCCCACAGGACGCAACTCTAGCCCCCGGTGATGTTGAGGCTGAAGCGAAACTCGGTGAAGGTCGAGAATGGGAGACCCTTGGTGAAGATGTCGGCGAACTAGGAGGTGGTCGGGACGTGGAGGACCCGAACGTCGCCAATGGCGACTTCGATCACGGACAAAGTGAAGATCGATCTCCACATGCTTAGTCCTCTCGATGCTGCACGGGGTTGGTGGAGAGGTAGACGGCGCCGACATTGTCGCATTAGACCAATGTGCCCCGAGAAGGGGCTGTGTGGAGCTCGGCAAGGAGCCGCCGAAGCGGGAGGCCTCGCCACGCCATTAGCAACAGCCAGCGGTGCTCCGCCAAAGACCGGGCGGGGAGACAACGGGCCGACGCTTGGGCGACCGGGACACCAAGTTGCCGCCCTAGGAAGACGGCGTAGCCAGAGGTGGAGCGCCGAGTGTCTGGACACCCGGCCCAGTCAGCGTCAGTGTAGACAACCAGCTCGGTGGTGAAGCCGGCCACCGTCCGCACGGTGCTCTCACTGGCTCTTGCTCGGCCCCTCGCCGGTCCATCACCGGATGTCAAAAATGCCTTCCTGCTCACTTTCCAAGGCAACGGCGTCGTCACTGACGCTAGGGGAAGGGGAAGGACTAGCTCGATACCATGTTAAAGTTTCTGATTCACTCACACAGGAAACCCTAGACAGGGTTGCATCATATGTTTCCATACATAGGCCACATGGGCCTGTACTCATACTCCAACAACCATGACCAGAACTACATATTTTCCTTCATCTCAAGCTCCAGCACAAAATAAATTGCAACAGAATTTGAGAATCAGTGATCTAAAAGAATAAGGGCACAAATCAACGCGTTTCTCAGGCCTGGATGCAGGTGTGCCTACTCTGCTTCCCAAAGTCATGGTTATCAAGATTTGGAGAATGGTAAGAGAAACATTGTTGCACGCCTTGTGAAATGCAGTAACTTAGACATGTTATGTTAAGATAAACCTATATTGTTCCAAATTTCTGATGGTAATTTACTAGTTCTAGTTTCACCCATAATGTTTTTTCCAAGCGAGGTGAGTTTAGATTTAAGAACTATAAAAAGTCAAAACAGTACCCAACCAATTTGGTCATAAACGTAGGGTGAAAGCCCCGGAGAGAGAGAAACAGCCCCCTCACGAGGGGGTAGGGGTGTGGACATAAACAAATCTAGGTATAGAGCACAACTAGGGTAACCTGTAACCGTTCCTGCCTCAGAATTTTCTCAAAAATCATCATATATCAACAAAAATAAACACATCTAAATAGAATAAGAATAGCAACATAAATACAAACAATATTGGGAAAAAAAATCAAATGCACTTGCAACAAAATTCACCATGTCCACATAAATGCCACATGTGGAAAGCTCCTATGTATTTCTTCACGGATACTCAGTTTCTGAGCACCAAGTGATCCAACCATCAGGCCTAGGCATGGTTTTACAACTCTCCTGCATATAAAACACAAATTTGACAGAGGATTAAAATTCAACTACATTTATTAATAAGTAATAACAAAACTACTTAGTCAAATAAACAATGCAAAATTGTACTTGGGCCAGCTTGCTACATGATGAAAATGAACCCAGAAAAAGAAGGCTAACCAAGCCTCGGAAAATACCTCCCAAAGAGCAGCAAACTAGCTTAGGACAAAGTGGGGGACTGAAGCTATGATTGCTGGCAGCTTATGTCATGTGGGGCCGACACTACAGCCGCCAGCCAGCAATCTATGTATAAAGCCTGTTTCTGTTGCTGACTTGCTGCCAATCCGAAACAGATGTTGGACAGTAGATAGGCTTGCGAAGAGGGGCCTCTCTCATCCAGATAAATGCCCTTTATGTGATCAAGAAGATGAGACGATACAACACCTTTTAACTACATGTTTGGTGGCAAGACAAGTGTGGTTCAGATTGCTCCAACTATTGGAACTAACAGATTTAGTTCCCGACAAACTGCAAGGAGCTTTGCATATTGGTGGCGCAAGTTGGTGAGAAGAGTGAAAAAGGAGTGGACACTCTAATTATCCTCGGTGCCTGGACTATTTGGAAACATAGAAATGCTTGTGTGTTTGAGGGGTTTCTCCTTCATTTAACACAATTTTGTCTGAACTGAAGGATGAGCACGGCCTATGGTGCATGGCTAGTGCCAAGAAACTGCAGGGTTAGGTCTTACTATTGCCATCTAGGGCAGTTGAGTAGTGTGTGTTATCTATGAGCAAGAGTTTTGAGTCTGTGTAATACAATGAAATGCAGGTCTCCTGCGTTTTCAAAAAATGACAAGAAAAAAGATTGCACGACAAATTCATGATCCTAACGGAGAAATGGGCAGACCTGTAATGAAATTAGACAGGTCATGAACCCTGCTAAATCATCTAGTTCATTCACAAGTTAAATGGTCCAATCAGTTCTCAATATAAGTGTTTGATTGTAATCTAAGAAGATAATAGTTTAGTGTGACAAATGTTAACATCCTTGCAGAAATAGCATCAGTAGATTGTTCACATAAGAAACCTCAGTGGAATAATCAGATGGGTCATCATCCACCATGGCATCAAGTGGAGGCTTTGCAGTCTGCATACCACATTAACCTCACCACTCGAAAAGGAAGAGCCCTCAGTTTTTTCAATGGCATTGCACCCACGACTTCAGTGGAACTCAATTGAATGTTGACTGTTCAACCATTTCAATAGTCCAGAGCATCCTAATTCTTGACAGAATGTGTCGACCTTCAGACAGGAACTGAACTGGACCATCATTCTACCAGTCTTGTTAGTAAGAGTAAAACTGTTCCTTAAAATATCAGCATCACAAATCACAAACTAAATAAACGTGCCAAGAAAACCGATTGGGAATCCTGATTTATCTACAAAATATGAACACTCACAAGAACTCTACAGATAGGGTTCTTCCAATTTTAAAAGGTATTAAGAAGAAAAAGGAATAGGTACTACATGTTTCTTTACTTATATCATGACAAACCACCTAAACATGCTATTTTTAGCTTCTTCCAATCATTTGAAAAATAGAGTTAACATTTGAATAACCCACCAAACATTTCATCAACACATCATCCTTTTCCAGACCTAATCTATAAGAGTCTCCTGTTAAAATAATGAAGCATACAAGACACATTCCCACAACATTACGTGGACAACCTGCAACTGCAAGTGGCATATACCACAAATGTATAAAGAAGAACATGAACACGTACCCAGATATCTCAAAGTGCTTGAAACATTTCAAAAAGTATACTGACTGGTAAGAACGGTGTTTCATCCTTACAATAAAAGTTCATGCCAACAAAGTTTCCACTAGAATCAATTAGGGGACCACCAATCCCAGCCTAGTACAAAAATGAAGTATCAGTGAAAAGGATTGTCATAAACAATGCATAGTATGAATAAAGTTTTACATGAATATGAGATCCATTTTTTTAATTCAAACCAACCTAGAATAGTCATATTGCCAAGTGTACTTTATTAATGGTTCCACCTAAGGATTGAAAGTTGAGACAAGGAAAGTACCTTTGTGATTTTACATGTAGAGACCATAAGTTCTTGGCAATCAAGTATGCTATTTTTATGTAGCAGCATTCCATTCGAAGCCATTAATTGTCCAGATTCATAGCAACGTCCAATAGCTACCAGGTTAGATTGAAACAATTCGGAATTAAATTGGACTCCATGAATCTGAGCTCCATGAAATTCCTGGAAAGACTTGGTCTTAACCATAGCAATATTATAGTTACAATCATACTTCCATAACTTCCCTACGACTAACTTGCCATTGGGCAGGCACACCTTAATCTGCGACAAAGTGACAATTATTTCACCTCATCAAGAAAAATTCCTTAAGATGCAAAAGAATAATACAAATAACAAGCAGAACTAACCTTCAATTTATTAACAAACTTAGCTTCATCTCCAAGGCATCTAACCAAGCTAATGGGGTTAGAATAGTCATTTCGCAAGGCGTGTGTCTAAAAATAGTACCCGTGCATGTAAAAACGCCTCACATTCCCTACATAACACAAGGCTTTAAATTTTGATTAGTGGTCAACTCACAAAAGTATGGATTCCCTTGGAGATATTGTATTATTAGTTCATTACCCTCAAAAGAAGCAAGGGAGACAACTGAATTAGACATGCTCAAAGCAAGTAATTTAACCCGAGCATGTTCTTCACTGTAGCCATCCAAGTCATCAAAAACGCTCTTCAAATGTATTCACCAAGTGCGTGCCCGCTGCTCGAAAGAAGAGGATAACAGTATGACATACCAATGTGATAGAATAAGTGATTTTAGAATGTGTCAAAATAAGGAGGGAGGGAGTATGCATCAGGTCATAAAATGGAAGAAAGAAACTTGCCAAGAAGTTGAGATTCAGATGGCATAGGATAGCCAAGCCTGCGTAATCTACTCGTGAAAACTGGTGCAATAGGGTGAAAAACAGGAACTGTTAAATGATTTGTATAGATGTCAGATACAGCTATAATGATGACAAACAATGAATGATCAAACTGTGAATGACAAGTATCAGCATATTATTGTAAAACACTCTGCGGAGCCTTGAAAAGTGATTGTGCTATGTTAACCTTCTTGCTTGAAGTTAATCGGAGATGAAGTCTTCTGCCTCTTATGCATGCTTGATTTTTTTCCTTCCTCCTCCTATGTTTCCACAGCCTTGATCCTCTCTTGGCATCTTCTAAATCTGAAGTGGATGAGAGCCCACATCATCGCATTATGTTAAAGTGGGCAAACAAAAGCTATCTGAAACAAGGAGGCTAGTAAATAGTAATAAGTAATAACTTCAAGACAGAACAGAATTGGTAGTGTTTGTTTGTTCCGAGTGTAAAATGACCCATATGCCCTTGAGACTAATGATAACTCATTTGTTTACTAAATACAAGTAGAGGCAAACATGAAGGTATTTTAAAAAAAAATTGTTGTTAGTAGAAATCTGGTTCCAACTGTGTGTAATGTATACAAAGTAATGAACTTCTCTAGATACACCACTGACCACACAGTGCCACAGCAGTCCTGAATATTCATGGGGTAAAAAAGATACTTAGGTAAGATACATCTGTCTTCAGGTATCGCATTGGTAGTCCATGCAACTACAGCCAGGTCTATCCATGTTCATGAATACAACATTAGCGTCAGCAATGCATCAGTTATGAAGACGATGCTAATGTTGTTTTCTGGTTACATTAGATTGTCTCTCTCTGAACAATTCAAAAATAACTGAATTTGATGCATCCTGACAGTTACAGAACGCACAGGAGGATGATTAGATAAGAAATTTTAGGTGCAGACCTGCATACTAGGAGAACAAAACTGAGTGTTTTACAGGTAGGTGCTACCAATTGGAATTAAACTGATACGGGGACGCAAATAACAGATCCACTGACCTTTAACTAGTGAAGCAATGGGTGGTGTCGTGCCCGTGAGGAATCCCGGTTGCTTCCTAGTTGCGCGCAGGGAAGAGCGGAGGAAAGGAGGCGTCGTAGATGCGGCCGCCGGTGGAGGAGAGGCGGAAGGTTGTGTTTGGTACTCTTTGGTGATGGATTCCTGGCTATGGCCTGGCGCCGCCGGTCGAGCAGTTATTTTCTTCTCTTTTCTTTTCTTATTATATTATCGTGATGGTAAAATTTCTCGATGAATCCCACGTATAAGCGGACATTTTTCTGCAACAAACTTTTTAAAATGAAAATAAAAAAATCACCAATTTTTTACTGGTAGGCATGCTTGATAGGAATATTGCTAGTAAATGGCAACTGATGATATGCTTACATATGAAGATTACGATTTTGCCTACACCATTTATTTATAGACATTTGCTATTTATTTGTCAACAGATTTTTTTTAACCTAAAATGTGTCAAATTTTAGGACGTAGATTTTTGTTTTGAGATGTGTGGCAGAATTCGTGCATGCCTTTGGTTTTTATTTCAGTTTTTATTATCTCCTCTGCAGTTCCACTCTGATTATTATGAAACCAAAAAAAATTAATATCAAATTGCATCACTAAATATTCAGAATCATATATTCTGTTCTCACCAAATAATTACTTCCTCTGCTCTAAATTATGAGTTATTTTAAATTTTTTAGTTCATCCATTAGTTATGTATCTAAATACAATAATATATCTAAATATATAACAAAATAGATAAATCAAAAAAAGTCAAAATGACTTATAATTTGGAACGGAGGGAGTAAATGATACAATGATGCCACCATCTATCAAATCTAATGTTGTCAAAAAAAACTCCATCCTACTAGCAATAGCATTTTTTTATTTCATTTTTTTAACATTCCTTTTAAACCTGTAATACATGCGATGAAGAAATGCCTCTCAGCAATGTAGTTGTGATCTATGCCATGAAGCAAATGTCCCGCAGCAACGATCGGATCTAGTTTTTTTCGAATTCCCAAATATGTATGGCATCAAAATCCCCCAATATAAGCAAGGCCATTTTCTCTCTGGCAACAGACTTATTAAAATGTAAACGGAAAATCACCAATTTGTTTGGGGCCTGTTTGGATTACCTCTGTCGTGGTCTAATATCTCGAGGTATGCCACATACATAGTAAAATCGGTCGAATGGCTCGCGTGGGGCTCCGATGGCCTAGCTCAAGGGACACAAGACGCGGGATTTATCTTTGGTTGAGGGCAAATCGGTGCCCCTAGTCGGTCTCCGGTTAGAGTCACTATGTGGCGAGCTCAAATGCTTTCATTATCGGGGAGAATACAAGTTGTTTCGAGAGAGGGAGGTCGGCTCCCAAGTCTCTGGTGTGTGTGGAGTGGAGATCGTAATGTTTCGTGGTGCGAGAGTTGAGAGGTGAGAACCTGCGCCTTCTCCTGTGGCGAAACCCCCTTTTATAAGCAAGGGGGAGGTATACAGATGCCACATGGAGAGGGACTAAAGAGGAGAAGAACACAAAATAGAAGGGGTAAAGTGCTAAATGACGAGGGACCCATTGGTCGTTTGTTTCACAGCGGCCGATCGTCGTGGGCTTGTTAGATGCGTGTCCGTCAGCGGTTTCGGAGTCGTCGTCGGCGGGATTCGAGGGGGATGGGCGAAGTCCGCCTCTATGCCCGTCGCAATCGTAGTAGGACAGCGTCTCGTCGGGATGGCCCGTGATGTCTTTTTGTCGTGTAGCGGTTGGCGGTATCTTGGCGTGGTGGGATGCGGTTCGGAGGCTTGGGCTCGTGGCTCCACGTTGTTCCGGCTTCGAGGTCGTGCGTAAGGGCGGAGAAGAACTCGTTGTCGGAGGGCTCGTACGGTGACCTGAGGGCTCAACTCGGGCGACTCGCGGCTCGCCCGTAACGTGAAGAGCTCAGACGCGACGAGAGCTCATACGAGGCGGAAAGATCTCGCGGCGGTAGAGCTCGCGATGAAGTGAAGAGCGCAGCAGCGCAGCCGCTGCCGCCGTCTGAAGAGCTTCGCGCGAGACGGAAGAGGTCGAAGCAACCCGGGTCGTACACGCCGCGGCCGCTGCCGCTGCGGTCGCGAGGTATGTCGCGCGATCTTCACGGGTTCGCGTGATGCGTATTGTACGCCCGGAGGTCGTGACGAAGTCGAGTTTGACGGTTGTCTTGATCGATCACGGAAGTTGTCGGTTCGGAGCTCGAACCGCAGTCGCGGCGCGCTCGCGAAGTCGTCCGTGAGGATCAGAAGCTTCGGGTAAGTTATGCGACGCGTCTCGGCGAGACCGTGGGTTCCTGATTTCTCGAGCTCGGAGTCGGGGATCGTGAACTTCGTTCGAGGCGGAGTTGGTGTATGGTCGGGCTTCGCTACGCGCGGGCTTCGGTCTCAAACTTGTGAGCTCGCACGAGGAGGAGCTTCGTGCTCGTCTTGGCGGGAAGTACCCCGTGGGCGAGCTCGCGTTGATGATGATCTGGGCGAGTGCCGCTTGGGCTTTTGCCGCGATTAATCGTATGTTTTGGGGTACCCACGATATAGGTATCCCACAACCTCCTTTAAACTTTAGAACTAAAGCTCCAAAACAAATGATTTAAAGTTAGACAAAACTTTAATCTACCTCATATTAGAGCCTTAGAGCTTGAAATGAGCTAAAAGTGCTCTAAAGCTTTTTAGAGCCCTCCAGTTTGAAAGAGGAGACCCAAACAGAGCTTATTAGCAACCATGGTTGATATGACGATTACTAATTGGAAATTGATGATTTACCCGACATAGAAAGATTACTATTTTGCCTACACCGTCGGTTTAAAGATTACTAATGGCCCTATTCGCTTGAACTTATCAGCAATGGCACAATGTTTTTCTCCCATAACAAAATAGCATCAACTGCGAGAAACCACCAACCAAACTGCCCTAATATCTTTGTTGTGGTTCCGCTCTGATTAGGAAATAAGAAAAATCCATATCAAGTTACATCACTAATATTCAACATCCTGTATATTGTTCTCATCAAATAATTTGGTGATACAATGATGCCACCATCCATGATATGTACAACATATATATTATATATTATTTTGTGTAGATCTACTCACGTGGAGTTCAAGAAAATTAGATTTTTCATTTTATAATTTTTTCTATGATTTTTCAAGATTCAGCCAATATGAATAAAAGAAAAGAAAAACACAAATATGGGTTACTGTAGCGAAACCACACTTACTGTAGCAATCATGCAGTTACTGTAGGAAAACCATCGTTGAAAACCGCTTCAGGGGATAATATGACTAGTTTTGCATAGTTAGGGAGTAGATCGAGGCGGTTTTCATAGTTAGGGGTTAAGTAGTCTACCCTCGTACTTGTAGGGTGATGTAGACTTTTTCTATTTTCAATTTAAAGACAATAACATCCTAGGATGGTCAAGCCTGACTCGAGGTTCATATCCTGCTGGATGCGACATGGCTTTGGCTGCGGCGTATATCTTGCGTAGTGCACGGTTGATGGCGCAAGGTTGCATGTGTCATCAGTGTAATAAGAGCATCTCCAAGAGTTTTGTATTTGGATTTGACATTTGCAACTGGAGATGCTCATGTCAACTGTGGTGTAGAAGCAGCTACCAAATTAAGTTCGAGCTCGTGCCTCACTCGATCATTATTCCAGGATCACTTTGTTTTTATTATTAATTAATAGGTAGTGAACCCGATGCGTTCTTACGGGATAACAAAAAAAATTTATACTAAAAATACCACGAATCGCACAATAATATAACACAGCACAATAATACAACACAAAGCCGCTCGGCGTCCTAAGGAACATAAATAACAAAAATTTATACTAAAAATACACGAATCGCACAATAATATAACACAAAGCCGCTCGACATCCTAAGGAACATAAACGATGATCGGCTACACCGGCCATACCTCGCTACAGTACCGCCATCCTAGCCACCCTGGGCCACGGTGAGCCCCACACCTGGGTCGCTCATCTGTATGCGCTTGCTATGGCTGACGTCATGGTCTCCACCTGAGAGGCCCAAGGGCCCACACTTATCTTTCATGGTTCATAGGACGCGCACACACGCACGAGCACCTTACTGAGCCCGCAGTGCTCGTGAACGCCGATGCCTGAACTGCCCGAACACTCGCCATGGCCCGAGCACCGCCACAGCAAGCTCCATTCTGTCCATCACAATGCGCCGGTAGAGACCCTAAAGCCCCCACACGGTGAGCTCCACCTCACCGAAGGACTTGCTGCATGCAGCCGCACCCAAGAAGACCCCTAGATTGCCTAGTCGCCTAATCGCGCAAGCAACGCCAGGACGGTTGTGCATGGTGGTGAAGTAGCTACATATTTTTGGAAAGAAAAGATTGCCATGAAACCATGTCACAATGATAAGAGGGTTTGTCTACTTAATGAAGCACGTGGAAATGCAAGCTTTCAAAAAAAATGATAAGAGGCTCTATCGTAAGGTAAGGTAATATGTGAAAATAAAAGAAGCATCAAATTGGGCAAGGTAGCCTAACGAAAGACATGCTTGGTGCCCTAGAAGACACCTTTGCATCTGGAGTTTACAGCTGAGCAACAGGTCCACTTTTTGTAAACCGTGATGGCATAGTTCATTACTGGACTATATTTTTTGTGGAGTCAAGTTCAGTAATATAGTTCCTAGGACCTGAGCGGACTGTGGACATTGGAGGTGGTAGTTTGAGCCATGCTTATGCTGCATTAGATGCCAGTTGCCAGCTAACTGATGTTGTAAAGTGTTCAAACCTGAAGTTTGGTCATAATAGAGGCTGGGGTTCCTGTGATTGGAAGTCACAGGACAAATATGTACTAACACATGAAGATTTCATAAATATCTACTAAGGTTGCTGATATTCAAAATTTGAAATAAAAAAAAATGTGTACTGCAGCAATCTTGCACAATAGAGTGAGGCAAAATTGACTTGTGATCTGATGCCTCGATACTCTTCAACACTATTGTCTTGAGATGGATATCAAAGCTTTTAAAGAAATCCCCGTGTTACGATGCCACCGATTCAATTTCCCTGAAATACAAAACTGAAGAACAAAACATATCAAAATGGGGAACTCAAACCACATTGGTAAAAGGATTAACCTCACGTCAATAACAAGAATATACGAACAATGATCCTATTATAGATCATTAATACAACATTATAGGTCAACTCAAACTGGAACAACTTCTGTAGACATGAGCAGACTGCGCAGAGTGAAAGCGAAGACTGAAAGGAGTTCTGATGCTAATGTAGAGTATCGGCACAACAACATTACTAAAGGAGCTGTTGTTCTGGAGGAAGATGATAAATCGCCATGTACTATGTTAGATGATGACATTATAGATGATAAATCACCATGTTCTGGAGGATGATGATAAATCACTGGGCTGGGGCAAGGGAGCCGACGTCGAATCCGCAGGCTAGGAGGTCGTCGGTGGTCGCCGCTATTGATGTCGCCAGGCTGGGCAAAGGGATCGATCGCGAGCACGACATTTCAGTCGTGTGTGATCCCGAGGTGGCCTCTAGGGTCGCATGGCTGTGCTCATTTGTTTCCCATTTTTTTAGAAAAGTTTGTTTCCTTTTTTTTTAGGAAACATTAATTTCCATATGGGAGGATCGCACGGCAGGGGTTGGCAGGTCGCATGGTTGTGCTCATTTATTTTCTTTTTTTAGGAAACATTTATTTCCATGTTCGTCTGCGGTGGGAGAGGAGGGGGGTCGCACGGGCGGGGGTTGATAGAGTCAAAAACGAAGTCGCACAAAAAAATAGTCTTCTTTTTGTTCTTTTTATGTTGTAGAGAAGAGATGTAGAGATTGACAACACGATTTCAAAATTCAAACATGTACGGAGACACTACAAAGGCCGGTTTGAACATGCGTTCAGCCGAGCCGTGTGAAGTTAACGGCTACAAGAAGTACAGTGCGTACTTGGTATACGGCAGTACTCTCTCTCTCTCTCGTCCGGAAGCTAGCTAGAAGACTGTAGGGTCGAGATTGTCGATTAGAGGGGTGAATAGTCATTTCTAACAATTAATCGCTAAGCTAGCCAATTCAAAATACGGAAAAGTAAAATGGCACAGCCACGACTGCACCCCTCTATCTAATGTTTTTTTACCCTTGCAAAGATAGAACTATATACTGCTACTAAGGGTACTAAGCTAGATGAAAGCTCTCCTACACAATTAAGTTTGCAAGGCCAATCAATTATAAGCAACTAGAACAAGAGCAAGCTCAACAACACAGGATATATAATGGAATTAAATAAACTTGTGTTGAGATAGGCAAACCACGAAGGAGAGGTTGACACGCAATGTTTTTACTTGGTCCGGTGACTTGCCGGTCAGTTACTCCAAGTTGAAGCAAATCCTAGAATTGTCGCTCCTCTAATTAGTTTCAAGCCCACAAGCTTCAGACTACCTCACTAGGTAGGCTCCTCGAGCACTAATTCTTGAGCTGCCCAATCAACTAATACTCTTCTTGCCTCAATTTCACTAGAGATGCTCTTTGCCTTCCTCCGGTGGCGATGAGCTCACAAGCCCCTCACAAGTCTCAACTCCGGAGCACCGCACAAGCCTTCTTTGCGTGCTTCACGAAGACACAATCACCAAGCCGTCTAGGAACCATCAAGCTCCAAGAGAAACAGGCAACCACACCCACACGACGATCACCAAATGCCACAAGCAATCTCTCACGCAAGGATCCGCACAAGTGATGCACACTCACTCTCAAATGTTGCCCTCAAGCTAAGAACGTGGGAGGAGGTTATAGGGAGGAGCTCTCTCAAAGGATATGCTGTTAGAATGGCCAAGAGAACCCTCTCCAACCGGCCACCCCACTATATATAGAGGAGGGGCAAAAAACTAGTCGTTTTGCCTTTCCTACGAGGTTTTCAGACAGTTTGTAGTACAAGACCCAGACAGTCCGCTGTTCATGAAACTAGCCGTTAGGTTCAACCTCGGGGACGATGCGCCTAGGGGGCCCCGGACCATCGCGGATTGCTCTAGCGGCCTCGGGGCCAGCAAGAACAACACCTACCGCTTCATTTGTAGAAAAACACACTGCGAGCGATCCGCCCAATGGGCGATTTGTCGCCGTTCCGCCTTGGCCATGGCGCGAGCAGGCAGCGGCTACGCCTACCAATTTCAAGATACCCGACAATTTCGTCCCGTAGTGCGCGGACTGTCCGTCCCACTGCGAACTAGGAGGCTTATGCTGGCCGAGTCTAAGCAGCTACGCTTGCAAGACACGCCCGGCGGACTGCCAATCCACCGCAATGGCGCAGACTATCCAGTTCTCAATAGGCTATCCAACAGATTGAAACAAATATGTTTGGATTCTCAAAAATAGCCTACGGACTGTCCGCCTCTCAAGGCCCAGATTGTCCGCGGTACGCCTGAAATCCCTTTCTCAAGCGCGTCACCACCTTTAGCTTAGGCAACTATTCCACACCACATGGAATATTCCAAAGCATAACAAAGTTAAACCCAAAGCTCTCAAAACCTTTTCAATGAAAAGCCAATGCCTTGTCACAGTCCCTCCAAGAGGATCGTTTCAACAATGCCACCAGTTAGCTTTTTGAAATCATTTTCACAAATGTTTTAACGAACATCGCCCTTAACGCTAGGCGTGCCTCAAAATTAGAAGCCCGACAAGTGGCACTAGATATACGTAATGCAAAACACGTTTGTCCCTCTTTATAGTACAACTATTTATCCTAAAACCGGCTATAATCTTCTCTACACACCTCATAGCCCGGCAAAATAAAACACCCTATGTTTCATACCTTTGCCTTGCTCAAATCCAAATGCTCCCATTTGATGTTCCGCAAGAGAAGCCGACATTTCACCAAGTCACTTGAAATGATAAATTCAACCTTGACTTGATCTTCTCAAATGATGTGGATCACTCAAACCATCGCATATAGTCCAAGTCCATCAACCTTAGCCTCACTTGCTCTTCACCTTCGCTTTGGTCGCCGACGCCAAAGTCGCTCAAGCTTCACCGCCTCGCAGTCCGTCACTTCAAAGCCTTGACTTGCCCTTCACCTTCGCATTGGCCCGTCAAAACTAGTCTTGCTTCGGTCTTCACTTGCTTGCTATGTTTGATTTGAACTCTCCAACATACTAGCAATGCAAACCAATGCCGAAACCCATCTCATCTTGTGAACTCAACTATTTCTCCTTCACATACTCAACCAAGAAGTTAGTTCAAGCGGTTGTCATTAATTACCAAAACCCAAACAAGGGCCTAGACCTTTCAAAGCGCCCCCACATGTAGCCACTTTTTCTTCAACCTCTTTTTTATGTTCACTCATGATCTCATACGTTAGATGGTTCTTTCCCCAAATAGGAACAAAAAACGCGGCAACTTGATTGGCCCCCTCCCATTTGTCCGTCCATGATAGACCACGCCCCGCAACTCCATCCCCATTAACAATATATCTATCTCGTTGCCATGGAGTCCTCATTTGCCTTTCATTCCCACTCCGGGCGGGAGGAGCATGTTAGCAGCCCTCCTCATCCCTAAGCTGAAGAGCACCAAGGCGCAAGATAAGAAGAAGCTAGGTCGTTTAGGCCCAAGCAGCAGCCCAACCTAATAAAACAGTCTCGAGTCCCAGTATGAGAGCATGATGTATATTTAGTCTCTCGACAAGAGAATTACATTTTATTACAGCTCCTTATCTGCTAGCTTCCCCTTCCCGACTTCTAACACGGCACGTGCCATACTCCTCCAATCCCATTCCGCTTCGAGATGTCGTCGGTCAAGGGCGTCGCATAGTAGACCCCCGCCTCTCCCACGCGGACTCTCCCTCTTTCTTCATTGTGTTTTATTGACATCTCCCACTATACTACTGTTAATTTCTCCAGATGGATCATGTTAGGAAGGAGATTGTCTTGTTATACTCGAAAGTGTCCCTGTTTCTGCGCCGAGCGAGCATAAGATTGAGTGTTTTTTTTAGGCTCAGTCACCTAAGTTACCTGATCTTATTACGTCATTATAAGTATATATATATAATCGATCTAATGTATCCCAATGATGCACTCACATGCATATTGATGATGCATATACTCCATATGATTTTATTTAATCATCAATTGGCAGGAGAGGCTCGTCTTGTTGCAAAGAGTCAGAACGCTCGTCCTATCCGGATATTTGGAGATGACTATGGTTCTGGTCCTAGCGCCTCGGATGCACCGGTTTTTGGATTAGACGGTAGGGTGGTTGGTATTAGCATGGATACAAGACACGCGTCGTAGCCAGGATTTGCAGTTATAGTGGTCCATTGTTTAACGTTTTTGTTAAGCGGTCGGTAAACAAGTATATAAATTACAAAATATAATTAAAGAGAAAGTAGGGAGAAAAGGGGAATTGTCTATTTCTTTTTATTGTTGGAATTATCTATTTATTTTTGTTGCTTTTTCGTTGGATGCTTTTATAGTTGGGGACTAGCCTCTATTTATAGAAAGAGCAACACTTCTCGGATTCCCTCTCTAGATATTTCTACTGGGTATTTTGGATTCTTTTTCTCTAGGGTTCTCATATTTTCCTTCTCCCTTTGCTTTCAAGATTCACCCCAAATTAATTATTTCTCAACGGAGTATAACTTTCTCAACATATAAGGTGTGTTTTTTTCTAAATAACTTCATGAGCAGTTTTTTTAGTGAAGTTCAGGTGTTTTAGAAAAAAAAAATCGTTTCACACAAGAGCTTCATCCATGACTAAGAGAGACGAGGGAAACAGATGTGTAAAACTGCTCTTTTCAGCTTCTTTTCATTTTCTCTGTGAGAGCATAAAAAGTTCATCTAATGAGTTTGTGAGGGAGTCGCAGCTGACGGTATGTAGGGTGGGGGCAGTCCACGCAACAGGGAGAATAGAAAGATAACGTTTTGGGTAGAGAGGTGTGTAACCAGTGGCAAAAACAGATAATTTCACCCCAACTCCATGTGCACTTCTATTTTGGTACGTTTCGGGGTAGGTAGAGAGGTGCTCCAAAAATTTGTACTGGAACTCTAAAAGCTCTTATGGAATTGCATTGCACCAATTTTTTTTAGAGTTGGGGTGTTTGACTAGCTCCTCCACTTGACTCTACCTTAGGTTGTGTTTGGTTTGGGAACCAAGTGGGTTGGGTTGGGTCCAACCCAGTTATCTGGGATGGAATAAACCCATGTCATGTTTGGTTAGGGGGTTGGGTTCAACCTAGTTTTCTGTTTGGTTGAAGGGATGGAGAGGGTTGGAATGGATGCCATTTTAACACCGTTAACGCAGTACAATTAGTGGGGTCTACTGTCATTCTCTTATTTTTTTTTTCTATTTTTTCTCCTTATCTACTTCCTCTATTCTCCCGTCAAAAGAGTCGGCGCACCACCTCGATGACGCCGCCCCGGGATGTTCACAATAGCCCCGCCGGTGGCCACCTCCCCGCCCTGCTCGGCCATATATGGTCCCGTCCCCTTCCCCCCACATAGCCACCGCGTCCCTTCCCGCCCCCCCCAACGCTATCCCGTCGGCACCACCTCCCGCCCCGCCTCCGCCTGCCGCGGCGGCCGGGCACTTATTCCACGCCCGGTGAGGCCCGCCGTCCCTCCCCGGCGACCAGCGTTCTCTTTTGCCGCCTCTACTTGGCTCGCCGGCGACCATGGAGGCTAGCGCCCCCACCTCCGCCCTTCGCCGTCGCCCTGGTGTGAGGAGCCGCCGCCACGGCGCCACGCTCCACCGTCCTGCTTTGCGGCGGCCGGGCCGCCGTCGCTGCGCCGTAGTATGCCTCACCGGCGCTGCGACCACGCGACGAAGATGAAGACTCTCGAAACCACCTCCCCATTGCGCTTCGCCCCGAGGCGAAGATGGAGGCCGACGCCGTTCATGCGGGTCGAATGCGTTCGCTTGTTTTGAGGGAACCATCCCAACCCGCATATTAGGGAATATTCCCATCCGGTTGGACCCAAACCCACGTATTTCGCTCAACCAAACACTTCTCCATCCGGGTCGAACCGGGGCGACCCAGTCGACCCTCAAACCAAACACTGACCTTAGAGTTCAGTTTTTGGAGCCATGCTAAACAAGCCCAAAGATGGTTGACTTAGGGCATAGTTCCAAGCCCATTATTGTTAAGGCCTAGGGGAACCGGGTCATTTCCCATCCAAGATAATTAATATTTACCACTAACTTCATGTGACCCGGCCCGAAGGGTATGCGAAAAAGAAATGAAAACTACAATTATTTTTAGAGGAAAACCTTTTTATGGTTACGAAGGAAGCATGATTTTTAAATGGTCCATAGGGAATTTGCTCCTTTTCGAATTCCCAAATCTGTATGGCATCCAAATCAATGATCCAAACGTCACGTGATGAGGGAGAAAAAAAACCGCAGCTCCCTCCCGCTCGCGATTCCGTTTCAAACGGTTCAACCAAACGAAACCGTCTCCGCTGCCTCTTGGGGCCCATCGCACCGTCTCCCCTCCCTCTCCCCCCCCCCTCCTCCGTCCTCCGGATCCCAAAATCTCAAACGGGGACGCGCATGGCGCCGCCGCGTCGTCATTTCCCTCCGTGTCGGCTGGATCCGGTGAGGCGCTCTTTCTCCACCAGTCTCTCCGTCTTCGCTTCTGTACCCCAATTTTGCTAGGGTTTTCCTGCTCCAGCCCCAGTAGTTGTTACATTTCTTTGCATGGATGGCGCTTGATTCCTTCGGGTCTAGTGAGTTGTGGGCTATGGTTTACTCGCTGGGGTTCACAAGATGCCTGGCGCTTAGGCTCTGCATCAGTGGCCATTCCAGTCCAATGAGTCTGTGCCAGTGTGTGCCTTCTCTGCCCCTGTTATAATGCGAAAATCACTGTTTCACATTTTTTTTTAGATGTTGCAAACTAAAGTTCGATTCAATGAGTTATGCCCACTCTACAGATATCAATCCTAATATTAGTTAAATATATCCATTACCTCACATCAACACAGGTAACAAAGAGAATATTTCTCAAGATGGAGATGCTCCCTTGGATTTTGCAACCCTGCCTAAAGAAGGGTCTGCCTCGACAAGGTGGAAGAAGAAGCCTGCAGGTTTCAACTTGAGGAAAAGCATTGCCTGGAACCCTGCTTTTTTTTTCACTGAAGAAGGTATGTTTCTTCTTGGTCAACTCTACGCTTTGGGCTGTCCTGGATCTGGTTTAACAGTAACATCAATGAACTTTGTAGGTGTTTTGGATAATTCAGAGCTTTCTGTGCTTACTGGCTCCCAACTGAGGGCAAATAGGAGCCCTGGCTCAGGGATCATCAGTAGTATAATGTCCCCATTGTGTCAGTCAGGAAGATATGGTAACACATATGGACGGAAGGAAGCGGCAGAGAGTTCACATGGAAAATTGCCTGCAAGATATCACAGGGCTGAAAGCCAGGGAAGGAAATTGTTTTCTTCTTCACCAAACACACCTCAGAGGGACAAACAGAAAGAATCTGCTGTTAGTTCATCACTCAACACATTCTTTACTTGTTTCTTTTAAAGACATTCTTTACTTGTTATGGTTGTAGCACTTACAATCATCCAATAACATTGTTGTTTTGTGCCCAACCAATTGCAGCGAACACAAAACACAAGCTCTGCAAGAAGCACCCAAATATGCACACCAAGAGTACCGGCAGGATCTATATATCCTAACGAAATTTTAGGCAGGATAGAGCAGGCCTTAGTGTTTTTCCCTTGATAGCAAGGCTGACTTATTTGTCCATACGTTGCCACGAGTTTAAGTATTCATTCATCACTACAAATGTTGTTAGCCTTAACTTAGATATACACAGAAGAAAGTACCAAACTCATCTGCTTCTACAGCTAAGATGTCAAGAATACCAAAGCAATCACGACCTTCTCTTCCTAAGGTCCCAAGAAGTACTTCATCTGCGACAAACAGTTTGGAATCACACAAAAAAATATCTCCAGGTAATCTTTGAATATGCCCTAAAGAAACTGGGTTTCTGGTGAAGTCTGGTATTCTATTTTACCAGACCATGCAGGATTTCCCATTGATAAAGTATGTTTATTTTACTTAGCTCTTGGCACTCATGTGTTGTTGCTAGCTATCTGATGCAATATACTGCTATTTTTTTTTTCAGTTAAAGCTGAGCTAGCTCACAGAGTAACCGGATTGCCTACTAGATTGAAGATCAATTCTGTATCTTCTGGACCTAGCAAAGAGAAAGAGAAGGATGCGGTGAGTTATTTGAACACAAACTGTCAAACAGTGAAGTTTCTCGAATGGATCTTATTCCGGTAGTAGGGGCTTTCCGAAGAGTGAACTCGTTGCGGTCGTGTGTCGTGGGAGATGTTGTTTCCGAGGTTGGGGTAGCGGAACATCCATCAAAATCAGTACCAAAATAAGAATCTTAGAACGGATCTTCTCCATCATCATAGAAATTGATCGAACAAATATACCTAGCTTTCCATTACACTAAGTAGGCTTTCACCTTCTACCACCAATCTCTATCTTTCACAGCTTTAACCTTCTATCTCTGTACTTGTTTTTAGTCGTTCATTTCCTATTCATAGATTATCGGCGATACATACGAAGAACACCTCCTTTTTGGGAGCTACGGGTCACATATCAGTATCGAGTGTCCTTAGCCTTAATCGGTAGGGACACAAGCAGTACTTAAAATCTATCTCTTCTTTATTTAGAGCACAATCCAGGAACAGGGATTTGAGTTCCACAATGATAGTAAGTAAAATTAGAGACCTAGCAGTTATATATTGAATTCACCATAACTGATATGGTCTGCATCCCCACTGTCCAATCTGCCTGCATCTTTTGTCAATCAATATTTAATAGTGTTCCTAAACAAACTGTTTTCTTTTGCAGGTGCCTGCTGTTACTGCCATATGTGAAGAAGCCACTGCTTCTGTGAAATGCAAAAATTCCAGCAAACCCACAAATTAGTCCATCCAGCCCCTTTGATAGCACTGTGTCAAAATTTACTAAGCCATCAGCACTTCGAATGCCTTCAGCTTCAGTTGGTTTTTTCAATCAGGTACTCTATTATGTCCTTCCATTTTTAGAACATTGCCTTATTTGTTGTGGTTTAATGCATTGGTGCAATTCCTATTTTCTCAATAATATAATGATATAAGCTGGCTTGATAGCAAATTTGAGAAATAAACAAATGTGTGATTCTGGGTTAAGTTCTTATCAAATGTATGGGAAAATATGAGGCCTGGTACATGTGGAAGATTTAATTATTGAATGTTACATAGTTATGCATAGTTGATTAATTGGGAGAGCACATAGTATGACATGAAAGTTACCTGAAAAACTGTTTCTTATTTGTCAACATATTGTATATTAGCCTATTAGGTACCTAAGATTGCTTTCCTTTCTACCCTCTCCAGTAGTTGTTGGGACTCTTTCATTAGTTCATATCAATCTGTTCGTTTGTTGTAATCTTGTATTTCTATAGGAAACAGAGTCCCTAGGGGATCAATATATGTAAATCCATGCGCCACATGACGGCTTATCATGCTCACCCTTGTACTATTCTTGGTGTATTTTTTATTTGTAATATCTTATTATGTAACCTTGAATCTGTTTGGTTTTGCACTTGGGTTTTGCACTTGGGTTTTATATTTTCCTGTGAGGGCTCTGTCAAAATATGATTGATTGACTGATCTGTTCAGGAAAAACCGCTAGTGTCACATGGTGATGCTGCTAAAAGAAACGTCGGGAGGTGCTTCTCTTCAAATACTTCAGCGCTTGATAAACCTCCGTTACCTCCCAGATACAGGCAGACTGAGGGAAAGCAGACTCCACCTAACAAAGCAGCTGTCAACCAATTGCACTGCTGCTTCCAATCTTGTGCCACCTGTGATTAGAGAGAGCAATCTCAAATCTTTGGCGACTCAGAAAAGGAATCGTTGTCTAAAGTTATTACTACATACATAGAAAAACCTGGAGGTACTACTACTCCACAGGCAATGAATCTAGAAAAGAATGATGATACCGGAAATAGTGTGCCAGTTGTGTCCCATGTAGAAGGAAGGGGTGGTATCAGAGAGATTGAACCTCTTCATAATTCCGACTCTCTTGAAGCTATTTGTGCCTCAACCATTGAACCTGTTGAAGATTCGTTCCCTCTCCAAGCCAGTTATTCCTCAACCAAACCTATTGTAGGGAGTAAATTGTCAACCTCTTGCATTTCTTCCAAAGTATGCTCCTCTAGTGAGCTTAGTTGTCAAGGCAAGTCAGACAGTGATTCCAGTGCAGCAACTGACTTGGACAACTCTAATGTTGGAGAGACTGCACTTGGAGCTTCTTTGTCAAAAGGTAGCAGTTGCACTCCAACTCTTGATTTGTTGCAAGGATTTTATTCCTTTGATCACCAGAATATTGAATGTCTATTGTCTTATGCTAATGGAATCATTACCTACAATATGTGCAGATCAGTTGCCACATTGTGGCAGTTTAAGAGATGAAATGCCAAACCTAACTGCCAGTCATTCAGATTTGAATGATTCTTTGTGTGATGAAGCTAAACCTGCTTTGTCAGAAGAACCAAATACTGAAGATGAAATGGAGCTGGAAACAAACAGTACATTAGATGTAGAGGAAACTCCGTTGTTAGATGTGGGGTGTGGGCATATTCACAATTATAGGACCACAGATTGTTCTCCTATGAAATTGGAAGCGCCTACACCTTGTGTGGAAAAGCGACATGCTTTATTAGTAGAACCAAATATTGAAAAAAATGGTGCTTGGCAGGGACAGATTGTCAGCTATACAGGATGCACCACGTATAGAGTATGTCTGTTTAATATTTGACTGCATATATTCAATTGGCTTGCAACAGCATTTATAATGGTTCACTCTCATCTTTTACAGAAAGAACAAGGCACCAGACAGATCACCAGCAAATACAATCCTTAAAGATCATCTGAAGAACTTGGTACCATTTACAGAAGAATGGCTTGCTGTAATGGAGGCTCGTGGGCAGGTCTGCATACCTAGCTACCTAATAAAAGTAGTAAAGTACATGCTATTGTGACTTGTTTTGTAGTCTATGGGTTTTTCCCCCCTTTATTTTCATAACTTGCTACAATGCTACAATCCTTTGCTTTTTATATTTGGATGCATGCCACTAATCCATTCTCCTGGTACTAGCGAAAGGCTTTCCATATTTCCTTGGTTTTGCTGCATTATATGGTTACTAGCAGTCCATGGCAATGAGCCATAATATTTAAGAATAAGTAACTGAATCAATAAATCTAACTGTACCGATCATTCTGTCTTATATTTTTTCCCAGCAACTGACCAGCTGAGCATAGAATACTAGTGGTAGCATTTAGCAACTTGGTTTTTTTTTTTTTTTACTGAGCTGAGTGTGATATATTCTTGTCAGGAAGTTCTGGAACAAAAGACTGGTGCTGTGCAAAATTCTCCTCCTGACAAAACAGCTCGGAACCCAGTCCTTGGTCACGGTATGCTCTTATGAAATTTCAAATTTGATATACAGTTTCTCAAAACATGAGTGGAACTTCATTGTTCAGTAAGCCATGATGTTTCATGTGCAGTACATTTATTCAACCAAAAATTCTAATGTTCAAGTGGAATTTTTTTTGAAACGGTAGTGGACAAACATTACTCTGAAACTATTTGAATAGATTGATAGATGCGAAGATCACCTTAACAAGAACAAAATTAGCTCAACCGATGAAATGAATTCCTTACAAACCATGCCTTCATCAGTGTATAATGTAACAGCTTTTCACTGCATATCACTGCAGGTTAAACGGAAAGCGCAAGATGTTGGACCATTCGACTGTACCAAGTTCTCCAAAAACATCCGAACCACTGGTAACTAACTGCAGACCCTGGACATCACATTCTATCATGGTACAGCCACGGTGATAAGGTTATCCGAATATCTGGTACTTAACTGCGTCCCTTGGCCTTCACATTCTATCATGGTACAGCTACTGTGATAAGGTCAGGGACTCCGAGCTGAACACGGGTAAATACCTGCCACGGATTCTCATTTTGACCAACCAAACTGCGGTGTAGTTCAGCAGCCTTACTAATTTGCATTTGTCGCCTCATGTGAAATACTGTTGAGATCACGCCCCAAGCAAACGCTTGGTAACTAAACAATAAGGGAAAAGAGAGAGGCTCTTTTGTGTTTATCTCGATTGCTCTTTTTTGGCCATCATTAGTAGCTGACTAATATTGATATCTGTAATTCCAAATGGGGTATCTGATCGAAATCCTTGAGAGATGAGCAGGCCAATCCAGAGCTTGAAGGCTCACGGCGGCGATCCTGCTGCACCAGAGACGCCTGCTTTCTGGGTTTTCTATTTCGCGGGCATGCTTTCTGGTGAACATCATGGGAGCGCATCGCCATGAGCTTTCTTGCCTGTATCTCGCCTTTGATCCCCTTCTTCATCAGCATCGTGTAGCTCTCGCCAGTGGTACCTTGGTTTCCATGTTTTCACTCATCGGTTTGTGCATCGGCGGAAACGCTTGTTCGATTGTGTTAATACAGTCAGCCTGCTCAAGTGCGCCTTTTTCTCCTCTCTCTGGTTATTACGGAGGTTATTACAAAGGCCTTGTTCTATACTCTCTCCATAGTTAAAAAAGAATACGTTTAGGACAGCGACACGGTTTAAAAGCCTTAACTTTGACTTCTCTTTTCTATAAGAATATTTATTAAAAAATTATATATTTATACTTTTTATGAAAGTATTTTTCAAGATAAATCTGTTGATATGATTTTCACATTTCTAAACTCAACGACTTAAAAGTTATTAATAATTTATGTTCCCAATGTTTAACCTAAGCCTTTTTCAAAACGTCTTCATTTTTCAACCATGGAGTAGTAGCCTCTCCAACGTTGACCGAATAAAAAGACTATGCAGCCTCTCCAAAAACTATGCGTTGAACTTTCTAAATAGAGCATAGAGTGAAGTTATGCCATGTGCTGAACTGGGAAGTTACCGACTAGAGTCCTTGCAAGTGAAATTATGCGTTGACCTTTCTAAAGAGCATAGAGTGCCCCGGTGCCCCTCAAGCTCCTAAGTCCTAACCCCTTTTTTATATACTGTGAAGTTTAAAATTAAAGAAACTTTGTAAGAAGGAGAAATGAGAAGAATAATATATAAGCACGTTTTATTTCCACAAAATATTACAACATGAATTAATTGTGGCGTTCGTGACGTGCAAATGCACTTAGCCTGCCGAAAGTGATAGCGACTTTGCCACAATACAAGTTCACTGATGCTGCTGCTAATGCTAATGGCGTTTGTCATTTAAGAAGGTCTGGTAGCATCCATCTGCTCCTTCGGAGTCAGAGAAGCCTTCCTTGATTGGGATCCACCAGCTCATGTTCATTCATTTGGATACAACTGAACTGAAACACGGCCATTTGATTTGGACCAACAGGGGACTCAAGGGCACAAACCAATGTTGTAAAAAGCCACAAACATTGGAACAAAGTTATGATCATAATTTTTTCGCACATGCCAATGCCACGGCGATCACATAAAGTTTGGAGATACATCGGCAGTACGAGAACACAACATACTAGCAGAAATGCACACTCGTATCAAGGGTGATATTGCCTGAAACAAGAGAAAGTAAAAAACACACTATGGAGTATAACTGACGTTAAGGTCCAAGGAATGGATCAGACTTAAAGATCCTCAAACCAGCCAAGCAGGATCGTATATTCCCGCATCACAGCCAGTAATGGTTATTCCGTGTTCGATGTGCTTGGAGGTTCCTCCTTTGGATGCTTTGATCCGTAGTGATCGGTCAGCTGTTTTTCATTTGCCAATTGTACCTACGGAAATAGCAACGCCCAGTGAGCAGATATGTTCCCCAAAATGCAACTAGCCAGGTAAAACGTAGGGCATCCACATAATAATGAACCCACAGCTTTACTCCTGAGTTAAAAGGAATTCAGAAGACGAGAGCCAATATGCCACAGTAACCTTTTGTGAGTTATCATATGAAGAAAGTACTGGGTCATGAAAGAGTACAGGTAAACCATGTTTAGACGAACCCACAAAAGGTTCCACAACTGGGGAAATTCTTTCTGAAATATTGGCATTTCAATTTGGGAAAAAGGTGATGAAAGTCTTTTACTCGTGAGATCAAATCATGCTAGGAGAATGTTATGTGGACACTTGTTTGTAGCAGTACACTAGCTTTATCTATGGTGAGTAAAGTGTCAGACACACTGGCCAGTAGATCTCACTTCGAGTACTCTCATTCTCATACCATACCACTACTGACCGGTCCCAATCCCCCAAGGCAACAACAAGAACAATACGAATACGCTGGAACAACATGTGTCAACGATTGGCCTACATACAAACTCTCTGATTAAAGGAGGTTATTAGAGCAATACTGATGACATGCTGCAGGAACATTTCAATTTCCTGGCACAGAATTTTCCAGATAAAGTGAGGCGCCAGATGGATGGGTGGACACTCTGCAGAGCAGTCCCTGCCAGAAGCTGAACAACTTTGGCCGGATCTGCTGCCCAGGCAAACCCGGCAGGTCCAGGCGGCGATGAAGGCTAGCGATCGGAGAGGGGTTCGTCCGGCTTACCTTGCAGATGGGGCAGACGATCTTGAGGCCGACGGCGCGGGCCTCGAGCTGGGACCCCTTGGATTTCTGGTTCCGCTCCGCGTTACGCCGCTGCGCGTCGATCTTCTGCTTCCCGCGCGTCATCCCTCCGCCTCCACCGCCCTCTCTGCGGCCACCGGTGGCTTCCCCCTCCGGCGATCGGATTCGGATCGCCGCCCGCCCCGGCCCTGCCCTGCCCTGCCTCTCGAGCGAGAGTCTGGATGCTTCTTCGCTTACCTCGCCGACGTCGCCGTACCTTGGAATCGGGTGCCCTGCCCTCCTCCTCCACTCCTGGCTGGGCTGCATTGCATTGGCTTGGCAGGCCACTGGTCGGAAGCCCAGTACCTTTGGCCTGGCCCGCTTTCGTTTGTTTCATCTCGTTCAACGGCCAACGACCCTGTGTGCTGCGGCATGGTCCGACTAGCTCTAGTTAACACGGCAACTCTGGGGCTGCTTGGTTGCCCTCCAAGACTTCAACCAAAATTGTGGCATTGTCAAATTGATGACGTTTAATTAGTTTTCTACCTAAAGTTTGGTAGGCAATGGTTCTAACCAAATCCGTGGTAAAGTTTTGCCAACTAATCTAGTCTATGCTAATATTTTGCTTAAAATTTTGGTAGCAACCAAAGTCTTTATACCAAAATTTTTTCCAAGGTTTTGACAACCAAAATTTGGCATGCCCTAATTTTAGCTTGCCATAGGCCTTGTTCAATGTTTGTTTGGTTGAAGCAAAGAAGTTTTAATTTTTCTCTCACGTAAAAACCAAAGACCAAAGACCCGACCATCTGCTGCGGCGATCTTTTTCTCACAACAAATCAAAGACCGCACAACCAAAGACCAATCGGCCGAACAAGGCCATAGTTTTGGCATGACAAATTTTGGATTGCAACCAAGCGAGGCCCTCTATGCAAGCTGCGCTCCTCTTCTCCAGGCACGACATCACATGTTCTGTTTCTCGCCAAATCACCATATGAGCAGACGTAATAATTACAAAACGCAGCAAGTTGATTTCGAACGATGCCTTCAACTGACATCTCTCTCCACTGAAGACGCTGAAGTAAACAGGTAAACTAAACAGGTAATGCATCTTATTCTGACACAGTCGTTGGGAGACACATGCGACCTCAACACGCATATACCGGGGAGAACTAACATTATTGGACACGCAGGCCAGGGAGTTCAAGACATGAAAGAAACAAGTCCTCTAATCGCACAACACAACCCAGCGCGAGATGGTCTGCTCTCTTCATCGGGCCATCATCATCACACATCCCAGGCTACAACGGAAGAGAGTAGCCGCGGAGGTACTTGGAGTCGACTTTCGATTCACGGACCAGTGCCACTCGTCCAGTTCTGGCGACCTGTCATGTGTGCAACACAATTGTGAGGGACGTGTACAAAACATCAAATACACTTCTCGGTGTAAAATCTGATTACAGAGCTTAAGTAATTGCTTCTCTGAGGAATCAAATTAGAATATAGTAGCATCACTATAGTCTTAAAAGGACTTAGAAACGGCCTCGTTTGCAAAAGGCAGTACTACTTGGCTGCAACATGACAGTACTGGGTACTTTTTTGAATTGTTTTATTTAGGACTATGGCTGCAACAGAACATCACTGGGTACTTAGAAATGGTCTTGTTTGCCAAAGGCAGTACTACTTGGCTGCAACAGAACCATATGGCATTGTGCAAAATTGCTTATATTCTGTTTTCACAATCACAAGTAATCCTCGGGAGGTTGTCACTTGTCAGGCTGTGTTTTAACAGAAGAAAACAAAACAACTGCTGGATTCATCCCAAAGGACCAAAAAAATTGCCTTTTCACACTTAACTTGATGTGAAGTGACAAGCTTAACATACCTCGCAGATGCCATACGGCTCCAATAACCTTTGTAGTGCAACCATCTTGTCAAAATCGCCAGTAAGCTGCAATCATCGATAAGGGATCCATTATGCAAGAGTTTTGGAGCAGTTAGATAAAGCAGCATGGAAAAGTAGTACTGGCCTCAAACATTCAGTGTTTCTATATGGATGATGTTGTTATTGTTACCACAAGCGGTACTATGCAGCAGAAAAACAATAAAAGCAGTGTGATCTAGTAGTATATGTGGCCGTGCAGTGTGCAGAGCTTTTCTCTAAAACTGGTTCTAGTATCATCAGTGTAAGCAAAGGCCGGATAGAAATCTGGGAGAAACACACAAATTGTTAGGATGCCAACCTGAAGCGTTACTGTATGGTCAGAAACATCAACAGGTTTTGCTCGGAAGATTTCGGCAATATCTAGGATTTCCCTACGAGCAGCAGTGTTTACAGAAACCTTAATAAGCATCAGTTCCCGTTCAGCAAAAGGTGACGGGGTAATGTCATGAACCTGTAGGAATCAAATTTTTTTATTAGTCAACATAATAAATTTGCAGTCACAAATGATTTTGACCAAAACTACATGCAGCTTACTTCATGCACATCAATAAGCTTGTAAAGCTGCTGAATTAACTTCTCAATGGATTCAACAGTACCAGGAACAACTGTTGTAATACGCGAAATGCCTTCTCTCTCAGCTGGGCCAACAGCAAGGCTCTGACAAGTATGCACTTGTTAATAACTAGTCTGGTACTATATTCAACAAGAAGAAAGAGCTTTTTCGAAACAGAAAAACCTGTATATTGTAGCCCCTGCGAGCAAAGACTCCTGTTACAATGTTGAGGACACCAGGACAATCATTCACAAGGATAGAGAGTGTATCGCGGCGAAGTCCAGTTGCCTGTACCACACAAAATCAATACTGGATTAGCAGCTGCAAGATAACAACAGCATTCATAAACATGCAGTTAAGCATTATTGCCATTTCTTAAATCTATAGACTTTGCCTACAAATTGACTTCTTGCAAATATAATGGAAGTGTAAATCAGAACACACTCCAGTCACATTATAATTAGATTCAGGATGCAATTATGTGCAGAGCAAATCATCAGTACAGTCCATGTAGCACTAAATGCCAATCACATGATGGAAACCTCTATTATACTTACATCATCATCCTCCAGAACACCCCAATGGGCATCAAGTACGTAAGGTTCCACAGGATAAACATCACCCTGTACAGTTCGAAGTTGAAATTACATGTTATAAGAGCCAGGAATAATCTGTAGACAAATATTGCATCAAATGCATCTGACGGAAGTCTGAACAAATAGAACTAGCATGATGTAAACATTAATGGTATTAGTATTAATCCAAACTACATATTGAGCCAATGACTAAGACTTTCGCGTGCACTATTGTGGGTATCACCCAACAATACATTCCCATTAACACAATAGCAAATACATTACAGTTCACACAAGTTGAATGTACCAGGTGTCATGGTACTGCAACGACTCACCCATCAGTACTACTGTTTTATATGTGCAAATATTAAATATGTACATTCAGTTACCAGTTGATTATTCATTCTGCATTACCGTGCATTTATAGCTTCTGAAAGTAGTATCATTCAGTGGAAATGTATCAACTCTTGTGAACTAACCCATCCCAAGGCTCGAGGTAATTATTCAAACACATTAGACTCAGCAATCTAATATGCCTGCATCACTGCAGGTAATTACTTAAATACAGCTGGTGATTATCAGTACTTTAATCAACATAGAAGTTCACCAGCATTTGGTTCAAGTTAATAAGCATTACTGTTTACTGATACCACCAGGGTTATTTTTTCTTCAATGTATCCACCTCAAATTGGTTATATGCATCATTTGACCAGAACTAAGAACTTGACCCCTGAGGGTAAGACCTCCCCGAGGCATTGACAGAAAGTGAAAGATTCTCTTCTGCAGGGCGAAAAGGCCACGAACCCCAGCACATATTTCACAGAAAATGGCACAAGGAGTGGCCTTTTTTTGGGTGAGAACAGGGATTTGAACTCCTGGCCTGTAGGTTGCACTTTTGCTCACGTTCTCTTTAGACCAAAACTAAGTATAAAATTATAAACAGAGCAGAACATAATATAAGAAAAAAGAAAATTCTAGAAAGTTTTAAAAGTAAAAGGTTACATACCCCAGCATTGGATGATGATTGATCAAAACTGCCATTCACTTTCCTATTTACAGATGTAATCGGATTTTTCGCGATGCCTCTATAAGGTCTGGGTAAGAAGCAGCAGAAAATCGCCAGAAACGGGCTGTTGCACCGATCTTTTCACGTCTCAAAGCAATCTAAGAAGATAGGGCATTAAATTAGCACTACGGAAAAAAAAATATGCGCCCATGCAAGGAAAGAACATTTCGATATTACTTTTCCTGTCCTGCAAATTTCTTTGATTCCAAATTTCCTTAGATTCCTTTGCACTGCAGCAATTTTGCCAGGATCTCCAGCTACCTAACATTGGTCAAATGCCCATTAAAATCACAGTTTAGTACAGGAAAAGGGATACCGATCAAAATATGTACACTAGTTAGAGATTGAATTTTTACCTCTATGGTAAGTGTTTTTATCAGATATATCAACAACTTTTGCTCTGAAAATATCAACTAACACCATGACCTGTCAGTCATGATAAGAAGCACCATTGTAAGGCTCACCATGCAACTGAGAATCATGAGTACAGGATGCTAATTGAACTTTTGGATTATAAAGACCGCATCATACCTCAGGGCGTTGATCAGGTTCAACATTTAGTTTTATAAGCATCAGCTCTCTTTCAACCTGAGGTTCTTTAGATAGATCTTCGACCTGTAATTGATATTACTCTTAATTCTTAATGCAAGTTGGCAACAAAACAGTAGTGGTAAATAATTTTCAGAGAGAAAAAATTATGGTAGTTAAAACCATCAAAATGTTTAGTTGACACAAATAGTGAAGTTTTTCTGGCTAAGAATTCAGAAGGAAAGTAAAAGCAATGTAATATCTGCATAGTACATTCAGAGAGAACAGTAAATCTTCCCCCCCAGGAAATCAGCATCTTCAAATCGCAAGAACGAAGAAAATCAGAATAGCTCCTATAGCCACCTAACTGAAAGGCTGCTTTATGTTATAGGATATAGACATGTACAGGGTAGCATTAAAATTGAAATAGATAGTCAGAATAATGAAGTCAAGTTTTTTCCCCAAATGGTTAACCAAAGCAACTGTGCTAACCATACACGGTACACGTGCACAAACAGAAAGTGCATTACATAATAATGATGTACATCTGAGGTATCCCCAAAGAAGTATGTCCCTGACACTGACATGACTGTCAGGCAGTGATTCTAGGAGGAAAGCGAAAAGAATATTTTGAAGATGATTAATCAGGAAAGAAAAAAAAAGTTGTGCATGTTCTATCTAGGTACGCAAAAGATGCTCCACGAAAGTGGAAACGACCCTATAACAGAATAAAAGGACAGAAGATTCGGGTGAGCTAAACTCATGGAACAAAATCTCACTGTACTACTGAATTGTCGTCCCCAGGTGCTCAAACTGGGACTCATGGAACAATCTCACTGCACAGTGAATTGTCACCGGGTGCTCAACTAAAAGCGGGGACATCAAATCAAAGTATGGATTCGCGTGACTTGGCTAAATTTTGACAAGGCGGACTCACACTGAGGACGTTGACAAGCTTATTGAGCTGCTCGATGACTTGGTTGAGCACCCTGTCGGTCCCGGAGACGACAATGGTGAAGAGGGCCTTGTCCTTGTTGAGCCCCACGGCGAGCGACTCGATGTTGTAGCCTCTCCTGGCGAAGACCCCGGCGATCCGGTTGATCATGCCGCTCTCGTCCCCGACGAACACCGAAATCGTGTGGCGCCGCACCCTGCATTTGGCGCCAGAAACCCGACCAGCCAGCAGGCCTCATCCGTCAGAAGAAGAAAGTAGAAACAGAAAACGCGGCGCGTGTACAGACAAAAAAACAACACCAGTCCCGCGCGCCGCGCGCGAGATTGGTGAAACAAGGGCCAGCATTCCGGCGGGCAAAGGGGGTGCGCTTACTTGTCCCTGGCGGCGGCCGCGGGGGCGACCGCCGACACAGCGGCGGAGGCCGAGGCTGCCTCGCCGCCGGCCCCGGCAGGCGCCGCCGCCGCCACGACGGTGCAGCGGCCGCGGTACGGGGGCGAGGCGCCGCCTGGCCAGAGCGCCACGCGCGGGGCCGCGGCGCAGCCCGGGCGCCGCGCCGGGCCCGCCGGCGCCGGCGACGGCGACGGGCGCAGGTGGTGGGAGGAGGCGACGGACATACCGGCCGTTGGTCGGGCGACTAGCGCTAAGGTGGCGGGGGCTGCTGTGGACGGGACGGACAGTGGCACTTGGCTTGGCAGGGCGTCCGACGGTTGGTTGGTGGGCTGGTTTAGCCGTAGGGTTTATCAAAGGGTCCTTTTACGAAGTGGCATCGGGCGAAATGACGAGGCTGTCCCCGGCACCGTTAGTGAGTGACGCAGCCCACAGTTCGACTAGAGAGGGAGTAGGCGGCTGTCGCTACGTGTGTGATCCGCGCGCAAAAAAAAAAAAGATCGCCGGTGGGGTCAGGCAGGGTCACGGGGTGGTGTGGACCTGCTACTGTCGCATTCGGTTCGGGACGGGCGCGCACCGGATCGCGGATTCCGTCCGGTATCTTGTTGACGTTGAGCGCCGGAGCAGGCCGCGGTGGCCTCGCGGGGGCGGCACGCTCTCGCACTCGTCTCACGCTCACCCGCGCGCCCGGCGCGCCCCGTCGCCCACCCAAGCCGAGCAAGCAAAGCAAGCGGCAGACCAGGACGATACCACCGTGGTCCGTGCGGCGTGGGGTGCGCTGCCGTGGTGGGCTAATCCGTCATTCTCCACGACCGACCCTTTGCAAACGAGACGTTCGCTTCGCGCGTAGGGCCGCGTGACCGCATTGTTTTTGTACTAGTGCTCTAGAGGTGCTGAGCCTGACACGGCAGACGGGACAAAAGTTGCTGTCGCATTATTTTTTTTTTTGGCTCTGGTGGTGCCGTAGTATTATATTATACTACTCGCTCAGCCTGGTTTTTTTTTCGTCTTTCGAGGTTTGTTATAAACTTACACGCTTTTTGCGGGTACTTAAACTTAGGAGTAGGAGCACACAACAAGAGCAGATGTCCCATGTGGGAAATACGGGTGTAGGCCCGATCGTGAAAAAAAAAAAAGCCCATGTAGGAGCTAAGATGACACTGAATGTTAGTTTTCCCATTTAAGATAAGTTTCTTGTAGGACATAAAGGATATAAGATGATCTTTCCTCTGTCCCTTTTTGTTTGTCTACAGAAAGCGTGTTTGTGAGGAAATACGGTTCTGCAGAAACAAACATTTAGGGACAGAGGGAGTAAGGCCGATGACACTAAAGACATTGGTCGGTGGAATTATGTTTATCTATAAAAGAAAGCATTTTATGACGTGGCATGAAAATTGTACATATTAGGATAGCAAATGAACTTGCCGACAACCATCGTGTGTCATGAGTTTTTAGTGTACGGTGATTATAATATCAACTAACATAATTTATTTGTGATTTAAAGAGGCAAGATTTGAAATTAGAGTTGCCTTTTGGGTTTTCGACCTCACTAGTTGAGTTGAACTGTTTTTGTTTTCAGTCGGGTGTGTTTGCCTTATGGTGTTGTATTTACCTAATGTTTTTTTTATTGGGATGATCGATTCATTACCATTTTCGAATGGTGGAGGCTGGAATTTTGTTCCTTACCTAAAAAAAAAAAAGAGGCAAGATTGGTGGATTATTACATCGAAACACTATGTTACAATACTCTTACGATCCATCTCGGATCTGCCTTTTACGAGTAAGGGCATTTTATTCACTTGAACTAAGAATAAAACACCATAATTAATCCAAAAAATCCAAACATCCCAATTATTATAGTTCATAATTTATATTATAATAATCTAGTTGTGATTGCTCAGATACTTTTTTATATAAAAAAAAACTAAAAGGACAATTTAACTACGCCAATATTTCAGTTGAAAGCACAAACGAAAGACATATCTCCCATGGAGCTAAGACAACACTAAAGGTGTGTAGGCTTTTCCCGTGATAAGTGTTCCATAGGCCAATGACACTAAAGGCCATCACTGCTCGCTAAATCATGTGATCCATAAAAAGAAATCACTAATCATTATGTGTCGTTAAGGTTTCATTTTTATGACATGGCATGCAAATTGTACTGTCTTAGGATAGCAAACTTACCTACAACCATGGTGTCTCCTGTGTTATCGTAAACTACACTGTCACTGTGGTTGTTTGTTAGGTAGAGCCATGATCTATCACGCCATAAGTTAAGTGCACATCACATTTAATCAGTGCCATGTTACTGTTGGATTCATAATCAAAATTTAACACGCCAATGTCCTTTGGCGGCTGGTGGCTGCTATGTCTCAACTTGTCAAACAAATTCCAACAAAATGTTTGACTGCCTTTAGTACTCCGTACGAGTAGATTTTACGCGAGGTTGCGCACGCAAAAAAAAAATAAGAAAAAAAAGAGCCGGTTCTCGTCAGCACGAACCAGAACCACCATCCTGAGTGTTCCTGTGCCCTAGAGTAAAAGCCGGCCGTTCAAACACAGGGTCTAAATAGCTTCCCTGAGGTTAAGGAAAAAAATGGCTTTCCGTTCTAAATTATATATATAGTTTTATTTTTGAAAAAAAATAAAACGATTTATAATTTGAAACGGAAGGAGTAACACGTAAAAAATAATGCTTTTGTACCGAGTACTTTGTCTCGCTCGCAGAAAAAAAAATGAATTTCTCTACTTTTCACTGTAGACCAACTTTCACGGAAATATTAAGCCGACCTGGCCCAAGAAGAAAGCAAGGTTCGAGAGGAAGCCCAGCCCAAAATAAAAATGGAGGCCGGATCTGTTCTTGTTAGCCGGAAACAAATTGATACCTCAGCTTGGGACACCTTGAAGCCTCTTGGAAGCGAGGTCGGTCGGTCTTCCTCGTGGGGGCGTGATGCAGATTGGTAGATAGAGTGGTGCCGTTCATCTCACTCCAAAATTTTCTTAGCCCAACATCTCACTCCAAACTTGGTCACCTAATAAAAAACTTGGGAAACTTCCTCAATACCGCTATTAAAGTGCTATAACAAAAACTGGTTATTTTGCTCCATGGCACTACACATATTGTTTTCTTTACTTTTCATATATTAAGAGAGAGATGGTCCGAAAAATACCCAGAACATGTCTTCTTCTAACTTTGTCTTCCACCTTAAACTGCTCATTGGCTTAACACACCAGGTGCCCGTGAAAGAAGTTGTTGCTATTGCTTGGCGCTTATGCTGGTGACCAGCATAGGGGCATGCTCTGGTGGCGTGGGCAGCCCTGGGGTGAGCTCCGACACCATCACCGCCTACACTGCTTCACCGAGAACCTAATCTTCTTCATCGTCGTCGACCGCTTCCTCTGTTGTCGCCTCGGCCTTCACCGCTTCTTCACACGTGATTCGATAGGGTGGGGATGGTTAGCCAATTGTCTTGGGGCTGGCCGTGCCGTCGAAACACGCCGCCCCTATGTTGCTCACCCTAAGAGGGCTACTGAATCGCATAAGAGTGCCCCCTACCTGGCCACGCCGCCAGAGAGAGCTCCACCCCTAGGTCGGTTGCGCCATTTGGGAGCTTCAACCCTGGGCAAGAGAACAAAGAAGAGGGCAAAAGCGATATCACCCACCTTCTCTTTCTTTAAATGCAAGAAAATGGATAAATAATGTGTGTGGTGTCCAGTAGCAAAATAACCGGTTTTTGTAATGGCACTAGGCAAACACACGAAATAGCGATGTTGAACGGCCAATTCCTAAAAACTTTGATGGACCTAGCGCTTGTTTTTGTTGTCTGACGTTTTCATACAAAAAAATGAATCTCTACCAAATACTATTACCAAATAAAGGGACAAAAAGTTTCTTGGTCCATCATGGCATAGTGTTAGGTACCAAAATGATCGAATTGGGACCTATGGTGGCGCGATCATTGATGTATTTTTAAGTTTTTTTTTTGTACGTAGTACTATATAAAATTGATTTCCAAGATGAATCGAGTCGCAAGCCATTCAGATAGCATGTACCAACTACAAGTGTACGTGAGCTAATTAACAGGAGACAGTGCGCGATTGTGTGTTGATTTATGAACCACCGGCCGTGGAAGAGTCGCCGAGGAATGGAACTATGGAACCCCCAACACGTACAGCTTCAGTCATTTTCACCTTCCCTGACCCACTGTTCTCGTCGGCACGTAGTACGAAGGAGAGTGCATGTCACTCTCCGAGGCTTCCCAATTTGCAAAAACGGACACGCGCGCGCGGTAAGCCCACGCCCCCACCATGCCCATGCGTCCGTCATTATTGGTCACACTGTAAACCACTCGTATACGTACCATACCAATAATATCCATATTCCAATCATCCATATCCTTTTTGCTTAATAAAGGAGAGGACGGAGAAGGAGACTCGCCGGAGGACCAAACCAATTAAACTGTGCCGATGGCGGCGGGTGCCGGCCGGCAGGCGGTAGCCGGGCCAGGCAACCAACCAAACCCCCACCACAACCGAGCCACCAGCTGCTATCGCGAGAAGAACTGCGCTGCATGCGCTCCGATCGCCCGGATTCCTGGAAGCGAGAGTGAGAGCGGGCACGGTTGGTGGTGGCTAGCTGTGGCTCAGCGGTCCGCATGCAGCTGTCCTGAGACAGGACGGGACGACTGGCGCTTTCGCCGAGCCCGCCCGGTCCGCCCGGGCGCTGGCTCGTGGACTCGCGGTCGCGCGCGACGGCGACGCGCGCGGCCGAGTGCCGACATGGCCGCGGGGATGGGTGGGATTCCATCACTAGTGTAGTGTGTGTGTGTGACGAGGAAGTCCGAACCACATGGGACATTTCTTTGCCTAATCATCCTACGCAAGAGGACACCGAGGATTGAACTGACAACGTTGACGGCAAGCAAAATGCCACCCACCACATGGCCCACCTGTCGGTCGCAAGTCGGGGGCGCTACTACCATACTCCTTCCTCTCTCACAAAAAAAAAAATGAAGTGTCGTTCTCTAGCGAGCAGAGAGCCAACGCCCAACGGCGAGCCAAACTGCAACTGTCCATGCACATTGCACGTAGCTAGAATCAGTGCTGATGCC
This sequence comes from Hyparrhenia diplandra, assembly GCA_015847255.1. Lineage (NCBI taxonomy): Eukaryota > Viridiplantae > Streptophyta > Magnoliopsida > Poales > Poaceae > Hyparrhenia > Hyparrhenia diplandra. The sequence continues at coordinate 113,882 of JADLZK010000020.1, forward strand.
GTATTATATATATATATATATATATATTATTATATATATAGTTATAGACGTGCCGCGTGCGCTACAGAATGCGTCGTGACTCGTGAGCTTGAACCAGTCAACCAGGTGCACCCGCAGCAGCGATCCCGGATCCCAGACACGTACGGCAAGTCGGCAGACACTTTCGATCTCGGGAACAAAAGAAGATGAGGCGCCCGATCCGTCCACAGGAGCTACTTCTACGTGCTGCACACCACACTCTCCCTTGCCTTTTTTTTGTCTGATGAGATGTGATTCCATGAAAAGGAAGGACCAGTAGCGGCTGTCCACATCTCGTTCTGTCACAGCATAAAAGAGGTAAGAACGCTAGGGCAAAGCCGAGCCGCCAAATCTCAACAGCACCCAACCCAAGTGACATGGCAACAGTAAAGTGACGGCACTCAGAACAGGCCTTCGTTTTCTTCTTTTTTTAACGGAGAATCCCTGAGGTTTCGGAAGAATAAGAAAAAGCATTTCAATTAGTTTAGCAAAATTGTACTAACATTTGACATTTCCTATTTAAAAAAGCCTCGTGGATTACAGAAGAAAACTAGTACGTAGATGCACGTAGAGGAAAATTCAACATGCAACCTGGTCATAGTCGTAGGCTGCGGATCTGATATCCCATCATCCAGCATTCCAGTTCCAGTCTGGCAAAAATAAACAAACCTTGGGGTGTTCAGTTGCTATACTGAGAACCAAAAAAAAAGTCTTCTGATTCGGTCACATCGAATCTCTTATCGTATTTTTGGGCATTAAATATAGGTAAATAAAAAAAAACTAAGTGTATAGTTTAGTGAAAAAGACGGGAGGCGAATCTTTTTAAGCTGGAGTTAGTCCATAGTTGGACCCAATTACCAAATACAAACGAAAAAATACTACTGAGTAGTCGAACCCAAAATATTTCACCAACTAAACACCCATAGTGACCGGAGGAGTTCGAAGCAAACAAAAAGGAAAAAAAAAAGTCGTCGGCAATCGTTCTCACGAAGCGAACAAACGCAAAACAACACACACGCGGCGCCATCCACTCGTCCTCACTGACAACCTGACCAGCTTCCAACTGGGTCCCAGTAACCAGCGACACATTTTATTCCAGGATCCCGGTAGGTGACACGAGGCGGTGTTTTAAAAAATCGGAAAAAGTCTATATAACCCTTGAAGTATTAGAGCGGGAACACATCAACACGACCTATGAAACCGGTTAAATAACACTCTAAAATTTGCGAGCGGTCGATTTGCACCCAGGCGTATTGGATGGCTGTTTTGCCCGCGGTGGCGTTCAGCGTGGTTGGTTTTGGCCACTGCGGGCGTCGGGCCTTGTCGGGGAACCGGTCTTTGCTAGATAAGGGAAGCGCCGTCACGCCCGATCTTTGCTCCTCCTCCGCCGGCTAGCGCCCTCCGCGACCCAACAATCGTCGGCGGCGTGGCGGCGTAGGGCGCGTCTGTCGGGGGGCTCGCCGACTGCTTTCGACCACCCAGCGGGCCCGCGGCGCCTTCGCGGCGGCACCTTTACCGCAGCGTTGCGGCGTGGAAACCGAGCTCATCGTCGGCGTGCTAACGAGTACACGGGCGTCGTGGCCGACGCCGCAGGCGGGGGGCAAGCGTAAGTGGCTCGCCCGGTCAAGATCGACGGAGGAGATGCCAAACGCGCCGACACAAACGGGGCTAGGGGCTTCGAGCTCATCGTCGTGCGTGAAGAACTTCGGCCCCCCTCCCGGGTGTGTATATATTCCCGCCTCACCAATGGAATTCCCATCCATCCATCTATCCATCCATCGAAGCTCTACGGAAGGCGAGCGGCGGAGAAAAGCCAAGGCAATAAGCCTGCGTTGGATTCCATTATTTAATCCATCCATGCCGCCCAAGAGATCGTCGTTGCCGGCCGGAAGTATCGCCTGCGGCAACAGCGTGCGTGGCCTCCGCGGCGGCGCCAGGCATGGCGTCCGTGGTGAGAGGAAGCGCAGGTTCTGGATGGTGGCGTCCGTGGCGAGGCCGATCTTTGAAACGAGGAGAGCATCGTTTGGCGATGTTCCCGCCGTCCGCCGTCGCACCAGCCGGCGGCCGGACCAGCAAGGCGGCGGCGATGACCAAAACACCTAGGCGCCCGAAACAGAGCTCTATTCGCACATCAAATTAAGCTAGCTCGAAGCTTCCTAGTTGAATTCCTTGCACCCGTTAGTAGCTATGGAAGTTGCCTAGCTAACCAACGCACCAACAAGATCCAGCCGCGCACTATCATCAATGAATTTTGGAAATTTGTCACCTTCCGTCGATCGCCTTAGGAGCCCAAATCGATTTTGGGTAGCGGCAATTTCTTTAGGCGCTACCGATCTGCGAGTGCGAGGGGCCGGTCGGGGCTGCGTCGGGGCTCGCGAGGCCGCGACCGCAAAAGCTGCTTGAGGGATAAGGCGAGGGCCCTGTCGGGGCGGCAACGCCTTGAGGCGGGGGCGGGAGCGGCGGGACTAAGCGAGGGCGGTCGCCGTCGTCATTTGCGGCCTCCCGACCACGCTGGAACGCCACGTCGGCCAAAACAGCCATCAATACGCCCTGGGGTGCAAATCAGACCATTCGTCAAATTTTAAAGTGTTATTTAACCGGTTTCATCGCGGTGTTGATGTATCCCGGCTCTAATACTTGAGGGGGGTTATATAGACTTTTTCCTAAAAAATCCCTCACCTCAGCTCAACGCGCGTCTTCTTCCTCCACTCGGTTTTATTCCCCGCCTCCTCCCAACTGCTTTGCCACTCTGCTGCTTCTGCTTGCAACTGCAAGAGGATTCCATCGCTGTATACTAGTACTCGTAAAACCTAACGCGCCATATATATATTTGTATATATATATATATAACTGCTGGTCTCGATCGAGTCGTCGGCCAATTGGTTAATCGGGAGCAGAGGCATCAGGCATCGCCCACGCCCAATCATTCGTCCCCAAATCCCCAGAAGCACCCACCACCCCTCGCGCGCAAGATCCCACGCACACCACCACCTCCCTCCTCCCGCGGTCCCAGGCCGGCAAGCGAGCGGCGACCGATGGACGGGGCGGCGGCGGCGAAGAAGATGACGCGGAGCATCTCGCGGCAGCTCTCGTCGGGCGCGGCGCGGCTGTGGCGCCAGCTGTCGCTGGACCCGCACACCCCGCGCCGCGGCGGGCCGGGGCCGGGGCCGCGGCAGCAGACGCGGTTCGCGATCGCGAGGCAGTCGTCGCTCGACCCGACGCCGCGCGGCGGCCGGACGGCGGGTCGTCGGGGCGGGGCACCAGCAGCAGCTCGCGGTGCCGGAGAACCTGGACGCCACCATGCGCCTGCTCTTCGCGGCGTGCCAGGGGACGCCGCCGGGGTGGAGGAGCTGCTCCGGAGCAGGGTGGACGTCGACAGCATCGACCTCGACGGGCGCACCGCGCTGCACATCGCGGCGTGCGAGGGGCAGGGGGAGGTCGTGCGCCTCCTGCTCGACTGGAAGGCCAACATCAACGCCCGCGACCGCTGGGGCAGCACGGTTCGTCAACTCTACTGCTACTACTACTCCATTTTCAATCGTTACTAGCTCTCTCTGTTCCTAGAGCACTGAATGGGTGGAGCCCTTGTAGTTTCTCATGCGTTTCGGTTCATACTAATGGAAAGTAGGAAAAAAAAACATCTACAAAGCAACGCTAGATCACGCTAGCTGAACGAATTTTATATGCAACTGGGTGTTTATAGTCAACGAGGTTGATAGACCTGCATGATAAGAGGAAGTACTTATCTAACTGAACTTGATCTCTGATTCTCTGTCTTCCTGCATTTGGTTGGTCGATTTTCAGCCAGCAGCAGACGCGAAACATTACGGCCATTTTGAAGTATATAATCTACTAAGAGCAAGAGGAGCAAAAGTTCCGGTACTATTTCACTGACGCAACAATACTGAGCTCTTCATTTTTTGTTAAAAGAAGAAAAAAAAAGACGCAAGGGATCTGAGCAGAGGATATATTTAACATGTGCTTATTTGACTCCCCAGAAAACCAAAAAGACTCCAATGGCTGTGTCGAATCCGAAAGAAGTTCCAGAGTATGAACTGAACCCACTTGAACTGGAGTTCCGAAGAGGAGAGGAGGCCACAAAGGCATGTTTTCTTTTTATTATTATAAAATTCTCTGTTTATTCTTCATTTTACTCGATCCTTAATGTTTTTAGACTTTGGGTTTTGGTTATTCAGTGACTTCCACTAAGATTTTACTTCCACAAAGAAGCTCAGGCTAAATGATGCTTTTAGAATTTTCAGATCTGTTTATCTCAATATACGTGCTGCATGTGCTACATTATGTCTTCTCTATCTATTCATGCAAGTGTACATTACCTTAAAATTTGCATACAGTTGTGACAGTCCTTGCCATTCAATTTTACAGGGTACATATCTGGCAAAATGGTATGGCTCGAAAGTGTTTGTTAAGATACTTGACAAAGACAGCTTCTCAGATGCTGAAAGCATGTAATGGCTACCTACATTAACTCTTATCTCAAGTAATCTTTTACATTAATTACCTGCGCATTCTATTATACCTTCCATTGTGTCAAACGATGTTGAATAATCAACACCATATCTAGATCTTGAAACGTGTTCAGCAATGTCACCTAGATCCCTGAACTATTAATTTGCATATCTATGTCCCTAAACTTACTAAGTGGTTCAATCGAGGTCCAAACCTATATGAGTAGTGTTGATTTGTTTACTTGGCATCTGTGATATATGGCAGCATCCATGTCAATAAAAATTTGAAATTCATCATTCATATCACTATTGGGTCACACATCATAACCATGTTTTTATCGCGGGCTATGAAAAATAGCGTAAGCTTTTACGGGCGCTATTCGCGCTATTGCGCGCTATAGCGGCAACTACGCAATGATAGCGCCCGCATGCTGCTGCCGCTATAGCGCCAATAAGCGTGAAAATAGCGCTATAGCGCCAATAGCGCGTGCTATAGCGGCACAATAAGCGTGGAAATAGCGCGCTTTAGCGGCGCAATAGCGCGATATAGCTCCAATAACGCTAATAGCGTGGAAATTGGCGATAGCGTCGCGGCGTTTCAATTGGCGGCGCTATAAGCGGCGCTTATAGCGCCGCTATAGCGCGCTATTTGTTTCATGGCATCATAGTCAATGAAGAAAATAAAGATTCCAGTGTGATGCAGATGTTTAACATCGTCTCTCTCTTAGATTGCCATACTGGCTTGCAACATCGGGAATCATATGCTAATTAATGCTATTTGGATCTTGAGTGGCAGTGTGGCACAATTAACAAGTTTAGGGACCTAAGTTGAGGACCTAGGTGACACTGCCAAGCAAGTTTAGGGACTGCTTGTGCAGTTTAGTCTTTTAGGATTGCATATCTAAATATGATCTTTGGCTGTTATAGTCATGTAGAGAGCATAGTGTGTATTCAAACTTTTTAACCATTGTGTTTAATAAATGATGCTACATGCGGGTTTGCCATACAGTTAGTCTGTAATATAACCTAAAATAAGTCTGTAGCATTGTAATTTTTATTCTGTTTCATAGTGATTGGCCTGTTAATTAACTTTTGAGCTCTCCTTTTCTTTTTGCATGCAATATTTCTAAGTTCCATTGTTATGTCTGTTCAGAAATGCGTTCAAAACACGAGCTTACCTTACTTGAGAAAGCACGGCATCCCAATTTGGTCCAATTTGTTGGAGCTGTCACACAAAAATGTCCCGATGATGATTGTTTCAGAGTACCATCAAAAGGTAAGTGACAACTGACTGAACAAGACAAGTTTCTGTATTCAGTTTTAATTAGTTGCTCAAGCCATTCTCTTTCAAATAGCACTCTTTTTACACATAAAATCTATGCAGTCTTTGTCATTGATGACTATATCCGTTTTTCCCTGATTAGGGAGATTTAGCCAGTTATCTTGAGATGAAAGGTCGCCTGAAGCCTCACAAAGCTATAAGATTTGCTCTTGAAATTGCGAGGTGTGTCAATACGCATTAAATCTATATAGTTTTAAAATGCTTATCCTTTTGATAAAATTTTATGTACCTTGTGGCTTGCAAAATGTTGACTGAAGTGCAGCAAGTTGGGGTAGCTAGTACACTATATTGTACTTACATAGAAAAAGATATTCTTTCCTGGCTTATTGATCAGAATGGCAGGACTGTTCTTTTTTGGTGTGGTAATACACATATGTGTTTTCAGATAGAAATTTTGTGTTGATTCAGTTTGATACAACTGAAACAGCACTACTGAAGCTTGTTTCTTCTACCTCTACAGTTGGACCGAACAAAGTGTTCAGGATTTTTTTTTTTCCTTCTTGTTCAGGGGACTAAATTATCTCCATGAGTGCAAGCCTGAGCCAATCATTCACGGACATTTGTCACCAAAGTAAGCTCATTAAGCATTGTTCCATCATTGAATTCGTGTAATACTTTTATAAGTGGCTACATGTATGCTGTACGCTATGAAACTTTGGTAAGGTTGCAGAAACATCGTTCGGGACGATGAAGGACAGCTTAAAGTGGCTGGGTTTGGATCACTGAGTTTGACTAAAGTTTCTGAAGATAAAGTACAAATGGCTCAGCCAGTTACAAAACTAGACAGTATGTTGCGCTTACTCAGATGTTTTTTTCTTAAAAAAGAGCTTTGATTTATAAATGGAGTAATGGACCTTAGATATCACCATCTCAACATCATCATCAACAACAACAACAACAACATAGTCTTTTTTGTCCCAAGCTAGTTGGGGTAGGCTAGAGATGAAAGCTATAGGAAACAAGTATAAGATATCACCATCTCGAAGGAAAAAAAAATAGTTCAAATGTTCAATCCATGTTATGCTCCTCCTAGCCAATTCTCTTTCTTTATCATGCCATTGCCATCGAAATGTTTCATGAGCTTGGTCAGTTCCTTTTCAGATGTAGTGTTCATTTGTTCTTAGAATTAATTTGACAGTTGACACCAATCTTTTTTGTTATACAATGCTATTTCAGCTAGTGTCCGAGTTCCGTTTAACCCACCCACCCCTGTTTATTTGGTAACTCTGTCTTGTAGCCTTGCTGATACTTTCTTGAATGTGCATAGATGTATACATCGCTCCCCGAGGTCTACAAAAAATGAACCATTTGACAGAAGTGCAGATGTATTTGCATTTGGTCTCATTCTTTACGAGGTGTGCAAAGCTATCCTGGCTGATGTGTGACTTGGATGAACAAAAATTATTATCTTCTCACGTTTACTCTGCTTGCCCGTTCTATGGATGGTTGTGGTTCAGATGATTGAAGGAACTCCTGCTTTTCACCCAAAGCCACAAGAGGAAGCAGCTAAGATGATTTGTTTAGAGGGACTGAGACCACCATTCAAGAATAAACCAAAATACTACCCCAGTGATGTGAAAGAGTGAGTGAATCAAACGCTCTACTGAGCTTCGCTTTCACTTGATCGATCAAGTTATCCTCTTGCCAAATCGGCCATGCTAGCAGCGTGCAACTACATACTACATACTAGGCTAATAGTTGCTCACCCTAGATATTTACATAGGCGGAAGGCTGCATTTAGCATCGTGCCATTTTGCTGATGATGATGTTTTTTTGCACGGCTGCAGGCTGATACAAGAATGCTGGGATGCAACGCCTTCCGTCAGGCCAACATTTGCGGAGATAATTGTGCGTCTGAACAAGATACAAGCGAGCTGTGCTAAGCAGGGTCGCTGGAGAGACACCTTCAAGCTTCCATGGTATATCTCTCCCTGATCTTATCATATGAGCAGCATCAGTTGCCAATCCCCCCTCCCAGTCCAATTCCTCTCTGAAGTGTTATCCGTTTCCTACAAATGCTTCTCCATTCTGATGCGCTTTCCAGATCATGATCCTAGCTTATTGTTACACCGTAAAAATCTGTCTCGTTGGGATTGTTGGTCTGAATCATACTCCTCGTTTTATCTGACACAGGAAACAAACTGGAGACAGATAGTTGTAAAGCTCCGCGTGGCTGCCGTCAAGATTTCGCCCTCGCCGCCCTTCAGCAAATGTGAGTAAACACGAATGAAGAAACGTACAGAGTTACAAACAGAAGCCGTTCCTCTTCAGTTCAGGTTGTATACGCGTCCAATAGGAGGGCACCGTTTGTAGCCTGTATTCCTGTATCTAGGCTTATGCCACCGGCCCAATTTCTCTTGAGTTATCTTCATCCAAACGGAACAGTGAACAGAGTATTAATTCTCTGAACATTCAGTCGATGCCACTTCCTTTTGAACTCTCCTACGAGATACGGCATCTGAACATGGTAAATTCTGTACGATTTCCTTTCCTTTTTGGCAGCTAGCATATGCGAATTTGTGGGGATGAGTGTACGTAAAGGCAAGGGAATATGATTGGACCCTGTCGTTTGTACTTTCTCCGATTCGCAATCTTGCAATTTCTTTTATTTCATATAAAAGCTGTGTTTCTTTCTTTCGTTTTATTTAAATTTTTATGTAAATTATAAAACAAACAAAATATCATTACAATATCTTTAGTGATGTAATAAGTCATAACAAAAGTGGTAATATTTATTAAAAAAATTTAAATAAGACAAGAGGTTAAACACGGTTTATATGAGTGAAAAATTGCAAGTATTGTGGAACGGAGGAGATATATGTGTTGTGCTGACTAATGAAAGAGAACCAGAGGCATATCCCGAGAAATATGCTGCAACGACGAAGGGAAGCACGCAAAGCGAAGAAACGTTCGCCGCTCACGAGTGTCACGATGAGCCAACCTCAGGCCGGGCCTGCTCATCTGGCCAAGGCAGCCAATGGGAGAAGTCGGAAGAAGGAGGTACGCGCAGCCATGTCTGAGGAGTGAGTACTGAGGAACGAGGACTGGTGCCGATTCCTTGCGAATTGTCAAAAGTCACCTCGTGTGTTTTTATTTTTAAAATACGGAGTACCGAGAAGTTTGGAACTGCTTTGATCGACAACAACTTAAAAAAATTACAGTGCCCCATCCGTTCTAAACTTTTTCTGAGATTTTTTTTCCCTAAATTTAACTATATTTATAGAAAAAAATATTATTAACATTTATGTAACCTAATAGTTTTACTATAAAAATATATTCTACTACTAAACTATTTTGAGATTAGCAAAAATTTATAGAAAATATCATCAATATTTATGACACTAAATATATTTTTCTTAATATATTTATGATGTTTATAGTTGTTATTTTTTAATAAAGTTGGTCAAATTTAAGATATTTTTAATCTAAAAGGTGATTTCTGTTGTCTCCTATCAATAGAGTTGAAGTAGTTTGATTTATTTTTATAATGAAAAGATACAATTTACTTTAGTATCAATAAAAAAAAAAAAAATTGTCGGAAAAAAAAAACGAACAGTCAGTTAACAGGCAGCACGCAGCAGCGGACCAGCGCTTCCACTCCAACAGCAGACGATTACCTGGCCCCGTTGCCCGTTGGCCATCTGGAACTGCCTGCAAGACATGTGCGGCGGCTTGCGGCCGCTCCTCGTGTTACTTTTCTTTCTTCCTCCACACGGCTGCTTCTTCAGGGACGCTTCTTCACATTCGCCTCCCTCCTTCCTCTCCCTCCTACTCTTCCCCTCCCTCCCTCCCCTCTTCCAAAGCCTAAACCCCGCCCCAGCGGAGCTCGGTGTGCCAGTCCACTCGCCCGTCCGGTCGGCGCCGCACCCCTCTCTCGGTAAGCTCCCGCTTCCGTCTCGCTCCAGGAAGCGATCCCTCTCTGGCTCTCTCTCTCTCCCTTCCCGTATTACTTTTTCTTCCCTATTGGCATTATGTTTTAGGTTCAGTTTGGTGCGAGTCGAGTTCGCTCGCCGTTGCGTCAGTGGTTTGGTGATGATTCAGGGATGGTTTAATCAGTGGGATCGGTGATTAGTGACTCCGCATGCTGCTCTTTGTAATTTTATTTTTTGGCCCTCTTTTGGGGAAAAAAAATCAGTGGAGATCGGTGGGTTTTGGGCATTGCGTGGGTCTATGTGGCAACGAAAAGGGCCGGGTGAAACTGTGCTTAATCGCTAATTCGATCCCAGTGAGTTGTTTTTTTAATATTTTTTAATGAAGAAACCACGGTGGCCTACTGGTGATACGCGTCGTTGGCTCGTTGCTGCTCTTTCCTTTAGTTATTACTGCTGCCGTACTTATTGGAGGTTTGCCTCTCCATCCATCCTTTGCCTCCACATGTACTGTAGGGGTGCTCGCTGATGAATGGTAATGAATATTCTAATTGCCCGTGCACTTGGGTTATGTCGAATTATTTTAACAGATGTATTCTAGAAATAAAGCTCACCTTGTTGTTCAGTCTCTTAGGCTGGGTAGATTAATATGGAGCTAAACCAACACGATCAACACAGGTCTTCCTTTTGTAGTGTGGAACTGTTGAGCTGCTGCTGATGATAAAAAGTCTGTTTTTTATATGTCGATAATCGTCAGATTCATCATTGAGATGAGCAAAACATGTGAAACTTTGGCAATGTTGAGGGGATCGTGTAAATGTGAATTAGTAATTTCTTGGAATGGTGTCAGAATTAGTTCACAGTTAACCCATGACATGGTGACTCTAGATATTTGTCCAGCTGGGGATTCAAAATTTACATTTTCTGAACTAAATGCAGAGGTCACATGTCAAAAGGGAAAAAAAAAACATTGCAAACTTATTTGTTGTAATATCTACAATAGTATGAACCATGTCAAGCTTGGACACTAATTGCATTAGTGAATTAGCCTAACGGTTCTTATGAATTAGTTTCTAGCTTGCTGTTTTTAAATAATTATATGTTTAGGCAATTCACGAGAACTATCCTAGGATTCCTTGAAAATGGTTATTGAAAATTGTTGTTATGGTTGTGAAGTCTTATTGCAACAAGCACCTTTGTTCTTTGCAACTATTTTCTTTCTTTATGGGAATAATCAAATATTATGCTTATGTTTGGATAATTGGACTACTTCAGGATTCTACTCTAAAGGCATGACCTTGGCCTTCCCATCTGGAAATTGAGTAGCAATCAAGTATGGCTTCAAGAGCAATCACGAGGAGAGGGAAATATGTTTTCGATCATGTCAAAACACCTAACCTCTTGTCTTCATCCTCTACCTTCCAACATGGAAGAATTGGTTCTGAGGCTGAGCCAAGAATAGCACTACGGTTTCTGGAGCAAAGCTCTGGGGACTCAAGATCTGAGAAGGAGCACTACAGTGTGAATTTGACTAACAGGAATTTGGCAGGTCTTGCTAATAGATTTCTGCAACGTCCAGCGCATGGGATATCTCTTTCATATTATGGAATTGGAAAGAATGACTTTGGGTTGCCACTGGGAGCTAGAGCTATGCTGCAGTCAGTTCGTGCATCATCAACTGCGACTGCAGGACAACCTAAGTTAAATATTGATGATGAACAGAGTGAGGATCAGAAGCAAAACAGAAAGAAAAAAGAGGCATCCCCAGAGGAATGTGATCAGGCTGTGGAAGGCCTAAGTACTGCAAAAGCTAAAGCCAAAGCTAAACAGGTCCAAGAATCTCCAAAGGTTAGCCAATCAGTTATACAGAAATTCTGGGCAAGGCTTCTGGGTATTGGCCCTGCTCTGCGAGTTGTGGCTTCAATGAGCAGGTATCAGTTCCTTCCTTTGTACTTAAATGCGTACATATACATAAGAATAATGATTGGTCCGTTTCTTTCTTAACTTACGAAACTTTACCTTTTTGTTTGTCAAGGGCTGATTGGGCTGCAAAGCTTAAGCATTGGAAGGATGAATTTGTTTCTACACTGCAGCATTACTGGTTAGGGACAAAGCTACTATGGGCAGACGTTAGAATCTCGTCAAGATTGCTGGTGAAACTTGCTGGTGGAAAAAGCCTTTCTAGAAGAGAGAGGCAACAGCTGACACGCACAACAGCTGATATCTTCAGGCTGGTGCCATTTGCTGTGTTCATCATTGTTCCTTTCATGGAGTTCTTACTGCCAGTGTTCCTGAAGTTATTCCCAAACATGCTTCCATCAACTTTCCAAGACAAAATGAAAGAAGAGGTAAGTTTGATTGGTTTCAGAACCAGAGATTATACGGGTTTGTTTGTGTTACATTTCTCGGCATGTGAATAGTACTCTGTGTGTCACAAACTCACTGCAGAACATTTGTTATTAGCGTATTAGTTCCATGGCATAGCATACCTTATTGTTGATCTTGTTGCTATAGATAGTCATTTTTGCATCTCATGTTTGAACTGGGTCTCCTGTGCCATTTTGTGTCATGACTACAGAGTGAAGACATTATCATAGTGCAAACTGATTGGCTTAAGGACACGACTCATTTTACTGTGCAGGAAGCATTGAAAAGGAAACTAAAAGCAAGGATGGAATATGCAAAATTTTTGCAAGATACAGCAAAAGAAATGGCAAAGGAAGTTCAAACATCACGTAGTGGGGACATAAAACAGACTGCTGAAGACCTGGACGAGTTTTTTGAACAAGGTATATATTCTTTCTATGCTCCAATCATTACTGTAATTAGTTATCTATTGTAACAAGGTATAGATTCTTTCTGTGCTCCAATCATTACCACAATTAGTTATGTAAACAGCTGTCTGCTATTCTGTGATTGGATAACATACCTAAATTTTTCTTAGGTAAGGAGAGGTGAACGTGTCTCTAATGATGAAATCTTGAGCTTTGCGAAGCTTTTCAATGATGAACTTACTTTTGGATAACATGAGCAGGTTCGATGTTCTTTTATTTCACCTCTATAATTGATCATCAAGTTATCAAAGTTACACTAGTGACTAAACAGTTGCTTGGTATTTTTTTCTGCAGACCACGCTTGGTAAATATGTGCAAATATATGGGTATCCGGCCTTTTGGTACAGATCACTACTTGAGGTTCATGCTTCGCAAAAAACTGCGAGAGTAAGTATTTAAATTGACACTGTAACAATGCTGGTTTAATTTGTATCTGGAGCATCTATATAGTATTCTGATTGTATCTACTTAAATGCCAGTGTAACATTGGCCTCACTGTACACAAACTTGCTTTCCTACCTAAATTGAAAGGCAGAACTCCTGCCAGCCCTTCCAAAAAAAGCCAGTATAACAAATGTTCAATTTTAGGCTTGTGGCCTATCTTTACATCAATCAGTGTCAAGTAAATATTTCATATTAGTCAATTAATGATGGATGTGCAAGCTTACTAGAATTTAGAAATCTCTGAAATGGATTTAAGTGGTGTTTAGTCAAATAGTAGTCCAGGTTCAGCAGTACACCTTTTTAAAAAAAAATGATATAGCATCAAGATTCTTTTCTTGTTTCAGAGTTTGCTAGTTCTTTTGCCCTTTGTCTTGTTTCTGTTTGATTTAATATGCTACCATTTTGAATTTTTAACTGTCTTCTTATAGTGCTGCTTATTATTTTGGTATTGGTACCTAACTTTGCAGCATTAAGAATGATGATAAGATGATTCAAGCTGAGGGTGTGGAGTCTCTTTCTGAAGAGGAGCTTCGGCAAGCCTGTCGGGAACGTGGTCATCTAGGTCTACTGTCAACTGAAGAGATGAGAAAGCAGGTTTGCCCACTTACTCTTGTGACATGCAATAATTTTATTCTAGACTTCCAAAAGTCGGAAAGAAAGGGCTCAATTCCCTCACCATCCTTGTGGTTAGGGGGATACAGAAACATCTCAATGCTTGTGTGTCTGAGGGGTACTAGACCGTGTATTTCAGTAGTCTTACAGGCAGTGGCAAATGAGAGTAGTTTGTGGTATATAGCTGGTTGGTCAGCTGTCCATGAACTATCAGGTCACTTAACCTTGACACCTACATCAAGGTCTATTTGGTCGTGGTTGAGTCTCTATCCATGAATTACTCATCAGGTCACTTAACCTTGACACCTACATCAAGGTTTATTTGGTCCTGGTTGAGTCTCTATTGTATGTGGCGCGTATGTAACTTGTATTCTCCCTTAATAAAATGACATGCAGCTCTCCTGTGTCATTTGAGAGAAAAACAAAGACAGCAACACCTTTAACTCAGGGTCAGTTCTACAGTGCAATCAGTGGTGTCCTGTGACATCAGTGGCTTGAGGAATTACCTGTGACTGGTGGCACCATTGAATTAATTTCCGAGATCAGCCCCTGCCTTAATACTATGGAACAGAGTAGTCAACCTGTATTCCTATGATAAGTTGGGCTATGCTCTACATTTAAAGGGTGTGTTTGGTTGGGGCGTGGCTTTTGGAAAGCATTGTGAGTTGTGACTTTTCGAAAGCAGCTTTGTAAAAAGTAGGCGTGAGGAAGTCAAAAGCCCCTTTGGTTCAGTAGGTGTGGCTTTTAAAGAAAGCAACTGTCGGCTTCCCTCACTTACGAGCGGACCCGCCTGTCAGTCTTGCCACATCATCAGACCAGGGACCTATCTGCGATTACAGAAAATAAATAATCATGAAAAGGCCCTTCTTCTACGGGCTGGTCTGGGGCGGAGACCCGCGGGGGACAGGGCGGTGGCCGCCTGCCGGGCTGGTGGGGGCGGTGGCGGAGCTCGGCCGACGGGAGGAGAGGGCTCCGCCGCCCGCCCGCCCGCCGGAGCCGGGCGGGCTCGCGGACGGGTTGGAGCTCAGATCCGCGCGCCGCTCCAGCGAAAGTAGCCATCCCAAATCACGTCGGGTCGGGAGAGGCTCGCCGGTGGGGCTGACCACGCCCGCCGTCCGGGGACGCGCTCGCCGTCCCCTCGTTTCATCCACAGCACCGCCGGGAGCTGCGGAGCGGGGAGGGCCGGGGGCCGCGTCGGGGAGGGACGGGGGAGGGGTGGAGGCGCCTCGTCGCGTTGTCTTTGGATCCGTGGGGCGTCGGGAGCTGCCGGTGCGGGTAGGAGTAGAGGAGGAGGGCCGCCGAACGGCGCCGCCGGTGGTCGAGGAACGGCCTTTCGAACATGCTCGTCCGCGGCGATGTGATGCGATGGGAACGATGCGAATAGAAGGGGAGGAGGAAAATAACGATTCGTTACATAACGAGTGGCGGGTGGGTAATTTTGAGCAAAAAAGCACCAAAAGCAGGGTCTGAGCTGCTTTCAAGTTTGTACTAGGGAAAAGCTGCTTTTGGCTTTAGCTTTTGATGAAAGCTAACCCCTTTGGTTGGGCTGTTGGCTTTTGAGGGCAAAAAAGCCACAGCCAAAAAGCCCAACCAAACACACCCTTAAGAACCTATATGAGCTATAAAGTGCCATGTTTACGTTTCCTAGTTAATATCATCTTTTTCTTTAATCTTTTTAGTTGACACTTTTTATGTCCTTGTTACATTTTCAAGTCTGATGTACTGTTGAAGTGTTGAGGGAATGTTATGACAGCACTTAGCTTGCACTTTCAATCAAACACAACTAATATTGAGGGATTACACGGCCTTTGAGTTTAAATGCAAGTTCAAGGCAATTATTTGTATAGAAAAAAATAACTAATGCCATATAAATGCATATAAAACTGTGCTAGTGACATTCATCTTTTTGCCAGCTCCGAGACTGGTTGGATCTCTCACTAAACCATGCAGTGCCATCTTCACTTCTCATACTTTCAAGGTAAGTTTAGTAAACATTTACCCAGTTGTCTTGCTATTTTTATGCTTGCATTCTTATGTTTGGTAATTCTGTCAGAGCTTTTACTGTATCTGGGAAAGTGAAGCCTGAGGAAGCTGTTGTGGCAACACTATCTTCACTCCCGGATGAAGTTGTGGATACAGTTGGGACAGTACTGCCATCTGAAGATTCAGTTTCTGAGAGGAGGAGAAAACTTGAATTCCTTGAGATGCAAGAAGAACTTATCAAGGTGACGTCTACATATGCATCTTTTATTTCTCTAGAGATAGCATATAGATTGTAATAATTAAAAAATGTGTTTTTAACCTCCCATTGTGCCAATGCAGCCATAATCTTAGGGAAATAAAACCACTCTACTGATGAGCTGTTAGAGAAATTTCCTCCACTGAATGTGTACCTGTTGGCTTGTAGTTTGTAACCCAATTACTCGAAAAAGCTAGAGTTAAGCCACATATTTAATTTTATCTAACCCAGTGCGCTGTTTCAGATTTTGAATTTCCTACTTTCATGCATTGTTAGACGTTGCTGCTCCATAGTTATACTTCATAGGAGATCCTGTTCCTATCTTTGTCACATGGTAGATGTTCAGATGAGCACAATTACTTAGCCTTTGTTTCGATTATAGATATTAGGTTTAATGTCATGGGATTGGTAGGGAATTGAACTAGAACCCTTTCATCTTCAAGGAATCTGTATGGTACCTATCCATTAAAGTTTCTCATTACATGGTTTATGCAGTTTCATGGTTAGGGAGAAGATGTTTGATTAAGAGAATCTGAAATGAAAATGTTATTACAAATTAGATTTCATAATTGATATCCCTGCCTGTATTGTAAGTTTGTAGCTCGAGGCATGCTTCCAATTTGTGTAGTTTCTAATCCCAATGCTGTCATCTTATCTGGAGTACTTAAAGACCAGCTGTAATTATAGCAGATTTGTTCTCTTTCACAAATCTGCAAACACGTTTACTTGATAATTATCCTATGTTTGTCGGAACATGCATTTTTATATTTAATCCAATCATTTTGTTTCGTTAGTGTAATGCCACAAATATATTATTGATTTCATGCAAAAATATATACAGGAGGAAGAGAAAAAAAGAAGGAGAAAGAAGAAAAAAGCAAAACAAGAGGAAGAGGAAAAGACAAAGCTCAAAGAACCAGAGGGTGCTGATGAAGATTTAGCTTTGAAAAGAAATGACTGAGGCTACTGCTAGGGAAGAAGAACTGCGAAAGGCAGAACAACACGACAGGGAAAAAAACTCTGTAATATCGGCCGAGCATTGGCAGTGCTCGCATCTGCATCAGTATGCTCCTATAAAATCAATATTTTTCTGTTAGTAACTGTACATGTTGACAGTAACAACACCGTAACTATGGAACACTAGTGTCCCTCATTCCATCCTCTCTATCTTATCTTTTTTTTTTACTTGTATTTGCAGTCTGTAAGCAAGGAGCGTCAGGAGTTCTTGGGACTTGTCAACAAGGAGGTATAATATGAAGTGGATTAGACAAACAAATACTCATGCAGGCATCTTTCATTGTATTGCATATATAAATATGTACACTGGATATTTAATAGGACTTTTGTCCGCATACAGATAGAACTATACAACTCAATGCTTGAAAAGGAGGGTACACAGGGTGAAGAAGAGGCTAAGAAGAGCATACATAGCTGCTAGAGAGGAATCAGACCGTCATGCTGAGGCTGCTGCAGAAGAAAAGGTCTCATCAGCACTTATTGAGAAGGTAAGGAGTCTTTCAGGGCATGACCCATAGTTGAACAGTGTCTGCCTAAAATCTGTTTATATTTCCCATATTTTGTTGCTACTACTCTTGGAACTATGCTGCCTAAATAGCCTTGAATATCAACAGTAAAACTATAAACAAATATCTTAAAGTTGGAGATAAGAGTGCAAACTTTTACTTACAAATCGTAAATAGGTCTATATTGACAAGACTTGGTAACTAAAAGGCCTCTGATTCATTCTGATGATGTAATCTTAGAAACCCTACTTGAACTCAAGACCTATTTTGGCATTTTAAAAAGTGCTGCATATGAGCATCTGCATGCTTTTGTATCTTCAGTATGTTATTGGCAATTGGCATATGTATGCTATTATATCCATTTTTGGCTGAATATTTATGATTCATGGGTTTGCTATTCACATGAATCACATATAACTATGACCTTTGCTGCATCAGGTTGATGCTATGCTCCAAGAATTAGAAAAGGAGATTGATGATGTGGATGCACAAATTGGAAATCGTTGGCAACTGCTTGATAAGTAAGTCACTTCTATGTATGGATCTTTTTATGTTGTGTGCTTGTCAACCAGTGCATTTTGTTGCTGAGTTCTCCCTGATAGGGAAACTTAATGCTATTTTTTTATTTACAATCGGGTAATTCTATTGCCCTGTCAAAAACACAGTTCTGTGTCAGGTGTTTCTGTTATCTAGCTAACCATATTCAGAGGATTGTTTTTATGAAATGTACTAGTTCATAAACTCATCTCCCTTGTCGAGTCCCTGTAAAACCATGGTTGCTGCTTCCTATTATCCTAAGATATGTGGGATGTTCTACTTTATCATACAGAGAAGAGAGAAGTCATTTGTAATAGCCACCATAACCATTTTGCACATAGTCCTCAGCATATGATCCAATTCGCACACAATTTTCAGGGACCATGATGGCAAAGTGACTCCTGAAGAGGTGGCAGCCGCAGCAGCCTATCTCAAGGACACCATAGGGAAAGAAGGCGTGCAAGAGCTCATCAGCAACCTTTCTAAAGACAAAGGTTTGTTCACCCATGATACCTACATGCTGCTCCAGTGTTGCATCTGTCCAAATTTCTTGTATTTTTTCTGAACGTTCTCTTTATGCACGCCTCAGAAGGAAAGATCCTTGTTGAAGATATTGTGAAGCTAGCATCCCAAACAGAGAACAATGAAGAGGAAGAGGAAGCACGGCAGTAGCTGGAAGAGTATTTGGAAACATCCGAACTCATTTAGATAGGTGTCCTATTACTATATATACATATATATTATTATTTCAGCAGTCAGAACTCAGAAAATTCAAGAGACCTCAGCTACCTAACGGCAGGATCATATATGTATTGAAAGGCAATACAGCCATTTCTGGTGCCTCTTGGCTGACTTTGATAGTGATTTCCAGTTATTAAGGTAGACTTCCCTGTAGAGATGCTCATGCTGACATGCATTTAGTTAGGCGGGGTGCTGTGGTTTGGCAGGTAATTGCAACCAGAATTTTGACCCGTTGCTGTGGATATGAAAAAAAAACAGATCAATTGTTATGCTACTATGCAATGCTGAAATTTTGAATCTGTTTCAATTTCTTTTCTTTTTGAAGCCCGACCTTTTATTACTTAGTCCTAGCTAAATCACTGGCAACTAAACCCTCAAGAAACTGAGGAACATTTTCCCAGACAGTGCTTGGGCTGCTGGTTAACTTACAACCGAGAGAAGCTCATGAGCTACTTGATTACAAGCATGAGTACAGTGACTAACTAACTCTACAAACAGAAAACTCAGAGGCCATGAGATGTTTAGCTTCTGTGATCGTCCCTCCCATCGTTGACAATCTGAAATCGTCACTTTCCAGAGCGGTCTTGAGACAATCTGAAATCATCACTTTCCAGAGCGGTCTTGACTCCGTCTCAATCACAATTTTTGATATTACCATCGAAGCTGCAGCTTTGATGCCCTCCACACAACCGATCATCTCCGCCTGGAAGGCGTTTTGGAGAAAAGAGTTGTCTCCCAATCCCAGCTTTTGCACATGGCCATGACAATCTCTAATGAAAACCCCACCCACCTGCACCTGACTGCTCAGAGTACGCACCGTCAGTATTGAGTTTCAGAAACTCCGCCTCCGGTTTGCACCATGCTGGAGCCTGACGAGAATCCGACAACAGGGGTTTGCCATCTTCTTTTTGCCTGTTTCGTCTTCGTCCAGGTTATCAATCAGCCATCACTACTGTTATGTACTCCCTCCGTCCCAAAATAAATGGCGTTTTTTCGCTTCCGAGAAACATCTACCGGCAATTATATATTAAAATAGGATTAATATTTATATTACATAATTAGTATCATTGGAAAGATCATTTGATCTAGTTTTTAACAAATTTATTTGGAGATTTAAATCTTCTATGTATTTTTTATAAATCGAGTCAAACTTGTGGCACGAAAACCCAAAACGTCGTTTATTTTGGGGACGGAGGGAGTAGGCGATTTCTACACCTGGTCTCTTCCTGTTCTCTACTCTCCGTTTGTTTCTTTCATCCCACCATAGCCAGAGCAGCGTGACCACTATAGCCTGGGTTTTCTGCTCTAATTTCAACACTCCTTCGATCATCTCCATTGTTGTTCTTGTTACAGAGGGATTTCTTTTGATCGTCTCTAGATTTAGTTGTCTCCAAACAACTTTTACTTCTTTGCATTTGAAAAACAAGTGTCCCCCATCCTCATCGAATCTCCCGCACAATCCACAAACCGGATCAATCTTCATTCCCTTCCTCTGTAGGGTTCTCTTGAAAGCCAGGGTATTATGGCTTAAGCGCCAAAGGAAATGCCTGACTTTTGGCATACACTCCATTTTCCAAATTCTCTTCCAGAGATCTCATGCACCTTCACTACTTTCAGCACACCCTGCACTCCCCTTAGGTGCAGCTATGTCTCTGGGTATTTTTATGGACCTAGTAAGCCGACTTCACGGTGAAAACACCTTTTTCATCAAAGTGCCAGGCAATTATGTCCTCCATGTCTGTATGCACAGGTATTGATCGAATTATCTTCACATCCTCCTCTGTGAAAGTTTGAGACAACAGGTGTGTGTCCCATGATTCTGTTACAGGATCAATGAGTTCACTTACATAACGTATCAGGTTTCGGCCTTTCGGCGTCACTGGTTGCCTTGTCACATTTCTAGGCACCCATGGATCTCTCCAGATATCTATCTGATTCCCATTACCCACACACCAAATGACTCCCTCCTTCAACACTTGCACACCCTGCATAATGCTCCTCCATGTATAGGAGCATCCGGCCTTTGTGCTTACATTCAATAAACTATCTCTTGGATAATACTTTGCTTTCAGGTTTTTGCACACAGAGAGTCTGGGTTCTGCAGCAGCTGCCACCCTTGTTTAGCCAACATGGCCATGCTAAAAGAGTGTAGGTCCCTGAACCCCAAACCCCCTTCATTCTTTGAGAGTGTCAATTTCTCCCAACTCAGCCAATGTATATACTCTTTTCTTTCTCTTGGTTGTTCCACCAATACTTTGCTATCATAGCACATATCTGGTGGCACATTTCTTTTGTGATGTCGAAGCACCCCATTGCAAATACAGGGATTGCTTGTGCTACCGCTTTTATGAGAATTTCCTTCCCGGCCTTTGATAACATTTTCTCCTTCCATCCCTGAATACGTTGCCATAAATGTTCCTTAAGGTATGCAAATACCCCAGTCCGGGTTCTCCCCACATACACAGGAAGGCCCAAGTATTTTTCACTTTTGGTCTCTGACCGAATAGATAAGATATTCATTACTAAACTTCTATGTGCACTTCCTGTATTGGGGCTAAACATCACCCTAGATTTCTCTATGTTTATAACCTGGCCCGAGCATACCGATAGAATTTCCTTCAGTTTAGCTGCATTTTCCTTGTTTGCCTTGCACAGGATAAGAGAATCGTCTTCGAATAGCAGATGTGACACCGAAGGGCCCCCTGCACACCCGTATGCCTTGTAGCTTCCCTTCCTCCTCGGCTTTTGTTAGAAGCGCCGAGAAACCTTCTACACACAACAAGAATAGGTATGGCGAGATAGGGTCGCCCTGCCTGAGACCTCGCTCTGGTACGAATTCATCAGATAACTCCCCGTTCACCCTTATTCCATAGTTTGCAGAGGTGACACAGTTCATCACCAGATCAACCCTTCTCGCAGCAAACCCCAATTTCACCATCTCACAGCAAACCCCAATGTTACTTTTAAGTTCATATTTTCATTTCAAAAAAACACAAACTATAGTTAGAAATTAAATATGAATATTTAAAAATATCGCTGGTGAAGTCTTTACAAACAAATTCAGTTCTGTAGACTACTTTTGAAATTATAAACTTCCTTCACCATGAAAATATCTCGCGCAAGATTACACATAATTTTATTTAGAGAGAAAACCGGTGGTTCCCCAGCACTGTAACAAACCTCGTCGAATTATAGCCAACCA
>JADLZK010000021.1:0-122222 GCA_015847255.1 Hyparrhenia diplandra
TAGTGAAGAAGAAGGACCAAACCTCGGGCGGATGTGCGTTGACTATCGTCTGCTAAATGCACTTACTGTGAAGAGCAAGTTCCCCATTCCTGTGGTCGATGAACTCCTGGACGAGCTCTCCAACGCCAAGTGGTTCTCCTGTTTGGATCTACGGGCTGGTTTCAACCAAATTCGCTTGGCTCCAGGAGAAGAACACAAAACTGCCTTCCAGACTCATTGGGGTCAGTTTGAGTACAAGGTGATGTCCTTTGGGTTGACCGGTGCTCCGAACACGTTCCAGGGAGCTATGAATTCAACATTGAAGCCTCTTCTTCGCATTTGTGTCATTGTCTTTTTCGATGATATATTGGTCTACAGCCCAACCTTGGAGCAACATCTAGTGGACCTTCGTCTTGTTTTTGAGCTGTTAGCTAAGGACCAATGGCTTGTCAAATTGAGCAAATGTCGGTTTGCCCAGGAATCTATTTCTTACTTGGGACACGTGGTCAGCGCCAAGGGTGTAGGAACTGATCCTTCCAAGATCGAGTCCATTGCTAAGTGGCCAGAGCCCACCGATGTCAAACAACTCCGGAGCTTCCTGGGTCTAGCCGGTTAGTATCGCAAGTTCGTCCGTAACTTTGCAGTCATTGCTCGTCCTCTCAATGACCTGCTTAAGAAGGGCTCCCTGTTTGTGTGGACTCCGGCACACTCATCTGCTTTCTTGGCTCTTCAGGCATCTTTGATTTCAGCACCAGTCCTTGCTCTGCCCAATTTCAACAAACCCTTCGAGATCCAAACTGATGCGAGTGACAGTGGTGTGGGTGCAGTGCTTTTACAGGGCGGTCATCCTCTGGCATTCGTGAGTAAGGCACGCCGGTCCTCGCACTCGGGGCCTGTCAACTTATGACAAGGAATACCTCGCCATCTTGGTAGTTGTGGAGCAATGGCGAGCTTATCTTCAGCATTCTGAATTCGTTATTCATACGGATCAGCGCAGTCTCACTCATATCACAGACCAACGCCTTCATACACCATGGCAGCTCAAAATGTTTACCAAGCTGGCTGGGTTGCAATACAAAGTCGTCTATAAGCCGGGGTGTACCAGTCAGGTGGCGGACGCTCTATCTCGCCACCCAGCACCAACCTCGCAGCTTCAGGCAATATCCTCTATTACTCCTGCATGGTTAGCTCAGGTGGTGGCCACTTACAAGGATGATTCCTTTGCTACTCGTCTGTTGCAAGAATTGGCTGTTGACCCTCAGTCCAACCCTTCATACTCGCTATCTGCTGGTGTGCTGCGGCACAAGGGCCGCATCTGGCTTGGTGCTGACAAGGAAATGAAACACCGAATTCTGAATGCTTTCCATTCCAGCGCATTGGGGGGCCACAGCGGGTTTCCTGTTACTTACAGCAGCATCAAGCAATTGTTTTCTTGGAAAGGTATGAAATCTGACATCAAGACATTTGTATCTCTCTGCTCTGTCTGCCACAAAGCCAAGCCCGACCGTGCCCGCTATCCCGGTCTGCTCTCTCCTCTGGAAGTTCCCACTGAGTCTTGGCAACAGTTGAGCATGGATTTCATCAGCGGCCTTCCCACCTCGGGCTCCGCTAATTGCATTTTGGTAGTGGTTGACCGGTTCAGTAAGTTCGCTCACTTTATTCCCCTGCATCACCCCTACTCTGCACAATCTGTTGCTCAGGCGTTCATGGACACTGTCTTCCACCTACATGGATATCCACAGAAAATTGTTTCAGATCGGGACGCAATCTTTACTAGTCAGTTCTGGAAGGAACTCTTTCGTCTCACCCGAGTTGATCTGTGTTTGAGCAGCTCTTATCATTCGGAATCGGACGGCCAGACCGAGAGAGTAAATCAATGCCTCGAGACCTACTTACGATGTTTCATTCATTCCTGTCCAACTAAGTGGTTGAAGTGGTTGACCCTTGCCGAGTATTGGTACAATACATCCCAACATTTGTCCCTGGGCTGTTCCCCCTTTGAGGTGCTCTATGGCCACCCACCTCGTCACTATGGAATCTCTGAAGATGTTGCTACACCAGTACAGGATGTTGAAACAATGCTCTCTGAAAGACAAACCATGTCTGCTGCAGTTCGTCAACACCTGTTACGTGCCTAGCTTCGTATGAAGTCCCAGGCAGATAAGAGGCGCTCTGATCGGGTCTTCCAGGTTGGTGATTCAGTCTACCTCAAGCTCCAGCCATATGTACAGTCATCCCTGGCTCCTCGATCCCATCACAAGTTATGTTTCAAATATTTTGGGCCATTCAAGATTATTGAGAAGGTTGGGTCAGTGGCGTACAAGCTCCAGTTGCCTCCTACATCTTCAATTCACAATGTGTTCCATGTGTCACTCTTGAAGCCGGCTCCCGATGATGCTATCCCTGCGACAACTGAGTTGCCCGAGGACACTGAGTTCCTCTTTCCTGAAGCTGTCCTCCAGACTCGCATCCATACTCGAGGTAACACTTCTGTGTCGCAGGTTCTCATCAAATGGTCTGGTATGCCTAAAGCTCTCGCTACCTGGGAAGACACTGTGGCTCTCAAGCAGCAATTCCCTTCAGCTCCGGCCTGGGGACCAGCCGGTTCTCCGGGGGGGGGGGTGTTAGCAGCCCACATCCGGGTGACCCTCGGGCCTCCAAAGCCCAAGAAGCCAAAGAGGAGTAAGAAGCCCAACATCGGACTCGCAGGCCCTGAATGGTCCTGCTCGGCATGTCAAGTTGTCGTAAGGGTCGAGAAGGGATAAGTAGTGAAGCGTGAGTCGGAGTCTGTATCGAATGATTGAAACTCTTAATCCAAACTCTCCCTAACCGGCCCTCCGCCGGTCCTCCTACCTCTCCTCTCTACCTGTATTAGTTAGATTCCTCGTCGGAGCGCCGCCGCATGGCGCGGTGCTCACAGTACTGTGGTCCCAAACTCCATCGAAATGAACACGAGTTTGCTTTTTTCTTCTGAGGGAAAGTTGCTCTTCTATTATGTATGGACTTATTATAAAGAAATAAACACGATAGCAACACTAATCTAATTTGCAATATTTGTACACATCTTTTCTTTTCATTACATATAGTGTACACCTAAAATAAGCTCAAGTAATTGAGCGAGAGTATGAATATTTCTTCTAGCCAACAAGGTCAATTCATGCAAAACTCTGTTGCAGCCGGAACAAGCAACACAAAGCGCGGAAGCCATCAAGTGACTGTACTCTGTACACGTTACTACTCTCTTCATTCTAAATGATAAGCATATATCTCTATCAGTAAAGATCCATGTAAAATAGATTTCGACTAATAATTTATATATGCCGTACGATATATTGTTATTTATTTGCTAGAGAATGAATATTCACTTATCTTAGATACACTTTTTTGTTTTCCTCGATCAAAAAGAAAACACCTTTGAGGCACTAACGAAGAATGAAGAAGTCTTGTGTCCTATAGTCATATAGTTAACTTGAATAATTATTAATTAATTATAAACTGACTTTTCTCAATATTCGGTGCGATTTCGTTCCAGGACGGGCGTTTCAGCGCGCTGTTCTCGTGGACTCCAAAGTCCCTTCAAGAACTTAGCACAAATTCTGGAACACCATTTTTTCTCCCCTGAACGAATCCTTGAACACTTTTTCTGGTGGAACGGAACAATCACAAACGACGTCACATGCCCCCCACAGACCGTACAGAATAATCGCTGCCGCACAATGGGTCAATGACTCGATTGCATAGCTTAATGTTTCGGCAAGGTCGAGTATATTGTAACTGTATAATGGAGAGGACGTGGACTGCTTGCTTGTGACCCTGTGATATATACGTACTACATTAATATACACTCCATTATTCAATAAACAAAGCATTTTGTATATATAAAGCCAAGGAGACAAGGCTGAGCACGATTTGTTTGAACCTTCCTGGCAAAGACGACAGCGACCGTACCGGCCGGCGTCACCTTTCACCTCATGTCCTCGTTTATTGACACGCGTGTGTGTATAGTGATGATGATGTAACGAATGGTGGTTTTATTTGCCATTGCGTAGAATTGTAGAAAGAACAAGTAAACTACTACTCTCTCCATTCCACGTAGTAAGTCATTCTAAGAATTTTAAAAAGTCAAAATATCTCAAGTTTGATCGAAATTATAGAAAAAATTACAAAAAATTAGACAGTTACACAATGAAAACATAATTAACGATGAATCCAATGTACTTAGTTGACATATAAATCGATCAAACTTGAGATGCTTTTGATTTTTTTGATGATTCTTAGTAGAATGGCTTAAAAAGAGAAAGAGAGAGTAATAACGAACAACGATTCAACGGTACCGAGGAAAAGAGAAATTAACCGGAGACTTTGGGGGCATCAGGATCAGATACGGCGGTTGGTGGCTTGGTGCACGCACGTCACGTAACGTACGGAAGCAGGCACTCGCCTAGTCGCAGTAGGAGTACTACGTGGAGAACTCAAGATTTTCCCGGGGCGTACGTACGTCCAATGTCCTAATTCGCGGCAGGGTCATGCAGATGCAGACGAGAAGGTGGTGGTCTCGGCTTTCGGCCGTGGGCGTGGTCCGTGTTGGCAGCCATGCATGAGCATGATCTGACATGTTAGCCTGGCCCAGCTGAGGCCCGGCCTGGGGCGGTGGCACACCTGCCCGTGCGCGCCAAGCAAGGACGACGTCGACGAAGGACCCTGCAGCACGGGATTGGAGAATCTCACGCGTCGTGTCTGTCTCATCATCGATGTGATCCCACCCGTGCGGTAGTCTGTGCCTGGTAGCCTGGTCCCGGTACACACACAGCAATTCATTCCCTAGCTCCCCTGCTGCTTGTGCTGCTTCTAGTCCGGTCCCATTGGACTCTCTCATGAGGCAGGCCAATCACGAGTACTAGTAGTACTAGTATTCTTGACACTATTCTATATCGATAACATTTTTTTAGGAAAATTTGACAGCGATAACCGTATGCCGATCTTATACAGGCAAGAGAGGCAAGAGTAGTCTAGCTTTGCGGGGCAGGTACTAGGGGGCCCAGTTGCAGTTCCAGTGGGTAATGGCAGCCCACTCGAGTCGCTGACGCGCAGCGGTTCCATATTTCCTTTCCCGACGACGACGTCTACAATCCGTCCTCATCCATTGCACTTCACACCTTGCAGAGGCCAGAGGGCCACCACGACCCATCAGTCCATCACGTAGCCATACAATGCAGAGTAGTAGTATCTTTGTCCACCAATCATGCCTAATTTGGCCGCACCATATCTGTCTTCAAGTAATGCTCCTTTCTGGATCTTCTTCATTGCCGAACACGAGTGGTAATTAACTACTTCCTTTATGGAAGTCATTTTTACCTTTTGTAGATACATTAACTTTTGCTACGCAACTAGGTATATAACATATCTAGATCCTCCTTACATTTTTACATACATACATGTCGTATTAGGTTTGCTCTAAGTCAAACATTTGCATCTTCTCACTACCGCTTTTAAAAAATAAAATACATTCACGGCATAAGATTCATATATATTTAGATTCTTCACTATGAAAAATACTTTCATTCATACTCCTACTTTAAGGATGTGGTAAAACTTTAATGATTTTTTTCTTTGAAATAAATGGTCAATGATAGTAATGTCTAACTTAGAGCAAACATGTAACATGCAAAAAAAAAAAAAAAAAATAGAGTGAATACATAGTACCTACTCCTACTTTGTATCTGGAAAATCTAGATCAACTTATACTAATTTCGAATAGAGGGACAATACTTTCTCCATAGCTCCCATTATATAATTATAAATTATAATCTATTATTGTTTACCAACTCTGGCCTTGTGCCACATAAGATTCAAACCCAAGAACTCTCGCCTCAAGCATAGCTTGCTTACCAACTTAACTACTCAACAATGTCACAATCCTGGTCGCCTCTTTTGAATTCACTTGTGACAGACCTTTAGTCCCGAGCGAGAGACCTTTAGTCCGGGTTTGTGACACCAGCCTAGGTTGGTGTTATCCATCGGGGCTAAAGGGTCAATGCTCTTTAGTCCGGTTTAGAAACACCAACCGGAACTAATATAATATAGACCCTTTAGTCCGAGTTGGTAGCACCAACCGGGGTTAAAGGTTATGTGACGTACAAATATTTTGGATCCGGAATTAATGCTCACACCAGGTCCAATTCTAGCCCAGACTAATGTGCTAAATCGAAATTAAAGTCATTTCTCTACTAGTGAAATGAATGGAACTATAGTTCATCTCTGCTCAAACTGAACCTACTCAAAAACATAACAAGTAGTTCGTTGTAACTTGTCACCATTTTTCTTTTCTACCTACTCGCTTTGAGTTATATCTCATGGATTCATTTGTTTTCCTCCCCAAAACCAGGTAACTTACACGCACGTCCTATCATGCATGTTTACATACTTTAGATTTGCATATTTTTAGTACAATCATGGATCGTTCAGCTGATCACAACATCCGAGCAAAGCTTTACGCACAAAACAAAAACTTTGAGTTTCCTATTGCTAGCGGCTAGCCAAAGCTGCCACGTACGGGGTTCCTCATCCAAATGGAAAACAAATAAAGTGCCGGGTACTGTTATTTTTTCCCAAAAAAAAACTTGTAAGGAGGTCTTATGACGATCTGGATCGGATGAGAAGAGGGGCACACGTGCAATAACAAAAAGTTGGTACTAACCGGCGCTTCCTCCGTCTCAAATCGTAAGTCAATAATCTAAGAGTTTTTGAAGTAAAAAAGTATCTTAAGTTTGACTAAAATTATAGAAAAAAAAAATATAAAAATTTTTAACATCAAATATGTTGTTATTATAAAAATATAATTAAGAAGAATCTAATGGTATGTCAGCATCCTAAATATTATTATCTTATATTATATTAATTGGTCAAACTTAAGATGATTTGAGTCTCTAAGATTTTTAAAATAACTTATAATTTAGATCAGATATGGAGTTTACTATCTAACTCGCAAACTACCAGGGATGTGTTTATCCATAGGAAATCCACAAAGCCGTGAGGAAAGCCTGGGTCTGGTATAGTGATGTGTTTATCCACCCACCCAAGCTGGAAGCTGAGATTAGCAGCAGCCA
This sequence comes from Hyparrhenia diplandra, assembly GCA_015847255.1. Lineage (NCBI taxonomy): Eukaryota > Viridiplantae > Streptophyta > Magnoliopsida > Poales > Poaceae > Hyparrhenia > Hyparrhenia diplandra. Next base: position 7,086 of record JADLZK010000021.1, read on the forward strand.
TGAGTCCGATTGGAAGACGGTTCGTGAGAGGCTCTCCGCGTCAGTGTGACAGGGACAACCAATCGCCAGATGCTGGAAATATGCCACGCTTTGTCCTGATTCTATCAGGCAATGATCGATCACGTAAGGGCACTCATAATGCCGGAAAACTATCATGGTTTCTATAGTTTTTTTTTTTTGAGCATTATGGATGAAACTATCTCCCACAAGGCACGTTTGAATATCATGATGTCACATGACCCATTTGTCACTCTCGTTTGGTCCAAATTTTATTTGGTTTACGTGAAGACCAGTGGTTTCTTAGTTAGACTTGGTTTTTTGTTTTTTTCTCTCTCTCTTCAATAAATATAGCGTTCACATCGGCGGAAAAAAAATAAATAGAGGGGTAATAAATGAGGATAGAAACCATGGTAAGTGTCAAAATCAGTCTCTAATCATACGTGAGGTGAGAGGAGGCAGCCCGGAACTAATTAACCACGGCAACTTGGTTGTGGATGATCTTTAAGCATTATGGATGATCTTAATTTCTGTCACCTTTCCTTTTTCCTAAAGGCACGTTTGAATCGCCTAGACTTAGAATTAGATGACTACTCCCTCTGGTTCCATGGAGTTAGAATGTAAATAATTTTTTGACTTTTGAACTTCATGTTTGACCATCCGTCTTATTTAAAATATTTATGCAAATCATAAAATAAATTAATCAATATTCAAGTATCTTCATGGATAAAATAAGTATATGAACAAAATAAATTATATTTGTGCAAAAATTTGAATAAGACTAATGAATAAAGAAGCTCTAGCAAGTAGAATCTAAGTTTCATGGTGACAAACTTCGGTGGGACGGAGGGAGTAGCGTTTGGTCTAATATTATATTTGGATAAATACCCGACCAGTGGATATTAGTCCACTGCTGCTGTTTGATTTTTCCAGTAGAAAAAAAAAAAAACACCCGTGCCTGTATCGAAACATTGTTCTCTGCTTACCGGCGGAATGTAAGTTTACTATTGCCTTACTTTTTACAAGCGTTATCAAGAAGGAAGTGTCAAAATCATCTCAGGTACCGTGGGCACGAAAGAGGCGCTCCACCCATTTAACGTCCACCAAACGAAACGAACAACCACCATGAACGTCTCTGATGTTGACCCATCGCAAGAGGAGCCGTTAGTGGAAGCAAGAGTCTCATCCAGTAGGGGAGCTATAGGAACGTTTAAGGATATGTTTTTGCAGAGCTGTCGGATCGAACAGTTTTCTGGCTAGATTTAGAATGTAAATAATTTTTAGGTTCATTGAAAGAAACTAGAAAACTATATATGTGCTGAAAAATAGCTTCTACTAATTCACTTCATATACGTCATCGTTGTATATATATGCATAGAATTTATCCTAAAGAACTATATGAAAAAATATTTTTAGGAAGCAATCATCTTTCATAGAGAATCTAATGAATGAGAAGCTCTACCAAGTAGATCCTAAGTTTCATGGTGATATCCATATCAGACGACTTACTCTGTTCGATTGGTTTTTAGCTAATTTTGATAGTGTTACGTGAGAGAATAACTTGTAACAAGATGGTACAAGAACGAGCGAACGAGGGGCCGTATATGACACCTTTATTTAATCATTATAGACAATACTGAAGCATGACGTGTATGGCACCTTGATCATTAGAGCAGGTATTATAAGGCTTTTAAGCTGGCGAGATGAGGTACACATCAGCAGGAAAAAATGCCACCTAGGAGAGAGCATACCGAGCGGGCGTTAACCATCTCATGGGCTAAATCGCAAAACACGAGACAAAAAAAGTTTGCCTTACAGCAGGCTGAGAGCTGATGCTTCATTCTCGGTGTATTGCTTACTTTATGTGACATGTCACTTGCATTCAGCCAGCAGCAGGCTAAATTATTATACTTGCTCTTATAGAAAAAAGAAAGCGAAGAAAAACCCTAGTGCAAAAAGCCTACAGAGTAGGTCTCGAACATATGGATTACGGAGCACTCCCCCCGTCCCTTTGAAAGTGTCGTTGAAAAACTGTGCCCTCCTCATAAACACGCTTCCCGGACGACACTTTCGAAGAGAGTGAGGGAGTAAGTCGCAAGTGCCTGGTAAACAAACCCGACCACTGAGTGCCAGCTCAAAAATAAATTTAAAGTATCAGGGTTGATGACATATCAATAATAGATACATCATGAAAAAATTATGGTGTATTTATTCCATGTCATAAATGATACGGATCGTTTATAACGTTGGAAGCTGTGAAATTAGTTTCTATTTACTGTTTATTAGATTGTTTTGTAAAGTCATCTTTTCATTCATAAACATAAGTATCCATCTTGTGCGCTGAAAATTAAGATGATTCCAGGCATTCCAAGTCCAAGCAAGAAACACGTGCACCAAAATCCTCTCCTCCCGTCACCCTTGAGGCATCAGCCGTCACGCCGTCATCCGCAAGCAAAGCCAAGCCAACCCCCAACGGACATTCCAATTCGCTGCTTCGCTCTCAAGACCCTCAAGCGAAAAGCCGCGGGGAAAGGGGCAAAAAAGAGCCGCGGGCCGCGGAGCAGCCCAAAAAGAAAACCAGAGTCCGGCCAGCGCCGCCTGTCCCTCCAGGCCACCCAGCCAGCCAGCCAGCCAGTTATTACCAAACGGAAACGTTTTCGCAGGGGAGAGAGAGTACCGAGGGAGGCAGCCGCAAAAAGGCTGGCTCGCCAGCTCCCGCAAAACCAATAAAATAATAAAGAAAATTTATTCTCGCGTGCGACGAAACCTCGAGACGCCGAGGCAGACAAGGCGAAGGGAAGGAACCGGGGAGGGAGGGGCAGGACAGAGAAAGAGAGAGACCGAGGGCAACCCTGCCGAGCCGAGCCCGCGTCCGAATCTCGCGATCCCCAATCCGGAGGCCTCGATTCGCCGATCCGGCCGCGGCAGGGGGAGAGATCCCGCAGATCGGGGAGCTCGTGCTGCTCCGATTCCAGCTTGCTCTCCTGCTCTGCTCTGCTCGCGCGGGGCGCCCGCCCGCCCGCTCTTCCTGCTGCTGAGGTCGCCCGCGGGCCTCCGTGAGCTGCTGTGTCTGTGTGCGTGCTGCCTGGTGGTGGTGGTAGAGGTAGGTAGGTGGTTAGGCGCAGGCGAGGAGGCGGGGTGGTGCACCTGCACCCGGGTGGATGCTGTCCGTGAGGCGGCGGCAGGAGGATGCGGGCGTCCGCGTAGCGGGCAGCAGCGCAGGCGCAGCAGCCTCGGGGCGGACTCGGCATGGACGACGACGCCGAGCTCGAGGAGGGGGAGGCCTGTGGGGACGACACCGCCTACGTCGACCCCGACGTCGCGCTCTCTTACATTGTGAGTCCCTCCGCCTCCAGCAATGTCGCGGCTCTGTCCCTGCTTCTGGGCACCCTGCACTGCTTCTAGGTCATTTTCCAGCATCGTCGGGGTCCGGTCCGGTCGATTTAGTGCTGTGGCTTGTTTCGTGACGCCGATTATTATTATACGCAGCGAATTAAGTGGTCTGTTTCGGTTTCTCCCTTGCTTCATCCGACTGGAGGATTGGTACCTTACCACCGCAAGCAATTGCTTAGCTGGATCACTTTCGAACCTTTCTTAATCTGTTGCTTTGGCTGATAGGACTATTGGAAGCAGGCAATTGCGTTACTGGGACATTTACTCTTTCTTTCCTCACTTGGCTGGAGGTTAGGATGCTAAATTAGTCAAGTAACTACTATGCTGATGCATGCGGGTATGATGGAAATGGAAAGAAAAACTGCTCTCGTGGTTTATCCTGGTGCTTGTTACGTACCCACTAGTGATTTGGCTGCTCTGTGTGTGTGTGATTACACTTGAGGTTTTTATTTTTGGAATGCGCCAGTTTTGAGTGTAGGGTGGGGGATCAGTCTTATCTCTCCTCCTGCCATTTCTACTCCCGTCAACTACAATACCAAAGTTATACAGCTACTACTGTCCTAATTGAATAAGTTTCTGCAAGTCGTGACAGTGGGATCGTGTGCTTCCTTAAGAGTGGTGATGGATCCTGTAGCGCCTTTCGGTCTACGATGCTCCCCTGCGTTAATGAGACCTGTCCCTGTTTGAACTCAAGTCAATCTTTATACACTTGTAACTCCAAACTTCCAACACACAGTACATGCTGTATATTGAAACTCTATTTGTCCAGAAGAAAGGTTAAGAGAAAGAAGATACATGAATGTTGTATACTTGACCAAATTTTGGTAACAGTAGCACACTTTTTAGTATTTTTGAAAAGTGACATATTCAGGCTAATTAAAGGGAGTAACTGTAATGCTAGCCTTGTCTCATGCAGTTCACCATCTTTAGGGTGACCTCAGCTTGAAAGGAAGTCATGAGCAAGACAGCCATTTTGGCTTTGAGATTATATACTGTATACCATTCCACCAATCAATTTTGCAGTAACATTTCTTTGTATCCTATGGTTTGCATGTTTCAGGATGAAAAACTTCAAGATGTACTTGGCCATTTTCAGAAGGACTTTGAAGGAGGTGTGTCTGCAGAGAATCTAGGTGCGGATATGTGAACAGTTGCTGTATCAGCTTGATTTGGGTTCATTATAGATGAACATTAAGCTGGACTTTAATCTTTGACAGGGTCAAAATTTGGTGGATATGGTTCATTTTTACCTACGTACCAGCGCTCTCCTCTTCCTCAAACTAGAAGTCCACCTAAGGCAGCAAATGTTGCCTCAAAATCTCCGTTTCACCAGTCTAGTGAGGTGCCTAAGTTTCTGCTGGCTGTGATCATCTACTGTCATAGAACAGTGTTATCATGAACATGCTCTTGTCTGGCATTGATGATGTAATGGTTTGTAATGTAGGGAATGCCTCAAAAGCCTCCGGCTGTGGCAGTTTCATCAACCCCCCAAAGTAATGGTCCTATGGTGCCTTTCTCTGGTGATTCAATTAAAAAGGAAATACGCCCAACCACAAAGGCTGAAAGGGGTTCTGTCTCCCATGATTCGTACGGGCCATCGAAATGCAGTGACCAAAGTAGACTTAAAGTCCGGATAAAAGTTGGCTCTGATAATAATGTTTTGGCAAGAAATAATGCCGCTATCTACAGTGGTCTGGGCCTTGATATTTCTTCACCTTCATCCATCGAGGATAGCCCCGATGGCTGTGGGAGCCTGTCCCCTGAAGTTAACAATGTGCCACATGAATCTCCACAAACCATTCTTCAGGTAAATTATTCTGGTACAGCACAACTACACAAGGTCTTTATACTTCTGTTCCATTGTCCATAGTAAAAGGGTGTTGATGACAAGTTTCATTTCAATGATCAAACAGATCATGACATGCTTTTCAGTTCCTGGAGGCTTCCTGTTATCCCCTCTACCAGCCAATATACTGCAACTGACAAAAAAGGTTGTGGCTTCTTCAAAGAAGTGGGAATCAAATGTGGACATAGAAAATATTCAAGAACCATATGAAGGCCATGTGGCTAAAAAGGTGAAATCTGATGGTAAGAAAAAGAAGCTGATAGATTCAAAAAATTCAAAGAACAGGAATGATATCAGTGCAGTTATGAAAAAGGAGATTGATATAGAAACAGTAGCTGGTCAAAAGATCGTATCTGAAGCTCTCAACATATCATTGCTATCTGATCCCAGAGCTATGGATGCAAAAGGTGAGAATCGACTAGAAGAGGAGCCAGCAGAAAACAACTTGGGTGAAACTAGAGATGCTCGATTGAAAGAGCGGTCCACCAAGATTGACTCCATGACTACCAAAGTGGAACCTCTCAAAGCACAGACTACGGAATGCTTAGATAACAGTAGTTTTGGCAGTTCAGAAATGGATTTTTCAGCAGCAAAAGGGGAACCAAAACCCAAGACAGAAAAGGGAGAGACAACTTTAGAAGAGAGGAATACAACTAATGACAAAGGCCTAATATCAGATAGGAAGCAAGAAAAGAAAATAAAACCTGAGAGTAAATGCGATGCCTCTAATGTTGAAGGTAGCAATGCTATAAACGAAAGAGCTTCAGCTGCTTCCCGGAGCATGGGAAAAGTTTCTGGCAAAGAAACTTTACCTTATGACACAAATGGGGAAAATAACTCAAAGAGTGAGGTCAAAAAAACACAGAAAGAACAAAAGACCAACATTTCGACGTCTTCTGATTTCCTGGAGGATGAGAAACACATTCATTCTTCCGCTGCAGTTAAGGAGAAGAAAAGTGACATGCAATCCAAATCTAGCCATGCTGGAAAGAAACCCAAAGCAAAATCACATAGAGATGTTAGGGACAACTTGCCCGAAGGATCTTATGGAAGCAAGGAACAGGACACATTGGAGAATGGAAGTGCCTTTGGAGATCCCCGACCAAAGGAAAAACCATGGAAATATGACAGCGAGAGGGATTATGATGCACCTGGGATCTCGAGGAGGGAGATTTCTTCTAGTGTAAAACATGACAAGCACTTGGCTTCGGAGGAGCAGAAGATGCATATACTTCCACCTGCCACTGTATCAACTGCAAATGCTGCTCCTACACATGCAGCCCCAGTTGTAATAGAGGAACATTGGGTGAGCTGTGACATATGCGATAAATGGCGTCTATTACCTTATGAGATGAATCCTTCAAATCTTCCTAAGAAGTGGAATTGTAGCATGCTATATTGGCTGTAAGTTTATGTCCATTCATACTCTTCCAGTTTCTACATCGTGGATGTTTTATGATTTTTAGATATTTTCTGCTCAATCTTCTTTTTGTGCTTATTTTTTGAGGGGAATCTTCTTTTTATGCTTGTTTCCTTTGTCTAACGTCAGTGCATGAACTAGGTAGCATGTAACCAGTGCCATCTTACCTGTCTGGGGTTGGTTGGTTTGATGCGTTTAGACCACTAAAGTTTGGATAGGAATTTTCAGAACAGAAGACCCATTTTGACAAATCATATGTTTGGGATTTTGATAGGTCTTACTGCATGAATCTTTGTGCTCAATTACATCGTCCTATGAAAGTAGTTATCAAATGACACACATTGCTATGTTCAATTTGATATTTTATCAATTGTACTGAACTTCATCAATTCTGATAATTATAAGCCTAGATATTTGTTTTCATTTTTAATATTGATATTTTATAGAGGTACTGATACCTTAAGTTTCAAGAATTGACTACATGGGACTAAAGGCCTAAACAATCTTCACTTTCTTGTGTGTCTGGAGAGTATTTTATGCGCACATACCAAGGAGTCATAGAATGCAAAACTTTATGGAATTGAACCATGCTTATCCCCTATAAAAAATATTTGAGCTGCTCTGCAACTTTCATATAAGCCTGGGTTCCCGCGTATATTTGAGTCCCTTCCGACTCAAATTTGGGTGTCTTTTTCCTTAGATGTTTTTTTCCCATCAGGGCCTAGATAATTGGGAAACTCTTAACTGCTATTCCTAAAGTTAGAAAGGTGGTATGCTCGGATATAAGAGCAACAAAATATTTCTCTATGTTCATATGTGATTGACACTGATGATTCCTTGCTGAAATTAGATTACTTGAAACTTTTACAGACCTGGGATGAATAGGTGTGAGATTAGTGAAGAGGAGACTACAAATGCTCTGAATGCACTTTATGTTCCTGTTCCTGCAAATGGTATTCCTGCAGTTGGTCATCCTCATGTCGCTTCAACAGGACTAGTAACATCCAGCACTCCCAATATGAATGGACATATTGAGCAGACTAGAAAGAGAAAAAATGTTCTAAGTGATGGAAATTTTGTGGCTGAAGGTTCTCACCAAACACAGGGTTCAGGTCATCCAATGAGCAACCAACATGCTCCTAGCAAAAGTAAAACTTATACTGATGGTATCCAGTATCCGATTGAGAGAGATTCTGTAAGCAAATCAGTTGACCCAATAATTGAAAAGAAAAGGTCCAAGAGCAAGCATCACAGTAGCTATTCTGATGGAGGTTCTATGCTCTTTCTTCCTTTATTTCAGTTTACCTAACCTAATATATTTCTTACCTTATTTTATACATGTATCCATGTTTCTTTGCTGACATATTTTCTTGACCAAACTTAGGAGATCTTGTTGAAAGATCTAAGAAGCATTCTAAAGTAAAAAGCAAGAGAGACTTGGATCGTGATGAATATAAAGCTTCTAAGAAAATTAGGAAAGAAGAGCGACGCCATTTTGATAGAGATCGGAACCTTGGATCCGATTTAGCTAGTGGAGATGTTCCTGATGAGGCCAAGGCTTTGCCTGTGAAGTCAGCAACCTCAAAAGGTTCAGGTGAAAGGAGTGATCTTTCTTCATCAAAGCAAAAAAGTGTCTCACGGCATAATCGTTTGGAACATTCCAAGAAAGCAAGGCAAGATGATGTAGTTGTTCCTGAAGACGAGAGCAAGGAATATTTTCACCAGTCAGATGTACAAAGATCAGATTTGTCTAGTAAGAAGAGGATAGTGAAGGAATGGGAGGAGAGTCAGTACAATCCAGTAGCTCATGTAAGCAAAGGAGTTATCAAGGAAACCTATAGGGATCAGAACTTAAAGGAAGCAAAGTTGAAGTCATTGAATTCTGAAGAACTGGTTTCTATGTCGAACTCCAAGCCACCAAAGGCTCAACATGCTGATCAGGTTTTGTCTTATGATGGGGGGCGTATGAACAGCGAGTTAGTTGAGGATAACACACTCTTTAGTGGCAAAAGAGGTCTGCCTGAACAAGAAAAGAGCCTTTCTGATCAGGCTTTGGACTTGGGTGAACCTGCTAGTGATGTTGCCTATATTCAGACTTCAGCTGTAACTTCAAGTTCTTCAAAGGCTTCAGTCTCACAAAAAAAGAAGCAGACCACTCCAGCTATGAAGACTTCGCCAATTGAGCCTCTTTCTTCATCACCACAGAGAAACTCCAATACCGACAAGGTCTCTGTCTCCCATAGTAGAATTTCAGGTAAGGATGGATGTCTGAATGCTAACTCAACCACTGTGCCGACCATGGCAAAACAACAAAATACTGAAGTTGGCATAGCAGGCAATGATAAACGGTCTAGTGAACCTGTTTCGGTGGCTTCTTCCCGAAGAAAATCTGATAGAGATAATGGACATGTCCAGTTAACTCAAGGTCATGTCTCTGATGGTATTCATCTTGAAAGGGGTTTTAATGAGGATCTGCAGCCTGAATCTGGGAGAAAGGATTCCAATGTAAAGAGCTCCCATATTCCTAAAGGTTCTCACCATTTGCATTCTGGTGAAAAAAATAACTTTAATACAGATGGCTCTCCTATGCAACCAGGAAAACATCCTGTTGATCCAAAGACATCAGTCATGGATAAAGGTGATTCAAGTATGCATGAAAATAACAAAAACACAAATTCTCTTCAGGATAGAAATGGATCAACTCATTGCCCACCAGATGGAAATCCTCTGCTCGGTTTACCATCTGGAAAAGAGAAATCATATCTCAAGAGCAACAAGCAAGACTCACAAAAGCCTAAAGCCCAGATGGTCTGCTCACCTCAGAAGGAAAGCAAACTAGATTCCCATTCCACTCCATTAAAACCTAATGGGTCAAAATTGACTCCACAATCAAGACAATACAATACTGAAAATGGAGGGCGACATGGCACTGCAAAACATGCAATTCCTAGTCCTGCTGATACTTCTAGTCCAGCTAGGAAGGACAATACTTCAACTGCGTATGCTCTCAAAGAAGCCCGGGATTTAAAGCATAAGGCTAATCGTTTGAAGGTTGTTCTCTTTTGTTTTGCTCTTACAATTTGATACCATGCATGTACGACTGCTTCACTGTTGTATTAGCTTTTATCTTTTAAGGTTCTCACCAATTTTCTCTGCAGGGAGAAGGAAAAGAGCTTGAAAGTACGAGACTCTACTTTGAGGCTGCCTTAAAATTTTTGCATGTTGCATCACTTTTGGAACCTCCTAGCTTTGATGGTTTCAAACAAGGCGATCAAGCCCAGAGCATGTATTCAGATACTGCAAAACTTTGCAAGTAAGCTACTCTGAATATACTCTCTCCGTCCCCGAATATAAGGCACAATTTGACTTGGTGCAGTCTTCAAGGACATATTTTGACATATAATTTCTTCGTACCAGGCAATTCCATTTGCATAAGAAAGGAAACTTGACCATAGTATTAGAATCATGACTTCTCTTGTGACCTTATGAACATTTAAATGTTTGTTTAGAATTAGCTGCATGCCTTGATGACATTAAAATATCAATTCATTTGAATTTTTGAATTGAAGTGCTTCTGCATAGACTGACTTATATGGCTAGTACCACTTGATTAACTGAATGTGTTCAAAGTAAAGTTGATTAGCCCAACAGCATTCACTGTGTAATTTACATGATGGTTACAAGTAGACGCATGAAATGATGCCTTAGTGGCAATTGTTGCTCAGTTGGACCTAGGCCAAATTGGTACAATCATCATGGCTTGCCCCTAAAAAGTTTTATATGATACTATTATCAATTTATAATCTATACTTTTGGTTTTGTTCAACATTGCCCAAATTGGTTGCAATATTAAGTGTCCATTTGATTTCCAGCTTTGTTGGTCATGCATATGAAAAATGCAAGAAGATGGCTGCTGCTGCTTTAGCATACAAGTGCGTTGAAGTTGCTTATCTGAAGGCTGCATACTACAAACACCCAACTGCAAGCAAGGATAGACAAGTGTTACAGGCAGTTGTACAGACTGCACCAGGTACATGATGTCTAATGAGGAAATTTAAGTGTTATATCCCATTGTGTGAATCCTTCAAATGTTCTTAGTACAATTAGATGATTTTGGATTTTTTTAGTAAGGTGCTTCCCTGTTATATTAGTCATTCATTAAAAAAATTAGATTTTCATCAGTTTATTTAGGTCAACTCATATATATCAATCAATGGAATTGTGGATATAGTATGCAATTTTTGTAGCTAGGCAAGGACCGGATTTTTTTTTATATATTCAATTTTTCATCCTGTATCTAGACTGGAATGCAGAGTCTTTGCTAGAAGGTGCTAGCAGTGGTTGTATTGTCTGAGCTGGCATGACATCACCAAAACACATATAGTACTAGTACAGTAGATCACGTTCTTGGTTATTTTGCTCTCGTTAAAAAAGGCCCTATTGAAAAAAGGTTCATGTTGTCATTTCACTGCTATTATAAAATTTTCTGGTTGACACTGTATGGATCTTCCTTTCTCTTACTTTTGATCATATTTCTTGTAGGTGAATCACCATCATCTTCAGCCTCAGACATTGATAATTTAAATAACAATGGATTATCCAAGGGCTCTTCAAGCAAGGATGCTAATTCACCACAAGTGGCTGGAAATCATTTGTTGCTGGCAGCTCGAAATCAACCACACTTGATGCGGTTACTAGCTTATGTAAGTTGTTAGATATCTTGATAAGCAGTCCAAACAATGTACCTGCTTACAACATGCCTTAGTTTTTCATGATTTCGAAGATAGTTCATAATCTCTGGACTATGCAATAAGATAAATGTTTCATTGGTCTGGTACTAGGTTGGTGCTGGTGCCACTGCCATTTCACTTGCTTGGGGTCCTTAATTTAGTGCTGCATGTTACTACCATGTTCATTGGATAGAATGAATCATCATCTGATTCTTGTACTTGCATGACATCAGTGTTATTTTGGATTTTCTTTTTGCCGTAGTTAGATCACTCACTGACATCCTATTTGTTTTATTGCTAACTAATTGATAGTTTTGGAGTTAGAAATGGCATTGAATCTTTGTTCTCAGTGTCCTAGGATGTAGAACCACTGATTAGAATTTTTAGTGGTGACTATTTGTGTGACTTGCAACATGAAAGTTGTCTTGGCAGCTGTGACCTTTTGATTTTTTAGGATGGTGAAGTTGGGTGTTGAACCTAATTTCCTATAATGTTTTGCATTTTATCATGTCAGCCAACAAGCATGCTGGAAGTTAACAAGTTAGGAAATTGGATAGATTTTGGCATAGCAAGTGATTCTGCTTCTCGGTCAATATCTGATTCAGTTGTGTTGAACCTAGTGGCTTAAGCGGAGGAATAGGCTTGTTCATGAATGTTTTTGTTTGTCATTCAATGGCATGACCTTGCATCTTTTATTCCATCGACATTGTGTCCATATGGAATGGTACGGGAATGGATCAGTTCATACCATTACTCAAATCAGAAGGTTAGGCATATTAAATAGGAGATGATGGTCTATAGAATTTAGGAGATGATGCCCATTCCTCTGACTAATACCTCATACATTAATGTTATGCCACTTTTCAATCGTTAAGGTTCATAAATTCTATATGGGACTTAATGTTTCTTTGGTTTTCATAGACAAATGATGTCAATAGTGCCTTTGAGGCTACTCGGAAGTCACAAATGGCAATTGCTTCTGCTGCTGGCAATCATGAAAATGGAGATGATGGTCTTTCTTCAGTAAAAACAGTACTGGATTTTAACTTCCGAAGTGTGAATGATCTACTAAGGCTTGTGCGGATTTCAATGGAGTCTATCAGCTGCTGACGAACTCTGAATCTGAGAAAATGCCATCCGATGAAAGTTCCTCTTGGATGTTTAATCCAGTTAACTTTGTTCTTGATGAAGTAGCATGAAGTTGAATAGTTCAACAGTGCAAAAGCATAGGTCTTAAGGTCTTCTCATTTGAGCTTGCTGGTCAATTTGTACAGAGACTGATCGTGGAATTCTTCTTCCTTTTTTACTTTGATGACACCCAGTTAGTATACATAGTTGCATATCGACTTGGATGATTTAGTGAGGTACACACGTGAAGATGAGCTTTGCACTGCTCAACGTTGTAATAGTTTTGAGGAAGACGGATGCTCTTGCGCCTGCAGCTGATGATTCGTTGTTATCTGGAAAGTGCCTTGCTACTGTGCATTCTCTTCCTACATGATGTAAATTGTAAATCTCCATCAAGGCTGGCTTATGGCTGAAGAATCAGTACCATAGATTCCTTTGAGCACTACAAGATGATGTGTTGCAACTTGACAATTTTGATGGTAACTCATAGTTAAGGATAAATGAATTTTGTTCCCTTTTTTAAGTGCTACTCCTTGATGCTGTAATCTTCATTTTTATGCAGGGAGAGGACAGCAAAGCCAACTAATTGTGCTAACCAAGAAATCAGCTAGTAGTTTTTTCTTTTCTGTTCAACCTTGCCATGATGCCATGTCTTCTGGATAAAGTTCATGCAGGTATCTTTACAAATATAATATTTTTATCGTTAATGGGATTGTACATATCTATATTTGCTCTTTACTTTTAGTATTGTAAAATGAAATTGAGCTCTGGTTTACTGAATAGATCTACTGCTATGGTGCAAAGTAAAAAAGTGAACAGTAACAATATTTATGATACTACTAACTGATTATGGACTTAGGGTCTTGCCCGACCTTGAATTATACCATTTGATATGTGTTTCCTTTTGCTGAAATCAGAGTTAACAATTTCTCCATTTTGTATGCCTTGCTTTCATTTGTTGGAACTTGTTTTCTTTAGAACCAAACTTCAATCCTGCATGCACAATTAGCTGCACATATTTTCATGAATGGGGTACTTGTAACTTTACTTGATATCTTGCTTTTAATGTTTTCTTTTGCAGCTGTTAGCTTTCAATTATATAACTAATTTTTAGTTATAGAAGTGTAGAACTAATACTGATGCAGTGAATTTCTTTTGCAGGTTTCAAATAAGAAATCACTTGGACTATCAGATTTGCATGGGTGTTGTACAAAGATTTCTAATGTACATTAGTCTAACCCTTTTTTTCATGATCACCGATATGCCGACTGTCACCAGCGCATGTATATATACAGATACATTGAAGGTGGGGTGCATTTGTTACCACGTGCTGGTTCTGCCAAGCTTTTTAGTCTTTCTCAATTCTTCAAATTTTGTGACATTTAGTTGTTTGTTAAGATAGATAGCGTCTAGTACTGGGAATTTGTTGCAGAATGCAAAATAAATTCCGTGCTGTACAACTTGTAGCATAACTTGAGTTTCAGGTCATTGAGTAAAGTGATGCTAACTGCTCAATGAATTTGCACTATGTAGTCCTCTTTGTGTTGGGTATGCGGATGCTGATCGAGGCCAGGGCATCATTCTGATGCAAAATTCGAGCTGGGCAATGATATATGATGCCTTAACTGAACATTCACACATCTCGCTGATGGCCAAAAATCTGTGCTTACCTGCTAGATGTTGCACTTTCCAGACTCTAAATTGATAAAGACATCAAACGAGGCATTCCATATCGACATGTAGGCAGTTCGTCAAAAACCTCATCTCCCAGCCTAGCCCCTCCGCTACTCGGTATATCTCTTCCGTCTGTGGGTGCGTCGTGTCGTCCGACGAGAACTTGTGCAGGTGCAGGGAATCGCCGGCGCCGCCGGCGTCCACCCAGCTGAACCCGATCTCTTTCTTGACACCCCTCTCCCGCATCTGCCGTCGCACCCTTGCCACTGCGCCCCAGTCACCCTTCTCGGCGTAGATGTTGGACAACAGCACATACGCGCCGGATTCCGTGGGCTCCGTCTCCGTCAGGACACCGGCGACCCTCTCGCCGACGTCCGTGTTACCGTGGATCCTGCATGCGCCCAGCAGACTCTGCAGTGCGGAGACACTCGGCCCGGAAGGCATCTGCAGCATGAGCTCCTCAGCCTCCTCCAGCCTCCCTGCCCGGCCTAGCATGTCGACGACGCACGCGTAGTGCTCCGGCCACAGCTCGGCCCCGTGCTTGGCGGCCATCGAGTCGAAGATCTCACGACCCAAGCTGACAAACCCGCTGTACCTGCAGGCGGTGAGGACAGAGAGCAGAACCACGCCGTCGGGAGCGACACCGGAGCACACCATGTCGTTGAAGAGGCTCACGACGGCGTCGTAGTTCCCGTGCTTTGAGTTGGCGGAGATGATAGCCGTCCAGGCAATGAGGCTCCGGTGAACGGTCTCACCGAATGCCTTCCAGGACTCCTCCAAGCTGCCTCGCTTTGCGTACATGTCGATGAGAGCACCGGAGACGTACTCGCGGGTGCCGAGCCCCAGCTTCAGCGTCTGGCAGTGGTACATCTGGCCATAAGCCATGGACACGGTCTCGACCGCAGTCACCGCGCTGAGGATGCTTGCGAACGTCGTTTCGTCAGGCTTCATGATCTTCACCATTGCCAAGAAGGCCTCAAGCGCATCCTGGCACATCTCGTTCTGGGCATAGCCGGAGATGAGAGCGTTCCAAGCGATGATCTCCGGGTGAGGCATAAGACCGAAGACCATCCTGGCATCATCCATGCGCCGCAGCTTGGCATACATGGTGATGAGGCTGTTGGCCGCTGCCACCTTATCAGACAAGCCGGTCTTGAGGCACACCGCGTGGATCATCTGCCCTTCCCTCGCTGGGCAGTCTCCGGGCATCGCCGATAGCATGGCCACAAAGGTGACCTCGTTCGGCGCCACCCCGTCTCGCCACATGCCGTTGAACACCGAGATGGCGTCCTCCCCGTCCATGGACATCACCGTGGTCCATGTGATGACGTCGCGCTCGCCCGTGAACTTGAAGAGGCTCCGGGCGCAGCCGGGGGTGCCGCACTTGTAGTACATCGCGACGAGCACGTTGGCGACGGAGACGTGGCCCTCGACGCCCAGCTTCACCGCGAACCCGTGGATTTGGCGGCCAAGGTCGAGCTTCCCCTCGCCGGCACACGCCGGGATCACGCTGCAGACCGATATCCGGTCGGGCCGCACGCCGCCGTGCTTGAGCATCCGAAGGAACACCCGGATGACCTCCGCCGGACACTCGCCGTCCTGCGCAAGCCCGCAGACCATCGCGTTCCAGGAGACGAGGTCCCGCGCAGGCATCTCCTCGAACACCTTACGGGCCGCGTCCAGCGACCCACCCCGGGAGTAGGCTGACGAGCGCATTGCCGACGAACACGTCGGCGGCGCGATCCGTGACGAGCGCATTGCCGACGAACACGTCGGCGGCGATCCCCGCGCGCGATGCCAGCGCGTGCAGCTGCCGCACGAGGAGGGCCTCCCCGCGGCCGGCGGCGAGCGAGAGCGTGACGGTGAACGTGACGGCGTCGGGCCGTACTTCCCCGGCCCGAAGCATCCGCGCGGCGAACGCGAGCGCATCGTCGGGGTCGGGTGTCGCGGAGAGGATGGTGTTGTAGGAGCTCGCGTCCCGGCTCCGCGCGGCGGCGAAGACCCTGGTGGCCGCGGCGAAGGAGTTGACCTTGGCGTAGCGCGCGGCGAGGGAGTTGGTGACGGGCGCGAAGGCGGCGAGGCCGGAGACGACCGCGAGGGCGTGGAGCGCGGGCAGGGCGTCGGGCCGGAGCGCGCGACCGCCGCGGAGAAGGCAGTGGCGGAGATGGGGAGGCCCGCCTGCAGGCGGCTGCGGAGGACGGCCAAGGGCGTGGCGGCGCTTGCGGGCGGCCGGTGTGGAGTCGGCGAACGGGTGGTGGGCGGCCGCGGTGTTGGCCGTCGCGCGTGCGGGGCTAGGCAGAGGCAGCCGCCGCAGTGGCATCTAGAGACGAGGCGCCCTATTGCTGGCTGGACAGTGGACTCCACCAACTCCCCCAACTCAAACGAGACGGAACGGACTGCCCTCTAATAGTTCCACGGGCCGCAGCCCGCTACATCTTCCCGCCGGCCGCCCGACCCCGCCCATGGCGTGTGGGCTGCTGCTTCACCCTGTCCCTGCAGGGGCCGCCACCGCCGCCGCCTTGTGGCCGTGCTTCCTTCCTCCGGCCCCTCGTCGGAGCTTCCCCAAGGAGGTACTGACCTCTATACCTAGTATACACAATTAACTTTTGGTGGAATGGGCAATTCGCCGAACAGGTTGGAGGTGGTAACTGATAGGAGCTCGGTGTGATTTTGATTCAGTTCTTCAACTCATTGTGGATGGCGTGGTCTACGGAACTTGAATTGTGCCATCGCCTTGTTGAACTTCCAGAAGTTTGAGCCATAATTCCTGGCAAACTGGGGCTCAAGTGATTTGGCTAATATGCTGTTAATTAATGCAGTACATAAGTGAAATTTTTGTTTTCATTGAACTGAACTCATGGATTCCCATCGTCCAAAAACGGTTATGGATTCCATAAAGCATTTCTCCATCTTGCCAACGAATTGCTGTGGTTGGAACTTTGGAACACCTAATAAAATAACTCAAATGCCAATTGCAGCTTGTGACTAGTTATTCTAGTTGTCCCTATTTGCCTACTACAAATTCACAATGGTAAATCATGTCCTAGTTCCACACAATCCTTTTTGTTTGTGTTCCTCGTATTGTGTTCCCTGTACTGTACTGTACTGCTCTGCATATGGTGCCCCTTATCAGCATCCGAATAATCCTTTTGGTTTGTGTGTTGCTCTCATTGTATTTCCTTGTGCCCGTAGCTCCTTATCAGCATCTCGTACAATATATATAAATAACCAAAAGTGTCCTTTCATTACTGTGTTCATCGCATCATGTTTCCTTGTACTGTTGTGCATATGTCACTCGCAGCATGTTATCAGCATCTCCTGTAATACAACACTGAATCATGTTCCTGTTATTTTCAAAAGCTTTTTTTGAAACAATTATTTTCAAAAGCTGACATGCTGTTATTCCCTATGTCTGAATTCTCAACTCCTGATTTGGTAGTCTTGTATTCACAGGAGCAGCTTAATCAATTCCAACGCTGGAAGCTACCCTTGAGCGGTAAGGAGTTTATTCCCCAGTCATCACAACTTAGATAACATCATTGTCAGTGTTGTTCTAATTCAGCCTTGGAGCTCACATCATCCCACTCTTGAAAAGAACTTGTGCTTGCAGCTGCCATGTCACAGAGGTCAAGGAGCCTTGTTGGCCGCTCAAGTTCAGTCTCATCTGCAGGAGTTGTTACGGTGAGCAGACCCGCTGACGCTTCGACTGCTCAGAGTGCTCTGTCTATGACGCATTCTATGGATTCGGTCCCAGGTGCGCCTGTTGTTATTTCTGGCTATTGGACTGGCCCTGATGTGGATGATGGTTGTGGTAGTGTTGAGGCCATTCTCCAAAGAATCGTATGATGTTTGCGCTTGAGGTTAACTAGGGCAATTGTTTCTGGAATCTGAAGATAACCTGTATTGAAGCATAATCTGGATCATATATAGGATGGCTATATTTTGCTTCTTTCAGAGCCGTATTTTTTTTTTTTTTTCCTTGGGCTGATAAATTGTTTTGTTTGCTACTCCATTAACTACATCGCTGTTTTCAGTGTGCCCAAAGCAAAATCCTAGAAATCCTCTCATCAGTTCAGAAAATACAAAAACAATAATGAAGGATCTGCATCAGTTATTTTGGTTGGCCCAAATTAGAATGGTGTGGCGTTATTCAGGGTATATTGGTTTGCATGTCGGTGTCAATCAATTTGCAAGATATTTATGCTATAACAACATACATTTCGTAGAATTTTTGAGCTTTGAGGCATGGGCATGCTGTCACCATGCTCGCTTCTGCTCGTGCAGCGGGTATCGGATGCCATCACCGATTGGTCATGTCGGGGATGTGTGTGATGAAGTAAGTCTGCTGCAAGTTCATACTACACAAGGCACCAGCAATGCGTGCGCGTGCCGTTGTTCTGGATAAAGGAAGTAGTTTGGTCAAAGGTTGTGCAATGTTGTTGAGTTGATGCGATTATGGCATGGAGAGAAACAATTTGGGTGTTTCATGGATACGAAATTCCAAGAAAGTGGGGTTTCCCCTCTATTCTGCTATACACTGCACGTGCTGAATTACAAAGAAAGGAAGGTGAAACCAGGTTTTCTTCCCATTTTCTTTCTTATGCTTGTTATTACTCGGTTCTATCTGAAAAACACGCAACGGCGTGTTCTCAAAAAAAAAAAATTACTCGGTTCTATCTCTAAAGGAGCAAACCTCCATCGAGGCATAAGATACTCTTGTACATTGAAGGACGAAAGCAGGAACGAAAGGAGATGCAGAAGCATCTGTAGACTGAGATTACACCACTCAGAGTGCTTTCTTTTTAAACTGCTATTTCTTTCTCTCACGCAAGATCTTATACACGACTTCCTTGGTTCTTGCTTTGAAAAAAAAAAATGCATGTATTGAAATGAGGGGATTGGGTTTGGATTTGAGTTTTCGTAGATCAAAAAAATATTATATCTAGAGCACAGAGCATTCAGATGAATCATTCAGTTTATTAATTTTTTATAACTGTTCAGTTTATATGTAACCTGTGAATGATCACGCACATCCTATATCTATGAATACCTTGGAAAAAGACTTCACATGAGACAAGTGGAAGACTTAACCTAGGTGGACAGGTTTGAAAGCTAAACTCGGTTTTATCTATTGAGGATAACAAAAACCGAATAAATCGCAATATTAATTTCCACTTTCTGACCCCTGTTTAGATGTTCCTACATATATAAGACACATTGTTGTATTATTACATTTAATATATTGATTTTCCGTTAAAACTAGTACTTGTGCATGTCATGGTATGGAGTTATGGGCACATATTGTGGATGGAGGAAAAAATAATTCTTGACCAAAATTTAGTCCTAATTTAACCAAATATGCCTAGTCCTAATCATTTGTGTTTTCATATTAGTAGGCGAGTAAGGACAAAAATCAAGTAATACACTATCGACAGGATTCAAGTGTAGGTTCATCCATTTCAATTTTTTGGGGGTCTTTTCTTGTTCGACAAATTGGATCTTGGATTATGCCACGTCAAATTCCAGGTCTATTAATTAGCATAAGATGATTTGCATTTTTGCTTGACACTGATGTTTCGCTCTCTAGGAACAGATACTGGTGGATCAAGAGATGGTTGCAGCGTAGACCGATCCACCGGTTCGTTCAACCGCCTCAAATGCTCTCGATGATGATCTTACCAAAGCATGAATCTAAATGGAAGAATCAGTTCCTCCGGTTAACTATAGGTTCATCCCAATCATATCACTTGAGCCAAGGCTCTATGCCTCTACAAGCTACCTTTGGCATCTAATTCTTGTAGAACCACATGCTTTAAGCTGTTTGATTCATGTGTGGACCGAGGACCGCCAGCCATCCTTTGGATATACAATAAGAGTGATTCAACGAGAAAAGTGATTTTATGGTTGAAATCACTCTAGAAGCTGATCTGAGATGCCTGCCTAACATGTCCTAAATTGTGAGAAGTTAATTACAAAGGCTTGCCTAACCAAACCTACCATCCAAAACCAGATTATATATATCTTAAAAGGATCTTGGTACTAACTTGTGTCCAAGCCCAAACCCTGAAAGATCTCAATAAAAAAAAAGAGACCACTTTGGGTTTGTTCTTGCACTAGTCACTTCCAATGCCAGTGCCACATTCAAAGGCGCAGCAATAAAGCAGCTTGGAGTGGTACAAATCCAACACTCGCATCATATATATCTTCCATAGTTCCATGGACAAGAAAAGGCGAATAAACCATAGAGGAAAAGGGGTGAACTTGTCCGGACAAAGATATGGCCTCGCGTGATAGCTGATCAAGCTGAAGTGCTGAACGGCATCATCACCGTATAGATTTTTTTTCCCTGGAAAAATATCATCATATAGAATAGGGCAAACTTTATTAAACGGCCATGATTGCACGCCACAGGAGCATTGATCCCTTAAGATGTTGAGCATAAGATGCCACCCATAAGCCGTAACCTATTATTGTCTCCTGGCCAAACCTAGAATAAATAATGAGCTGCAAGCTGTTTCCCAGAACAAGATCGAGCTGATGGTATGCGTTCTTGTGAGGCTTTCTCCATTCTCCACTTGATGGCATAGATAAATATGGTACTGAATGTCGAGAAACTTCCAATATGTATGTACAATCTTATATTCTTATGTTACTAAAGGGTTTACCTTAAGGACTCATTTTCGTACAATTCTCTCATCACAAGGCCATCTAGGTACGTGGGTCCTATGTCAAAAAAAAACTTAAAATAAGACTTCAGTTAGCAATATCTATAGAACAATATTATATAGTTCCTCCGTTCTAAATTATAGTTCACTTTGGCTTTTCTAGATACATTACTTTTGCTATGCACCTAGTTATACACCATGTCTAATGCATAGCAAAAGAAATGCATCTAAAAAAGTCAAAACGACCTACTATTTGAAACAGAGGAAGTACGTATAAAACGAGTCTTCGTAACTAGAAGTTTTAATCTATATAAAATGTTAGATATGATGGTGATTGTTTGGCTTTAGAAGATCGAAAACCAATATGGAGCTTGGACAATTGGACCTAAATCCAGCAGGACCCCATCATCATTAAAGAACAATGGTTCCTTAATTTTTTATCAAGGCAAATGATTGCAAGTAATAATGGAGTTAATGTACGGAGATAGGGGAGTATGTATGTGTCTGTATATACAGTGTTTTTAAACAAATATCCAAATATTCCCATAAAAAACATGTATTTCACCTAAAAACATGTTTCTAATTAACCGGTGATGGCGGGCCCCACGCCAGCTTCTATATAAACCTGCTGACTAGCTCGGCAAAGCACGGTCAGTCAGTCATATATCACACAGAGAGAGAGAGACAGAGTGCGCCATGGCGTACAGGACGCTGGATGTGACTCTCCTTTCGGCCAAGGACCTGAAGAGGGTGAACCTGATCTCGCGCATGGAGGTGTACGCCGTGGTGACCATCTCCGGCGACCCTCAGACGCGGCAGTGCACCCAGCCGGACCCCTACGGCGGGCGCCACCCATGCTGGAACACCACGTTCCGGTTCAACGTCCCGCCCAGCGCCGCGACGGCCACCGGCTGCCTCCACGTGCTCCTGCGCACCGAGCGCGCCCTGGGCGACCGCGACGTCGGCGAGGTCATCGTGCCCCTTGCCGACATCCTCGCCGGCGGCGGCGCCGCGTCCGACCCTGGCTCCCGGCCGCCGCAGCTGGCGTCGTACCAGGTCCGCAAGGTGCACCGCTACGAGCCGCGCGGCGTGCTCAACGTGTCGTACCGCCTCGGCCCCATCGTCGCCCCGCAGGCGAGAGCCGCCGCCGACGATACCGCCACCTTCGTCGGCTACCCGGTGCTGCCGCGGCAGTTCTACACCACGCCGTCGTATGCCTACCTGCCCTCGCAGCTGTCCCTGGCGCCGCCCCCTCCTCCGGCGCAAGCCGCCGGCCGCGACGCCCAGCTGCACCCACCTGCACAGTACAGCTTGCCTGCTGCTACTTACCCACAGCAGGCGGCTGCTACTTATCCACAGCAGCAGCAGGCGGGGCTGCCGGGCGCGCTGCTCTGCCGCCGCCGGCGAGCGGGGAGAGCAACGGCGGCAAGCTGGACTTCGGGGTGGGCCTCGGCGCGGGGCTGGTCAGCGGCGCGATCGGCGGGATGCTGGTCGCCGGCGACGTGATGATGTCCGACGCGGCGGCTTACAACTCCGGGTACCGCGCTGGACTGGCCGACGGCGGCGCGGCGGCCGCGTACACAAGAATTATTCTTATCGCGTTCCGGACAAAGTCGAAGCAAAACGGACGGCGGCGGTGTGAAACGCTTCAATCGATGCATGCATACTGTACGTGTGATTATTAGTCGTCTTGTTTAACAAACCAATAAAACCATTTGCCGTATATATGTGGAACATAATTATGTGGAATAATAATAGTAACAAATTCTACAAGTCTCGAAAATCATCAGCAGTTACGGATATGTGTATGTTGTTGGGCGTCTGCTTCGTTGCCAAGCTGGGGCTCCATCGCCCTCGATCGGCGCCTGCTTCGTCGGACGCCATGTCCGAGTCCGACGCGGAGGATGGCAAAGAATCCGATCCGGTTGCTGTGCGTCAGTGCGAGGTGTATGTTGTTGGCCGATCCAATTTCTCAAGTACCTACTCCGATCCAATTCCGGCTTTTGGACCAAGATTATCAAACCGTTGCGGATTCCTCGTGTAACGTACTTGGACAGGAGATTCTTATGAAATCTTGTAAACTTCGTTTACGCCGGATGTTTAAGAATCCTATTTATTTACGCACAAGTTATGACGAGCTAGATAGACTCGTGGAGGTCTTGGACGACAGCACGATCGATCGGCGACGAGAATGGCGGTGTCTTCCCCGGAGGCCGCCGGCGAGGCCGAGGCCGAGCCACTGGTGCACGCCGCGTTCAACAGCACCGGCACCCACTTCGTCGCGGCCACGGCGTCGGGCGTCCACGTCTTCTCCTGCACCGGCACGCTGAATCACGCGTTCAGCAGGATCCTTGACCCGTCCCCGGACGCCGGCTCCCAGCTGGTGATCTCGTCCGCCGACCTGACTCCCAACGGCACGCTCGTCGCCGCTGTGTTCGGGCCGGGCGCACCCGACGACGAGGGCGACAGGATCGGGTACTGGAGACGCCACCAGCACACCCAGATGCTGCCCGACGACGACATAAGCCCCTCGTCGTCGTCGTCGTCTCCTCGTGCCGCGTCCGCGCCGTCCGTCACGAGACCGGGCACGTCCTCGTCGTCGGAAACGGCAAGGCGGCGCTCCACGGCAGGTCGCGGCGCGCCGTCAAGCTGTGCCTCGAGGTGGACACGGGCCCCAACCCGCTCGGGGTGTGCGCGCTGGCGGAGGCGAGCGGCGGCAAGACGGTCGTCCTCGCCTGCCCGCGCCCGGCCAAGGGGCAGGTGCAGGTCTGCCGCCGGGTCGCCGGCGGTGGTGCACGCGTCGACGTGCACGCGCATAGCTCCAGCGTCGTCTGTGTCGCGCTGTCCCCCGACGGCAGGCTCCTCGCCACCGCCAGCTCCAAGGGCACCGTCGTCCGTATCTTCACCGCCGCCGACGGCAACAAGGTCAACGAGGTACGCATACATGCACTCCAAACATAATTTTTTTTTTTTGCTAAAAATCGTTAACATTTTTTAGACACATTATTAACATTAGTTAGTTATAAAAGAAAATAACAAAATCTTAACAAACTTTTGGAATATAACCAACGCCCGCAGCTTAGCCGCTGATTCCCTCTCGACGAGAGAGGAAACAATGGCGTCCCCCGTCGCTAGGACGTGGACGAGGCCGACGCCCACGCTATCGCATCCTCTCGTGCACCTATCCTTTAGCCACGACGCGTCCTGCGTCATAGCGGCGGACGCCTCCACCGTGCAATGGCTCAGCTGCGACACCTTCAGCCTGCGCGGCCTTTACCAGGAGAGACACGCCAGCAGGTCCATCGTCGCCGCTTGCGGCGACATGCTCGACGAGAAGGCGTCCACCTGCGCCGTCGTGACGACGGCGCGCGTCACCACCGCCAGCGACCGCCCTGCTGCTGGCGGCTCCGAGACGACGACGACGACGGCCACGTTCGCCGTCCGGCGCTGGAGGCCAGGCTACCTGAACTACCACTGGCGCTACGACGAGTGGGCGACGGACATCGAGGCCGCCGGCGAGGTGCGGGCCGTGGGCGTCCACGGCAACAAGACGTTTCTCGTCCACGACGGCAGCATGGACGTGTATGGGCCCGGCGGGAACGGCGGCGGCGTGCATGTGCTCCTCCAACGTGTGGATACGACGCGGCCGGGCGGCGGCAAGCCCCTCTGCGCCCTGTCGCGCGACGCGCCGCTGGCGTTGGCGTGCGCCGGCGCGGATGACGGCGAGGTGCGCGTGGAGCGGTGGGTGGGCGGGTTCGCGCCGCTGTCATGGTTCCGTGCGCACTCGTCGCGGCTTGAGTGCGTGGCCGTGTCCTGGGACGGCCGGTTCGTTGCCACGGCCAGCTTCAAAGGGCACCATCGTGCGCGTCTTCCACGCCGCCGATGGCACCTTGCTTCGAGAGGTCAGATCGTATCATAGTTTAGGTGACTATAGTATAGATAGACTAGATCAGATCACAGTGCCGGCGAATCTAGCCGAGAAAATGATCGGCATCAGGGTCAAATCAAATCATTTTTCAAAAATGATTTTCACAGATAAATGCTACTGAATCTCATCATGAACATTGTTGATATCGTCGTCGTTGCAGCTACGAAGGGGCGCTGACAGAGCGGACATCTACAGCATGGCGTTCTCTTCCGACTCCAAGTGGCTTGCCGTCTCCAGCGACAAGGGGACGATCCACGTCTTCAGCGTCAATGTGGATGTGCCCTCGCCATCGCCATCGCCGGCAATTGATGAGGACACCCACAACAACACTGACAGTGACAGTCCCAATGCTGGCTCTGCACTGAACGCCAAGCAAGGCTCGTCGTGGTCTTTCTTCAGTGGTAAGTACAGCACAACTTCTTTGCTCAACTCAAGTGGTTTCAAAATACATCTATGTTTACCCTGAAGAAAGTTTTTTTAGAATTATTTATTATTACCCTGAAGAAAGTAGCTCGAACCAGATATGAAAGCATGGCTCATCTATGTTTTCTTTAGCCTGAAGAATTAATGTGTGCTGTTTCTGCACCCTTTGTTATGTAAATGTAAATGCTAAGAGTTCCTGAATACTTGCTGCAGCTTTTGTGCCAGGATATTTCAGGCAAGATGGCTCACTTGCAAAGTTTCGGTTGCGCGAAGGCGTCAAGTACGTGGTGGCCTTCGGTAATGGGGGAAACACCATCCTCGTCGTAGGCATGGATGGAAGGTGAGTCTAGTGAGACTAAGACCGCTCTCTGAATTGACATTTGGACGCTGTTTCTTCTTCAGATCAGATAAAGTAGCTTCTGATGTTTTCTGACTGTACATCGTGCAGCTTCTACGGCTGCGAGTTCGATCCGGTGAAGGGAGGTGACATGAAGCAATTGGAGTATAGGAACTTCATGAAGATGAAATGATGACGGGGCCAACACATAGCTATTATGTTGCTGATGGATGCTATCTGTGTTTGTGCAGTCTTCTGTTTGCAATCTGGCATTCATCGGTGTGACCAAGAGTCCGAGACCATTTTTTATGGTTGTACATACCGTTATTAGTTTGTCTAGGGTCCAAGTAGAAGATGAGACACCTAGTACATTTTTTTTTTTCGCAAACGGGTAAAACCCTACCCGTGTTTCATTAGGACGAATGAAAAAGTTTTATACCAACTCCAACTGATTTAAACCCACTGGCAAGATGCATGAGTATCTAAAATTGTCAATTAGGCCCTGTTTAAATCCCAGAATGCAAACCATAAAAAGTGTCACATCGAATGTGTTGGTACATGCATGGAGCACTAAATCTGGACGAAATAAAAAAATTAATTACGCAATTACCTTGTAAATTGCAAGACGAGTAACACATGCTCTAATGATGGATTAAACAGACTTAATATTTCGTCTCGTCATTTAGAGATAAAATTTATAATTTATTTTATAATAATTGGTTCACATTTACTATTTCAAATATGTGCCGAAATCAGCATATCTGATGTAACACTTTACACCTATCTAAAATAAATCTAAACACAAGGCTCCAGCCCCCTACCGATTCCAGGTATATGGAGCCCCCTTGAATTTTATATATAATTATATAGATTAAGAGGGTTAAACATCCCGCGCTAAATTTTTGCTGAGAGCAAAAGCCCAGCAGTTATTGTATTGTTCCTGTATTGTAGTCTATCTAAAGTCTGAACAAATCTATTGTATGGGCAAGAGTGTATAAATTGAAACTGAAATATACTCCCTCCATCCTAAAAAAAAAAATAACACCATAAAAAGTGTGTCACCAAACTTTCTCAACTTTAAATAAATTTATATAAAAAAAATATATAATATTTATCTATCTAAATAAATTTTGTTAAAAAGACTTAATTTTTTTTTATGATACTAATTATTCACTGTAAATATTTATATATTTTATTTTAATATATAATTGTGGTAGTTAAAAAACCGGGAAGTAGTCAAGAACCAACTGTCAGAGACCCGCGCTCCGTCCCCGAGTCCCGACCCATCTCCGCCGCCGCCGCCGCCGCCGCCGCCGACGCGCGCGCCCAACCTGAAGCACCTCCTGGATCGCCGCCCCCACGGTTTAGGGCCCTGATGTGGAGCCTCGCCGCTAGCCCGCTACTGCTCGCGCGCCTCGCCGGCGTGGGCACACCCATCGGCAGGTTCGCCCACTACGGCGCGTTCCACCTCACGGCGCACGCGCACGGCCTCCTCGCCGCGCACGCGCGCCGCCGCGTCTGGCTCAAAAGCCCGACACCGAGCGCTCCTTCCTCTTCGGAAGCTCCGTGCCCAAGTCCACCTTCGCGCGCGTCACCGACAATGCCAGGGCCGGGGCCGGGGTGGTGGTCATCATTTCAATTTCTAAATTCTCTCCCGCAAAGTCAATGTAAGCATGCCTGCCGGCCAATTTCTCACGCAACTTGTACAATAACATATTTGGCATGCATCTCTTACGCGTTTTTTGTAGTTCTTTCCCGCAAAGTTAAAAGTCAAGCCACTACTCATTAGTCGTTACGTGTTTTGGGTAGCAAGTCATTACTTCTTTGCTTAGTACTGTACAACGTTTAGAACATCTCTATCTCACGTTCAGATATTTGCTATTATAGGTGTCAGACCCCCATTTTTGAGGATCCTTAATCACACGTATTTGTGCTAGGATCGCACACAAATACGCCCAATTAATGTAGAGTTGATATCAAAAACCATACTTTTATTACTAATGGGGAAAACACGTTACATAGTTTGGGTTTACATGCTTAGGCCATAGGCCTTATACCATATATCAGAGTTTCCTAATACAGCGGTCCTACAACGTCATGGTTCCATTCCTACAGGCAACTTGGAGTGCGGACAAAACCCTGGACTTCTTCCTTAAGCGCATTCCTAACGTAGTTCCTCCATGTAGTCGATAAGCTCCGTCTTCGGGTGTACCCTTCCTGGCTTTATCCTTGTGTCATCCTCAGTAGCTTCGTCCTCGGATATACTCCTGCAGCTTCATCCCTAAAAACATAGAATAGAGAGGGTTGAGTACTTTCGTACTCAGCAAGCCCTAATTTGGGTAAAGGCGGAGTGGAGTGGATCGATGGAGGTTGTATGTGGAAGTGGGTAGTGGTGGTATGAAGTGGTAGGTAGCAATGTGAAGTAATTATATAAATATGGGTTTGGGCCCTGAGAGGGAATTACCATCCTCGCCAGTTCCCGGGATAATTATAACTTACATAAATCATAAATACATCTTACCAGATCATCGGTTGTGGAAGTCTAATCATAGGGGACCTCATCCTAGTATTGCCCATTCCAAGGACGTGGCTATTCGAATAGATTCAATAATTGCAGAGGTTGTACAAATTTCCCCACATGATAGGCACAGTCCTACACCAGAGCTCTTTGGTTCGCATTGGGCCTAATGAGACCTCGCACCCGAGAGGGGGGCTACCTTAGATTTCCATATAATCCTACCACGGCTTCTCAAGGGGTCGGACCCACACAAAGATTAGGATGATCACACAGCATCCCAAAAACATCTAGTGGTTGGATGATCACTTAGCATCCATGGATGATCACTTAGCATCCAGTTTTGATTAAAAGGGTGCTCGACACGGCACAACGATAAATTTTACATGGAAGATCACTCAAAGAACCATGCCGACTGGACCACGGAAGATCACAAAAGAACCGTGTCCTCTCCTGATAGTCCGCTGCCTACACCGGCCTCCTTAGTAAGGATTATACTTCTATCTAACGGGGATGTGAGATCAAGTCTACCCATATAGACATGTGGCATGTACGAAATATCTCACTAGGCGAGATGGCCTACTTAACCGGTCCTTATGCACCGAGGCGAGTATCTCCCAACAGGAACCCACACAGTTTAATCAAGGTAATCCATACCACATGAATTACCTTTTTTGTCAAGGTTTAGTCCAGTTTTACCACTTTAAGTTCCATAATTATTATTATCAAATTCATATTACTCATATCTCATCAAGGTAACCAACACATTCTCATCAACAATCTCATAACTCATCACAATTCCATATTAATTCATGAGTGAGAATTTAAAGAGTATATAAATAAATTAAGATTATTAGTTGGTAGGGTTGGATATGGTGGATTTGTGGTGGAGGCTAGCAAAATGTAGATGTGGCGGTAATGGAGTAATTAATGGAATGGTAATGTAGGGGACAGGTGGAAATTAGGACTTGCCTCATATTTGCCGATTTTAGTATATCCAAGGCTTCCGATTCTTGTGCATCCGCTCCTTTGTCCTCGTGTAGCGGTGCTTCGGGATCCATCGGGTGCCTTCACGCCTTCTTACGACGATCACTACTATGTGATTAATATATATTTTATATATATGAAAAGGAGAGCAAACCAACTAGAATTTAAATGAGCACCAAATAATATGAACAAGGATAGTGTGATGGGTTTGATTTTAGAAGGATTTTGGTGTTGGAATCATTTAAGTTAGAGCTAGGATGAAAGAGATGAATTTTACAAGGATTTAATATGGGAAAAATATGTGAAGTATAAACTTGGGAATTAATTTCTGGAAGACTGGAATGACAGAATTGAGATGGAAAAGATTAAGTAGGATCTAGAGTGTACCTAGTTTATTTAGGGATTTTCTAGGAATTCTCCTATCACTGGAAATTGTATTTTTTTCCACTCTCCCGTGCACACTCCGGCTGTGATATGCAGGGTCCAAGCTGTTGGCTGTTGACTGTTGACCGTGTGCCTCCCCTCCCTTTAGTTGATGTGTGCATGTCGTCAAGGAAGAGGAGCAGGGGGTGAGTTGCTATCACTGCCATGTGGGTCCGTGTGCTGAGGTGTCACGCGACCATTGGTGGCTGTGACTTGGCCAACGCAGACGTTGGGCGCCTTGGTGGCTCCGGTGAGTGGCTTTCATGGCTGGGCGGCAGCGTTCGGCGGCTGGGCGACGGCAGTGCCGACCATGGCTCCAGCACGGCGGCGTTCGGCAGCTGGGCGGCGGCAGTGCCGACCATGGCTATCCAGCACGGCGAGTGGGGCAGAGAGGCAGAGAACGACGACAACGGTACGCGGCTCCGGCTAGTCTCCCCGACATGGTGGCGTCCGTGGCACGGAGGTGCTAGGCCTCGGCGAAACTGTAGGGCCGAGCAGCTCCGTTGTGAGCGAGTTCTGCTCATCGTCACGCTATCGGAGAGGAGGCAGGGGCTTTTGCTCGACCCCTCCCTTCCTAGCTGCGTGTGCGTCCCAGCTTCGCAGGTGCCCCTCAACGATGGCCACGGCCAGCTTTTATAGCCGGAGTAGGTCGGTGCGGGAGGAGGAAATATCTCTGGCAAGGCAGCGTGCAACTAGCACAGTAGGGCGGTGGAGCACAGTAAGGCGGTCATGGCTTGGCCAGGACGCCGGCGAGATTCGCGACGGCGTGCACCATGTGCTCGGGAAAGGACGACAAATGGCACTGTGGCAAGGTGAGTGCGTGTCGATGGAGCTCGCGGGGAACACGGCATGCATCTGTGGGACACCAGCAAGACGACGTTCAGCATTCTTTGCTGGGCTGAGCTCACTTTCTTGAGCTGTCGACGGGAATCGTGGGAACTGGGAAGGGCACCAGCAAGACGACGCAGCGGTGGTGTGCAGCTGCGTCCAGCCTACAGTAAGACGGTGGACGGCGGTAGTTGCCTATCGTGCTTCACGTGTGCTCTCGGATCGATGTGGTGGTCATGGCAGCGGTGCAGCCGTTAAGTCAGGAGAGCTTGCGCTGGTGTGTCGACCGAAATCTTGGCGTGCTTCAACAGTGGATGAATACACACGCGAGGAAGACGACACCAGCTGCTAGATAGCTAGGCTTCTTTCTTCCGGTGAGTCCCACATGCAGGGAACGCAAAATTGGCCTGGGCTGTCCGAGCCGAGATGCGGAAAGAAAATAGGCCGGACACAGACAGAGAGCAAGAAAGTTTGCAGACGTAAAGCACAGGAGGTTAACTAGAGATTAGCTGCTTGGGTTTAACGAAGAAGATGATTTTCTTTTTCAACATGTATGCTTACACGTACATATACGTGCTTTTATATATGAGCAAATGTTTTTCATGCCCATATATATACACACATGTACATGCCTTCTTCGTAAATAGATATGCGTGTATGCATATATATATTTGTATATACATACACACATATATCGACCCATCTATATCCCCATAAATAAACTAGGACATACCCTAATTGAATTTAAGATTGGATCTCAAAGATTCATGATGGGTGGTGGACGATTGGGATAATTCAAGGATGGCAAGGGATCGTTTTCCAAGAGGATGATCAAGGATATTTGGAGAATAAGTCAAAGAGGATTATTCGGTGCCAAAATAAATCATAGAGCAGACACACATGCAACATAACATTCAGACACTCAAGCAATCCTAACATATTCTATATGGTGAATTTTCATGCAGGGTTTCAGAAAGCATTTTATTTTGAAAATGGTTTCGCGGAAAATAAATAGTCAAGTTTTAATTTGTTGTAAAGTTTTAAAAAGTTCAAATTTTTAATGAATTTTATAATGATGCAAAAGTACGGGTGTTACAATAGGCCTCCAAACATAGTGCTTTGCTATTATAGGATTCCTAACGTTTGCTTTGCTCTAATGACACCTTTAAAACAATTTCACTTTGCAAAACATGACATTTGGTCATTTTAATATCCAAATACATCTCCAATACCTGTATTTTGGCCTAAGTGTACGTTTTTACCCTCAGGTATTGTGCGCCATTTAGTTGTCTGTTGGGCACCCCTTGCCTGATTGGAGTCCTCGCCGCGCCACTCAGGCTGCCTGTCCGAGGACGACGCCGGCGCCGGATGCAGCGCCCAGCAGCAGCTCGCCGCATGAAAAAACCCAAGCAGATCGACTTAATTGGGAGCGTGTGCATGCATGGTGACTTTTCTGAATCGTATCAGCATGCATGGTGTGCTATACAGATATAGTGTCTCCATTGGAGTCAACGATGCAACAGGGGCGGTAGGGCTCAAATCAAATCTTAGCGTTGGGTCTCTGGATGACGAGGTTGAACGAACGGGCGGCGGCGTTGGGTCCTTTGATCGCGTGGTTGAATGAACGAGCGGCGGCGTCGGTCTGTAGATCGCGTGGGAGGAAGGAACGGGCGGCGGCGTTGGGTCCTTTGATCGCGTGGTTGAATGAACGAGCGGCGGCGTCGGTCTGTAGATCGCGTGGGAGGAAGGAACGGGCGGCGGCGTCGGTCTCGATGAAACTCACGTAGATCAAAAGGGTAGTACAGGTATTATGAAGAAATACATGTATTTTATATTATCAAATGAATTAAAAAGAACCAAATGTCATGTTTTGCAAAGTGAAATTGTTTCGGGTGTTATTAGAGCAAAGCAAACGTTTGGAATCCCACAATAACAAAACACCATGTTTGGAGTCCTATAATAATAAATATCTCCTTTATTCTCGTGCGGACTATAGAGAGCCAGCTCTGCTATTCATCTTTGATTAGAGAGAAATAAAAGCAGAGAATAACAATATTTATATATCTAATTAAAGAAATAGGTGGATATTTTTCTCACTGAAATCTCTTTCTATTGATACAGAAGTATATAAAGAGCCTTTTGGAGTTGCTTGGCTTTGCATCGATTGATCGATTGGTAGTTTATTATGCTTCCTTCTAAACAAAGCTGTCACTCTCTTGAGCAGGCCACCTATGTGTAATCTCCTAGCATATTATTAAGTGATCGACTGCTTGGACACGTTCAAAGTCGTCGGCGTACTTGCGCGCTGGTGAGTTCTATCTGTTACTATTGGAAAAATTGCCAAAACACCCTTTGACTTTGAGCAATCTTTCCAAACCACTCTATACTTGCTGCTATAATAGCAGAAGTCTTGAAGCAAACTTCCTCTCACCCAAGCTCATCACTTTTCCTGCTCCCAACTGAATACAGAAATCTCCATGGAGGCTGCTCTTGTGGGCATTGGTGTTGGGGCGATGAAGCCACTCCTGTCCAAGCTCTACAAGATGCTGGAGGAAAATTTCGCAAAAACTAAAGGCGTGCGTCGTCTGGTGGAATCCTCAAGAGATGAGATGCGCAGCATGGAGGCTGCACTAGAGACCCTCCAGGATGCCCCAAAGGATGAACTTCGCTATTTTAAACCAGGGGATGAGATGCGCAGCAAATGGCAATTTGGAGGGATGAATGACCCTGAAATGGCAATTTGGAGGGACGATGTCCGCGAGCTGTCCTATGACATGGAGGATTGTGTTGATTACTACATGGCTCGCGCTGACCACAAGCATGATGAGGCGCCTACGGGCTTCATGGGGTTCGTTGACAGAGTGATGAAGCTCAAGCCTCGCCATCACATCGCCGGCAAGATCAGAGAGCTCAACAAGCGGGCTATTGAGGCAAGTGAGAAGCACAAGAGGTATAAAGCAGACCACCCAACACCTAACCCTATCACCTCTCAAGTTGATCCCAGGTTGCATGCGCTTTATGTGGAGGTTAGCAAACTTGTTGGCATCGATGGCCCTAAGAAGCATATCATTGAGTTGCTCAACAGGGAGGGTTCCTCACAGTCACAGCTCCAAGTGGTGTCAATTGTAGGCCCTGGTGGCCTTGGTAAGACTACTCTGGCAAATGCTGTATACCAATCCATTCGCGGCGAATTCTTTTGTACCGCTTTCGTCTCTGTTTCTCGAAAGCCTAATATAAAAGATGTTCTAAGAGATATTGCTGAAAGAGTGGGAATCACTGATAACACTTCCAATGATAACGAGATTCAGCTTATTGATAGGCTCCGAGATCACCTTCAACACAAAAGGTAATATACTTAATTGGTATATATAGATTTTTCTTCATATATATAGTATGGTGCTTATATATGACTATGTCTAGAAATTTGCAATTTTCCAAATCCTAGAAATACTCCAACGACCTAGATTTATTATTATGTCCACCGGACGTGGATCAGAACGATGCATCCAACCTAGAGTCACCTATTATCTTTATACCAAAAAAATGTGGGTAGGTGTTGTGGTTTTTGGGGAAATTTCTGTTCTCTTTCGTTGCTTGTACCTATCCTATGCTATACAAACAGCAAGTGGAGCTCACAGACGCCATTATCGATATATAGCAAAAATTAATTTAACAAGTTCCACTGAAGATTAAATTCAGATTTATCTTCCAGATCTTGCCACATGCGGATAAATAATCGTTCCTATCCCTTCATAATCTCATTCACTCCTATCCCTTTATAATCTTTACTCCCTTCTTTTGTTGTTGTTGTTGTGTTTAATTTGTTCTAGGTCAAATATCCGTCGAATAAAAAAACATATAATTTTCACAACATGTGAATTACATAATATGAAAATATTTTTATAATGAATGTAGAAACATAGTTCTTATGTTATTGTTCTATGCACTTTAAAAATTGGTTGTTCAACAAAGGTTCTTACCCCTTCTGACAAACGGTGTTTCACAAAGAATCATTCCTAAATTGATGTGTATCTATGTAGTTCTTTAAAATTACAAGACAATCACCTAGTGCCAATTGATCAATATCTCTAAATTTAGCACTAGAATCTAGCCTTGTGTTCTCCAAGGTTAAGACAATCAGGTAGTGCCACTTAATCAATCTCTTCAAGATTAGCACTAGAATCTAGCTCTCACTCTCCAAAGATGCAACACCAAGCAAGTGTACAAGAGTGGAGGCTCAACTGAGGATCTAGTATGTGTATGAGGCCATGCAAATGTCCAAGAGAGCTTTCCATGGTCGGGTGAGCTACCGCTGCTATATATAGCCCCCAAACACAAACTAACCATTACGAACCCAACCCACTAGAATCATGAGCACTGGATAGCTATAGTAGTGCACTGACGTTCACAACAAAGTTTTTCCTCAACAGCAACTATCTGACTTAAAGAATTCTGTTGATCTCTCCACTGGAGCACCACAGAGCTCCATTGTGTTCTACACACTCCTGTCCAAAAAACCACCCTCTACAGAGTCAATCTCTAGTGCAATCCCCTGTGGTGCACCTAAGAGCTCCGGCGAGCCAATTTGAAATTCGTGCTAGCTTCCAAATAATTAGCGACTTTGGCATCAGAAAGACAACCCGTTATGTTCCCACAAACAATCGATCTAGACACGAGGGGCTCCTTAACTATGGTATTTTGGCCATGTTGACAAAGAATAATGGTCTTGGTCATACTCTCATGCTTC
This sequence comes from Hyparrhenia diplandra, assembly GCA_015847255.1. Taxonomy (NCBI): domain Eukaryota; kingdom Viridiplantae; phylum Streptophyta; class Magnoliopsida; order Poales; family Poaceae; genus Hyparrhenia; species Hyparrhenia diplandra. Next base: position 42,127 of record JADLZK010000021.1, read on the forward strand.
TCTCTTGGACTCCATTGTGCATTCCCTTGGGTTCTTTGTCTTTCGGTGTAGATGATCCTCACTGATAGTTGTAGATGATCCACTTGAGCCACGTTTAGGTATCTACATCCACTAACTTCATGTCAGAGAGAAGTCTCACATCACTTATAAAGTGGTGGTCTCACTAATTCTTGCAAACACTCAGAGAAGCTAATTTGAGATGGCTCGCGATGCCAATTAGTGACGGTTAATGCAAGCGTTTGAAAATTTGCATCTGTGATGTGGCTAGTACTAGTGACGGAGCTATAAAACCATCTCATCTAAGATAGCAAAAGAGACATTTGAAACAACAATCGTCTCTGATGCATAACAAATACTGACGGCTACTAAGACTGAGCATATAGACAAGGGCTGAGCATACTTGGAAGTCAAGGGTGGATACAAGGCTTACAAGAGGAAAAGAATAAACTTGGAGTCAAGTCAAGAATGTATAGGTGTTGACAATAAGCTTTACATAATACATGGTAAAGTAGAATCATACAATAGGTATCAGGGTTACGTAAAAGGTCATCAAGGTGAGGGTCGTCAAGGCCTCAAGGGTTACTGAATTTAGAGAAATAAATAGATATGAATGGGCACAACAATCTTAATAAGCTAGTATTCACTCGTTGTGGCTATACTTTTATTTTCAAGGACGGCAAGAGTTCTGCTGTATTTTTATTAGAAGAAATTGCTAACCTTATATATATCACTTCAACGCGTTAAACCTTCTATAATTTTTTAAACTCATGTGGCAGGTACCTTATTGTGGTTGATGATATATGGAGAGAAGAAGCATGGAATACTATCAAGAATGCCTTAATAAATAATAACCATGGGAGCAAAGTTATCACTTCAACGCGTATCGATACAGTTGCCTCATGTTGTTGTTCTCAAGGTGGTTATGTTTATGAAATGGAACCCCTCAATTGGGCTGATTCAAGAAGATTATTTTATGAGAGAGCATTTGGATCTGAGCATTTATTCACCCCTAACCTAAAAGAAATATCTGAGCGGATACTGGAAAAATGTGCAGGTCTACCATTGGCTATAATTACCTTGTCAAGTTTGCTAGCAGATCAAACTGCAGAAGCAGAATGGGAGAGGGTCCTAGCTGCTATTGGTTCTTCACTTACAAAGGAAAATAAAGCTATTGACATGAAAAAGATAATATCTCTGAGTTACTTTGATCTGCCTTACCCTGTGAGAACTTGTTTTCTGTATTTGAGTGCATTCCCAGAAGATCATATCATCGAGAAACGGAGTTTGATACATAAATGGATTGCTGAAGGATTCATCCCTGAAGGGCAAGCGCAGAGTACATATGAAGTTGGCGAGGCTTATTTTTATGATCTCATCAATAGAAGCTTGATCCAACCAGTAACAAAAAATAGTTTATTATTTTATACTCCGGGAGGGTTCGGTCAGGTGGAGGAATGCCAAGTTCATGACATTATTCTTGATTTCATCACTTGCAAGGCCAGTGAAGAAAATTTCATGACACCGTTTGTTGAGGTGGAGCATGGAAGGAAACAAAAGGTTCGTAGGCTCTCTGTCGTGAACCGCAACAATAGTCAAATGGCTATTGTGCCAGGGGATCTTGATCATGTTCGATCGCTTGTGATATTTGGATATTTAGGGCAAAGTTCGTTGTTGGGTTTCCCTGCTCTTCGTGTGTTAGACCTAGGAGAGTGTCTAGAGTTAGAAAAGAACCATCTTTTAAATATCGGAAAGTTGTTTCTTCTCAAATACTTGCGCCTGGGATCAACTAGTATTAGGAAATCATATTCCAGAAGGACCATAACTGAGGTTCCAGAAAATATTGGTGAACTGCAGAATTTAGAAACACTGGACATAAGAGGTACCGACATTCAAAAGCTGCCATCAACAATTACACGGCTTCACAGATTACGCCGTCTATACCATAGTAATAATTATTGTAGTGGCGATAGATGTTCACCAGAAGAACATAGTCATGGAATGACTGAACAGCTTGTTTGTTTATTAGATGGAGAAATTGGACAGCTGCAGAGTTTAGAAGAGCTAGTGAATATTCACGTCCACCCATCTCAAGCAAGGAAGTCTCTGCAAGAGCTAGTCAAGCTAACCAAGCTAAGGACGTTGGATGTACTCCTTTCCTAGCAAGGTTATCCTTTGTCAAAATGACACCTCTTTGGACAAACCGAGAGGAAAAATTTTGATCTTCAGAGGTATTTTCCATTTCAGATTCGTTTATGTTGGAAAGGTGGATTTGTATTTATAGCATCAAGATACATAGATCGAACGGAGAAAATTCAGGACACGGATAAAGACCATCTAAAAAAGTCTTTACCATCCACCAAAGCCACATTCGAAACTTGGGCTACCAGAATAAGCCACTCAGAAAGATTATTATTCACCAATGATCTCCTAAATGAAATATTAGGAGGGTTAGAGGATAAAACTTTCGAAACCGTTGCATGTCGATCCCTTGCTATATTAAATAAGTTCGGGTATCTAAGCTTGAGGGGCTTATCACCCTAACCAAGTGTCTTCCCCAGAACCTTGTATTATTTCCATCTTTAATTAGGAAACAACCTTTATCAAGCACTTCATCTTTAATATGCATGAGGCCTCTCCAGAAGTGAGAGTCATTAGGTTTGGCTGACACTTGGGTTAGGGTCTTGGAATTTAAATATTTATTCCTTAACAAGGATTGCCATGTACCATCAGTGTTTATAAGATTGACGATCCATTTGGCTAGTAAACATCTGTTATGCAGGTATAAATCTATAATTCCAAGACCACCTTGATCCTTAGGGCGACATAGGATGTCCCACTTAGCTAGTCTATATTTATGATTTCCTGTAGACCCTTGCCAGAAGAATCTTGATCTGAATTTATCAAGATTTTTGAGGACTCCTTTGGGGATCTCAAAAAAGGACATCATAAACATAGGGAGACTACTCAAGACAGAGTTTAACAACACAAGTCTTCCCCCATAGGATAGGTATTTTGCTTTCCAACAAGAGAGAGTTTTTGTTCAAAACGTTCTTCTATTTTCCTCCATTCGAATTAAGGAGTTGTCTATGGTGCATGGGGATACCTAAGTATGCGAAAGGATATACCCTGTATTACAACCAAAGAGTGTAGTATAATAAGGTTCCATCTCTTTGGCTGCACCATAACAGAATATTTCACTCTTGTGGAAGTTAATCTTAAGTCAGGATAATTGTTCAAAAACGGTAAGCAAAAGTTTTAGATTTTTTGCTTGCTCGGATCGTGGTCTAAAAAGATAATGGTATCATCGGCATATTGTAAAATAGATAAATCATCATCAATTAGGTGTGGGATAATCCCTCCTATTTGTCCATCGGCTTTTTTGCTCGTTGATGAGAAGAGCTAGCATATCAAGAACGATGTTAAACAAAATAGGTGACATAGGATCCCCTTGTCTAAGGCCACGTTTGGTCCTGAAAGTAGGGACCTATGTCATCATTGACTTTAACCCCCACACTACCTCCCGTGACCATATTTTGAACCCATCTACACCATTTGGGGAGAACCCCTTCATGCGTAGAGTTTGTTGAAGGAAGGACCATTTAACCTTGTCATAGGCCTTTTCAAAATCAATTTTGAGAATGATGCCATTCCTTTTCTTAGTATGTAGCTCATGGATAGTTTAGGTGTAGAATAACTACTCCTTCCATGATATTTCGCCTGTGCATAAATGCCGCCCGTGTCGGGCTAACTACAAAGTGTTAGCTACTTTATTATGTCACCGTTAGTTCCAACTTTTGTGAAAATTTTGAAACTAACATTAAGGACACAAATTGGTCGATATTGCTGAATTGTAGTAGCGTTTTGGATTTTAGGGATAAGGGAGATAATTCCAAAGTTGAGACTAAAAAGATCTAGACTCTCATTATGGAATTCTGAAAGATGGACATAAGATCGTCCTTGATCACCCCAAAAAACCTGGTAGAATTCGGCAGGAAAACCATCGAGGTCCGGGAGCTTTGTTATGTTCCATTTGGAAAATGGCCTCCCTCACCCTCAGATTCGGTGAAGTCAGCTATAAGAATATCATTTTCCTCCCGGGTCACTTGTGGAATATCTATAAAATGATCTTCCATCAAAGTTATTTGGGTTTGCTCCAGGTGGACCGAAACAGTATTTTTTATAATAGTTTGTAATGTGGCTTTTAAGACGGTCATCACCAATAACAACACCTTGATTATCTTCAAGTCTAAAAAAATATGTTGTTTTCGGTGTTTCCCATTGGCCACTAAGTGAAAGAACCTAGTGTTAGCATCACCCTCTAATAAGGATTTCACCTTGGCTCTCTCATACCATTTAAGTTCCTCTTCCCTCAAAAGAGAAACTAAGCGCCCTTTTAAGTATTGCTTGAGATTGATCTCTTGATCAGAAAGACCATTAGTCTCAGCCTTTTTATCTAAACCATTTAAAAGTTCTAAAAGTGTCTTCTTTTCTTTCTTATAGGTTCCCGCAAAGTATTTGCAGCCCACCCTCTAAGATACTTGTCTTAGTTTATGGATTTTAGCTTGCGCTCTAAAGGGTTGGATCCGAAGTTTTGATTGCCAAACATTTGCAACCATTTCATAAAACCCTTCCCTTAATAGCCATCCCCTTTCAAATCTAAAGGGTCTAGACATGGTCTGGTGGGTAGAAGCACCAGTGCTAAAAACCAGAGGAGTGTGATCTGAGATATTCCGATCTCTCGGATCAACTACGGTTAGAGGGAATTGAAGCTCCCAATCCGTACTAACTAAGACACGATCAAGTTTTTCAAAAGTTGGGTTATCCTCGGGTCCAGCCCAAGTATATTGGCGACCTGACATAGTAATTTCTCTGAGATCCAGAGATTCAATGACCGCATTAAAAAGATTCGGCCATTTAGGGTCAAAGTCCCCACTACTTTTTATCGTCGGGACTACGCATTATATTAAAATCCCCACCTATAATATAAGGGAGACTTTCTTTGAACAAGTGTTAGCCAATTCGGCTAGAAAAGCACTCTTGTTATGATATTGTGCTGGTCCATAAATAGAATAGAGGACAAATTTGAAATCATTAGATTTATATCGCAAAGTGAATTTTACATAAAAATCTCCTTCGTCAATGGCTCCGATGTCAAAAATAGACAGGTCGGCTCCGAGTAAAATACCCCCGGACCTACCATGAGGAGCCATAGCATGCCAAAGGAAGTCACGCCCTCCACTAAAATTTTTGAGGACATGATGGGGAAATCGTCACGACCGGTCTCGAGAGAGGGCAATAAAATTAATACGCTCCTCTCTAACTAATTACGCCAAAAACGGTGTTTAGCCAAGTCCGTGATGTAACCATTTCATTTTTGTGGTGATGACGGAGCTGAAGAGGTTAAAGAATTCATCAAAAATTTGTTGTCTTCGTTCAATCTTCATCATCTATGTATCCAATACACCGCTGAACTTAAAGTTTCGAACCTATTGTCGCTGAATCCTTCCCCCCCGCTAAATCGATAGGTTACTGAGAGCATCCGCATCCGAGCTATTACATTGACAAGATTCCAACTTGGATTAGTTTGATGGTGAATCTCAGAAATTAGACCTCCAAATGTACCGTATGGAGCAAGAGGATCTTGATTTCCTTGGAGCAATACCCGCTTTGGTGTAACATCCCGCCTTCGCCTTCCAGAGGTTTATCTAACATGCTAGGGCCGCTAGGTATCTTCCGTCGGTCCGGGTGATCAACCCGCAGGAATCCTCGACCTGCGGCGGTTCCGTGTGATACAATCCCGCAGGAGATCCACGACTGTTTTCCCCTAACGCCTTTGGTAACCACTTAACAAGTTAAAGACCTCGACCGACTAGAGCCGATTGCCACATGTGACACCCCGCTTTCCAAAGCCGCACCGCCTGACCCTTCCGAGGGCGAGCACGCGTACACATACCACCCACCGCACACTTTTCGCCCCCGCCGTGTAAAAAGGGTTAACCCGAAGGTGATATGGTTTGTAGACAAAGGCTTATAAGTTGACTCCACCCTTGCTAAACTAGCAATGTGGTACTAAATATGTCTTGGCGCAGCCCCATTGGGCCACATCCTTATTGGGCCGGTGTTACAAACACCCCCCTCAAAGGACTCGGCGCCCCTCGCCGGCGCCAACTTAACCAAGACCTCCCCTCTTGGCACACGCACCTGTGCGCTTGATCAGAGCACATGTGCCATGCCGTGCACTCCGCTTGAGCTACACGCGCAATGAACCCCATGTCCGAACATCCGCCCGCACGCGCCATGGGTCGCCGTGTGAAGGTCGGCTCGATACCACCTCGTAACATCCCGCTTCGCCTTCGAGGTTTATCTAACATGCTAGGGCCGCTAGGTATCTTCCGTCGATCCGGTGATCAACCCGAGGAATCCCGACTGCAGCGGTTGCGTGTGATACAATCCCGCGGGGAGATCCTGACTGTTTTCCCCCTAACGCCTTTCGGTAACCACTTAACAAGTTAAAGACCTCGACCGACTAGAGCCGGTGCCACATGTGACACCCCGCTTTCCAAAGCCGCAGCCCTTCCGAGGGGCGAAGCACGCTGCACATACCACCCCCTCGCATTACACTTTCGCCCTCGCGCCGTGTAAAGGGTTAACCGAAAAGGTGATATGGTTTGTAGACAAAGGCTTATAAGTTGACTCCACCCTTGCTAAACTAGCAATGTGGTACTAAATATTGCGCAGCCCTTCGGGCCACATCCTTATTGGGCCGGGTGTTACATTTGGCTTTTTGAAACTGGAAACTTATTACGGCAGAAATGGATGGATCTTCATTCGTGGGTTGGGGTTCAGAAGTTTGAAATATTTTGAACTGAAAATAACTTATTGCGGGACTGCAGTGGAGTTTGAGGAGGGGTCAATGCCTAAGCTCGAGACCCTCAAGCTTAAATTGAATGCACATAGGGAGGAGTGCGTGAATGATGCTTCTGATCTTGGTATCCAGCACCTGTCCGCCCTAACCAAGGTGGAGGTCTTTGTTTGTGGCTATGCAATTGATAGCGTTATAATAGAGGCCGTCGCGACACTTCCAAACCGTCCCACGCTCTCATTGGAACATCCTCGGAAGAACAAGTCAAGATATTGTCGCCACTTTAGACGAGCCGTAAGTTTTCTATCTGAACTGCTGATACTTATTACTTCACTCATTCTATCAGTATAAGGTTTGCGACTACCATTCCATTTCTGTTTTGTTCATCCTTTTTTAATTACCTTATGTCAACTACTACTGCATTTCTTAATTTTTTCTTCCATCGCAAATTCTTGGCCTATCATTTACTTTTGTTTACTCAGTAACACTAGTCAGATCTTTAAAAATCAGTAACCACTAGTCAGTCTATTTGTTTGGCCTTCATTGTTTTCAATTTATTTCCCGTGTTTGGGCAGTTCACAGAAATGACAGAATGGTATAAACGTCATCAAGCCCTAGATAGTTTCCGTTGCTATTTGGATCAAATAGTTCAAGAGATCCATCAAGATGCTATGTCAACAACATACGTGAATTTCCAGAATGCTATATCACGGTGCACTGTGTGGGACTGCATCTGGGCAGGATCTGCAAACTCCATCAGTGGGAAATGGTTCTTGCTGCTGTTACTGTTACCTATATTTCTGGTGTATTTCTCGGCAGGATCTGCAAATTCCATCAGTGGGAATGATTAATTGATGATTATGAGATGTGTGATGATTGATGGCACCAGATTTCATCTTTGCTCGTGCTCATAGATGGTGTCTTCTGGGTAAATCCAATCGGGGGTTTTGGATCAGATTACTTGCAGATGATGCAGAATTGATCAACCGAAGTAGTTTGTAGAAAATAACCGTTTAGAATGGTTGCTTTGGCATTCGATAGTAAGCCATTTATAGCGTGAGGAAATTTCACAGCACAGATATAGCCCGGTTGATTGAAGGAATGTGTCAATAGACTTCAAAAACCAATTGGAACGCAGGATGAATGGACTAGGAATGTTAAGTCCTGTTCAAGGCTCCGTGTGTATGCGTATCAATGGACACTGAGTAGTTTCTTTCATGAGATTACTTGGGTGTATATAGTTCAGATTATAGCTTCTAGATTGCACTAAATTTATCATTCAAAGTAAGTCTTGATGTGGAACTGTACTAGTGCTTCAACATTTTAGAGTTCTGCTGAAGAAATCATCAGCAGTTATTTGTGTATGTATGTGAAGCGAACTTTAAATTGAGTTGCATTGTCGAAGATATTGCTACGTTTATGCCAAAAGACGGTGTTCGGTCTTTTAGTCTGGCAGCCCTGATAAATGGACATACTTACACTCTCACTTTTTGTCGCTGTGATACATTTACTTGTCTCACCCTCCACCATAAACCATACATCACGTGCAAGTGTGCTCTGAATGTAATATAATACATACAAAACGCAGTTCACAAACCGGTGTTTTTGCCCATACGATTGATGAGCCTTTCCTGTCACAGCCTTGATTTACTTTGTTACTCCCTCCGTCCGGTAATAAAAAGAGAGAATTAGGTATATGGCCCTCAAAAAAAAAGTTTGTCTTAGGTATGTGGTCCTTTTTCTTTTGAATTTGGGAATATGGCCTTCAATCCAAATTTCTTTTAGGTATATGGCCTTCCGTCCATTTTTAGGGGTAACGGTGTTAACTATGAGGGTAAAAAGACCATTTTACCCCTGAGTAAAAAAAATAAAAACACATAGTTTAGTTCATTTGTTGTATATTTTGAGTATATAATCATATTCAACCATGCATATATAATCAAAATATATGGCAACGGTGTTAACTATGTATATTTTGTTGTACATGTGTGATTATATATAATCAAAATATACGGTAATTATTAGCAGTAATTATTAGCTGCAGCAGTACGCGTTCCACTCTTTGGTTCCTGATCGATTTTCTTTGGCGGTCGATTTTTGGTTCAGTACAGTTCCTGTCCGAGCAAGTGCACGAGCGAGATTTTCTTGGTTCAAGTTTTCAACTTCTCACGTAAACTAACCCAAGCAATCATTAGGTCATCATAGGAGCAATTAATTTAAAATACTTCTTGCTTGAGATAGTTTTTACGATGGTGAAGTCGGTCGTCTTTTTCTCTTGGCTGTATGCGTTGTTCGTCTCTCATCAGCAGTGCGGTTCCTGCTCTTGCCTTTTCAGACCAGATCTATTCTTGGGGGCAGCGCAATCAGCTCTGGTGATCAGTCACCGAGCACGCTATTCACAGCGGTGCTGTTCCTGCCGATCTCCTGTCTGGCTGCTGTGTGTTGTTCTTCAAGTTGCTCGAGCAGATCCGTGCAGGGCACCGTCCTAATTCCTCGAAGGTCACCGGAGTGACCGGTGTGCGCCGGACTTGTGCACACCGTTACCATGCTGAACTTTTGATTATATAATCACAAATGTAAAACAAAATATACATAGTTAACACTGTTGCCATATATTTTGATTATATATGCATGGTTAAATGTGATTATATACTCAAAATATACAACAAATGAACAAAACTATGTTTTTTTTTTTTTTTTTTACTCAGGGGTAAAATAGTCTTTTTACCCTTATAGTTAACACCGTTACCCCTAAAAATGGACGGAAGGCCATATACCTAAAGAAATTTGGATCGAAGGCCATATTCCCAAATTCAAAAAAAAAAACCACATACTACATAAGGATAACTTTTTTTGAGGGCCATATACCTAATTCTCTCTAATAAAAATACATCTAGCACCGGGCTCCCATACCAATGCAATAGGCAAATGACACTGCTACCCCTATAAAGTGGGGTAGGGCAGCTCAGAATTTAATCCAGCACAGTTTAAAATAAGTGACGGCACATTAAAGTAGGTTGCAAGTTTGATGCTTTTACTCTTCTCATCATCCAGTCCATGATTTACTTTAATGTGCCGTCACTTATTCATTGGCCTATAAGGTGCTATGTCCACTTTTCAGTACCAGCCATGGAAAATCTGTTTAAGAGCCATACTAGCAAATGTGTCCCCTAAATATCACCAGCAGTTTGAGTGTATTGATCTCAGTGACTGTATAATTACTCATCACTCAGTAAGCCATCAGTGTATCGAGTCATACTAACAAATGTATCCCTAAATGAAAACTGTTATCATTGATTGAGGTGAATTTGAATATTAGAGATAAGCCAAACCATGGCCCTTGGAAAAAGCAAATTGCAAGAAACAATGTTGCAAAAAAAAAAATCAGAAGTGCGCATCCGGGGAATCGAACCCCGGTCAGTACCGTGGGAGGGTACTATGATACCACTACACCAGATGCGCCAATGGTGACTGCAGTTATTTAATTATTTGTCTTATTACTATCTCTCTATTCTACACAGAATCTCGGTTTTTATTATTATTACGTCAAAACTGAGGCTTTGCTGGAGCAATCACCTCCTGTATGCCAGACTAATCGGGAATTGAGGGCATGAGAAATGAGAAATTTTATCTGGTGCTGGGAGGTACAGATTCAAACGGCTGCCATTTTGGAATGGATGGAGTGCGTCTATTATAAAAAAATAGCATTTGTCAGCGCCCTGATCTGATCACCTGATCTGATCGTAGATGCTCTATCCATCCAAATGGACGACATCCAGTTGGCATCCAAATGGACGACATGCATGGCAGTGTGGCAGGTTGCACCTGACCGGCCGTCACGCCGGCGGTATGCACGCGTGTGTGCGGCCGTTTCTGGCCCGCTGCCGCTGCCGCTATGCCGCCACCGCCACTCCCGAAGCGGAAAGGCGGCGGTCCGACAGGCGACAGCGCGGGGGCCGCACGTCGGAAGTTACGGTACCTTCGGCCGGCGGCCGGCGGCACCGGCAGGGTACGCGGGCCACGTGAAGGCCGACGCGCGATGCGCCTCCGCGCGTCCCGCCTCGACGGCTCCACGTGATGGCCCTCGTGCGACCGTGTCCTCCGGGGCCCATGTCTGTGCAGTGTCCCACGGCCACGGCCCGCAGGCCTTGCGTGCTGCATATTCTGCCGTGGGCCCGCGACCTCCGCCGGTGGATCTGAATGGATCGCCGCGCCGCGACCTACCTTTTCATTTCTTTTCTTTTTCTTCTGTGCAATGATAAAATATACTCACATACATATCTCACGATGCCGGTGCTATTCCGTGATGGAAAGATGCATGAAAATGCTAAGGACGATTGGACATGGACATGGTGTTGTTGGCGATTGGAGATCAAGGGAATCTTGACATCCCTGCGGCAATGCAATCCCGGCCTAGCTTTTCACAAACTCCTAGAACTAGTGGTGGACGCAGGATACTATGCAAGGGTATCCCAAAAATTGGATTGTTCCGGTAGTTTCTGCGGCTAATAACCAGACTAATATTGTGTTGTGAGAGGAAAGCACTTTTACCATGGCTCATAAGCTAGACTAATAAATTCAAACGAACAAAGCAAATAATTTCCACCAAAAGAGCAATAATAACAGCACTAGTAGACATAAACATTCTAGTATACACAATACATATTCCTTGTGTTACTGAAAAACATGAGTATTTCACGAAATACCTAAGCATACCCCCTCCCACGCCCACTTTCCGGTTGCTCTACGTACACTCTTTATCTTCTCATCCCCTTCTAGAAAAATAAATTTCTAGCTTTAAGACAAATCAGAATTTCCTAGATAGAAAATAATATAACATTTACTATTTTGATCTTTAAATCAAATTAATAGTAATAATAATATATTAATTAATTTGATGATATTTGTTTGCTATCGTAAATGTCATTATTAATTATATATTTTTTGAATTGTTTAACTTTCCCTTTTGGACAAGTGAGTAGTACATTGAGGTATCCGGTATCCCACGTTTATGTTGTCGAGGCCGGTCATACAATCTTAGGCTCTTAGCTTAGATCACTACATTTTCAAAATTTCAAGTACTACCTCCAATCTCTCGAAAGAAGTAATGTCAATCCAGTTTCGTCTTAAAGTCAAACTATCTTAGATTTTATAATAATAATAATAAATACTATTGACATTTATGACAATAAAAATGCATTAGTCTTTTTTTTTATACAAAATTCAATCAAACTTAAAGTTTTAATTTAAAACAACTCTAAAAGTTAATTTGTTTATAGAAAGAAGTACATATGTCACTCGAAGGGCGATAAACTAATATGTAGTAACAAATCCTACTCCCTCTTTTTTTTTTTTTAAAAAAAAAACTCCTACTCCCTTTTCTTTAATTTGTTCATAATTTATTTATTCCCTCTGTTGCTATCTCACTAGAAAAGGTTTCTTCTATCCACAAGTTGCTGATGCTAGAGTTGAGGTCTCGAGTAGTTACAAAAGTAGATTATGCTGTGGAAATTGGAAAAGGCATACGATGTGCCGAATCTCTTTGTACAACACATGTTGTTGTCAGATAGATACAACATATAGATAAACATTTTGGCTATTTGTCCCCCACAAAAAAAAAATATTTATACAGACCGGAGGTAGCTGAAATGCCCCTAAATTCTGGTAGAAATATTGTTATAGCGTGATGGAAATGTAAGTACTTATTTGTTACCACCTATAAATTGTGTAGTCAAAATAAGCCATGTTGTTAGAAATTTAGAATCTTTTTTTTTTTTTTTTTGTGCTTCATAGAAATTTAGAATCTAAACAGTATGCTTTTTGCAGCCTTTTTTTCCACGCTTCTTGTCACGACCCAGAAATAGGGCCCAGGAGGACAGGCCCGACCGGCCCAAGGGGCGCCGGCGCCGCCCATGGCTGGGCTCATAGGCAAGCCCCGCCGCCGTCCCCTCCCTTCCGCGGATTCTTAGGCAATTAATTCGAGATAAAGAAAGAAAATATCTAGGATTATCCTTAGGTGTTTTTTTGTGTGCAAGGGGCTATCTCATCTATAAGGGAGACCCTTATTAGGAAATAAATAAATAGGACATGCTTGTAAAAGGTATTCCAATCTATAAGGAAACCTTTAGAGAGATTGCTTGAGATACAAGTCCCAATAACCGGGCTATATAAGTAAAGGGTCTCAGTAATCTTTCAGGGCAACAAGCAATAAAGAAAATTTATCCCAATCTCTCTTCCTCTCTCTCCTCTCCCCCCCCCCTTCCGCCCTCGGCGCTGCCGCTCGCATCCCGCCGCCGCCCGCCGCCTATCCCCGCCGGCGCGGCCGCCACCGCCACCTTCACCATCGCCGCCTCCTCTTCCACCCTCCCAATTCCCAATCTACGTGTCGCTCCGGCCCAATCTAGCCGAACCCCGACGGTGGTATCCGGAGACCACTACGATCCACCCACCACCATGGACACGAATCCAAGACGCTGGCTGAAGAACTTGGCGGGGCGAGGTCGCCAAGATCAACACCGGGATGGACAAGATCGATGATAGGCTCTCTATCTTCTCGGGCAAGGATCAAAGAACGCTCAAACACCGTCAACAACTCCGTGAAGCCGAGATCGAGATGAGGGCAATGTTCGAGACAGCAGCCCGCGACTTCATCAAGAAGGGTCGATGGCAAAGCGTAACTGGGACAATCAAGTCACCGTAGCTGATCGGCGAACCCGATGAAGTGCTACTTGAAGCCTCGGGCCGCGCCCCGTGGGGCGCCATCGCAGGGCGCATCGCCCCCCCCCCTCCACCTCCGGCGACACCTTCTCAGCTCACGGCTCCCCGTCTACACAAGCCGTCCTTCCCAACTTATGATGGAAAGGAGGATCCCCTCCCATGGATCAACCGGCGAACAATTCTTCGAGAGGACAAGGTACGCCAAAGAATGAGAGCAGGTCCGGTACGCCTCCTATCATCTCACAAAGCGGAGCTCAAAGAATGGTACATGAGGTCGCCCCGGGAGAAACCCGGTGGCGATTGGGCAAGCTTTCGCCCAATATGTTAACGAGCGATTTGGCCCGGTGAACGGCGCAATCGGCCGGGTGAGCCGGCATCACTAAGGAAGACAGCACCGTCGATGAGTACACGGAGCGTTCTCGACATACGTGGCACGGGCAGCAACCTCGACGAAAGCCAGCAAGTCAACATCTACACAAAGAAGCTTGGGCGAACCACTCAAGATGGACGCCGAGATGCGAGTAACCCCAAGGACATGGAGGTAGCCATGTCTCTCGCCAGGCATACGAAGCGACGCCTCGCCATCCTCTACAACACCGGCAAGCCAGCACCGGCAAAGGGCAGGGCCCCTGCGCCCCTGTCCCTGCTAGCCGCCCCCCAAGCGCCCTCCTCGTCGGCGGCGGCGACTTCGGCCGTTCAAGGGGCCGACACCGAAGGAGATGACGGAACGACGCAAAGGCTGGACTCGCTTCAATCGTGACGAGCCGTTCTCGCGGGGTCACAAGTGCAAGCACCTCTTCGACATCACAATCTTCAACGACTACACCGACGACACGATGAACGCCCCACTAGCGGACGTCAAAGAAGAGCCAGCTGATCTGAAGGTCCTCACTGGGGACCCCGACTCCCCGGTACGTGGTGCTCATTCTCTTTACCTCGTCGATATGATCTCAGGCACGGGCGTCAACATCATCGTCGACTCGGGAGTAACGCACAACTACATCGACCCCCGCGTGGGGCCACGGCGAGGCCTCGGACTCACCCGGTGCGTGTCGATCACCACCGGCACCGGCGCAACGTCTACATGCCGCGCCGCCACCGCCCGACGTGCCATTACGCCTCGACGCCCGCACCTTCGACATCGACGCCTACGTCATGCCACTGGGCGAGGACGTCAACGTCATCCTTGGCATGCCTTGGCTGGCAAGCCTGGGACGTGTGACGTGGGACTTCGTGACCCACGAGCTACAGTACTACCGCGAGGGTCGCCCGAGCACGTTCACTTCAGCTCCACCCCCTCAGCGTAGGGACGCCTCGAGTCTGGCACGCTCGGTCAGCATCTTCGCCGGCATCCGGACGCCCACGACTCGGCTTGGGAAACGTTCGAGGCACGCGACTGCCTTGGACCTCTACGACACGTCCACCGGAATCTTCGTCCAGCTACGTCAGGCTACACTGGAGGATCAGCACCTCACGCCGCATCGCCCTCGGCGTCACCCACAGGCGACGCCCGTTCCAAAGCATGGACGCTTGAGGGCGGCCTCACGCTCTTCGGCGGCCGTTTCTACCTCCCGGCTTCCTCTCCACCGCTTCCGGACCTGCTGGAGGCCTTGCACGGGCGGAGTTCGAAGGGCGAACTTCCCTCGCCTTGGCGCCTACACGACGGAGCCAACTTCACCGCACCAACCGCCATCCCTGTTAGGCGGTATGTGGCCCGGGCGCCACAATGTCGGCCCAGCAAGGGTCGTCTTCCTCGACGACATGGATCGCCTCTTCCTCACAGTCGACAACGTCCACATCAGCTACGATGCGGAGAGGGGTGTCCACCAGCTTTCACCCTCTCTATTCGACGTCGGCTCCTTCATGTACGGTACGATGTTGAACTTGGCGGCCACTCCTCCTACTCGCCGAGAATTCACTATCTGGCGCCTCCTGCCGCTCTTCGTCAACCCTCCACCCAATGAGCGTTTCTTGTTTTTCGAGAGCCCCTCCCCGCGACTTGGTGCATCGGCACTGGATGCCGGAATTCCAAGGGAGCTCCCTTTGGCGGCAAAGACAACGCCGACGGCTTCACAACAGGGACATGCGGTTCACCGCTACATCTACCACGGCTACATCGGCAACCTTCACTATCTCCCGGAGTTTGATCCCAAGCGAACCGGGGAGAACATGATCCTCAGGAATCCAGTCCAGGGGCGACTCATGTTACAGGTTGAACTCATCGTTCGGGGCGGCCGATCTCCACCCAGGTGTCACCGAATGGACTTTCATCCAAGACGAGGACGCGCCGGGTCGGGAGAAGGGGGGGAGATGCCACGACCCAGAAATAGGGCCCGGGGAGGACAGGCCCGGCGGCCCAAGGGGCGCCGGCGCCGCCCTGGGCAAGGGCAAGGCGCCCGCCGCCCGTCCCCTCCCTTCCGCGGATTCTTCGGCAATTAATTTGGAGATAAAGAAGGAAAATATTTAGGATTATCCTTAGGTGTTTTTGTGTGCAAGGGGCTATCTCATCTATAAGGGAGACCCTTATTAGGAAATAAATAAATAGGACATGCTTGTAAAAGGTATTCCAATCTATAAGGACACCTTTAGAGAGATTGCTTGAGATACAAGTCTCAATAGCCGGGCTATATAAGTAAAGGGTCTGTAATCTTTCGGGGCAACAAGCAATAAAGAAAATTTATCCCAATCTCTCTTCCCTCTCTCTCCCGCGCCCCCTCCCCTGCGCCCGCGCCAAGACGCACAAGACGCCGCCGCCCGCGCGCCGCCGCCGCCGCCCCCCCGGCCGGTGGCGGCGGCGCCGCCACCTCCACCATCGCCGCGCCTCCTCTTCCACCCTCCCAATTCCCAATCTACGTGTCGGCTCCGGCCCAATCTAGTTTGGAACCCGACACTTCTTGTCACAACCTCATGTGTACTAAAACGTAGAGACTAGGTCAAAATAGATTATCAGATAGCGCTTTTCCTCCATTTATGCAACTTCTCATGGAAGCATTTATCGGAAGCGGGCTTTATTTGTTCTGGTCGACCCAATTGGCGTGCTCCGTGAAGAGATATTGAGAAGAAATAACATATGAACATATATGTCCTATTATTAAAAAAGATGCTCAAACTAAATAATCAAACCATGTTCTAACTTGAGAGAAACACTTGTCTCATGGAAGCATGTTTCCAGTTCAGATGGATAAACCTATAAATAAAATTTTTCTATAGAGTCCAACATCATCGAAATTTGAATTAGAGTTCAAACTTATGATCGTTTTTAGCCGAAGTTGTGCCCAAAATTTTTGGTCGGATAGGAATTTTATCAAGGTTGGAAATTACTAGGGAATTTCCGATCAAGGTTTTTGTTTAGATTTACTTTCCCCGAATCCAACTAGAAATCGCATCTTGACATAAATTTTTAGTACCTATTGCGTGTTCAACTGTGTGGTTTCAATACTAACTTTCATGGCCCTTCGATCCTGACAAACAATTCTAATCATGCACATAAAAGTGCCCAAATGGCTAGTTTTCTAGGGTTAGGCACTTGTCTCCCCTCACCCCTTTCTCCTTAGAGCCCTTTATATCCACTAAGAACACTCTCATAGATGTCTTTGGAGCTCTCCCCACTCCCTCTTTATGAGACGATTTGGCTCTTGTGAGAGAAATCCTATCTTGAGCACTAGGGGATTTTGTCAAGCATCCGTTCAAATGTTTGTTACAACATTGGAGGTAAAGCTTCCTAGACAGCAAGGAGTTGCCCTATAAGCTCTCGTGCTTGTGGTAAGCAACATGAAGTTTGTGAAGGCTAAGTGAAGAGATCCCAAGACAGTGAAGCGAGGAAACTAGCTGAAAGATACCTAGATCCCTTGGGAGCTCCAATCCTCAACATACATGTAGCATCTACAGAGGTGAACTCAAACTTTGGTAAACAAATCGGGTTCTCGTTTGCTTGTCCCTATGTTTTTATTGTTCAAGTGTACTTTTGGGTGATTGTCCATGAATTGTGTGTGTTTGTGGGTTTGGGAAGGAATCAACCTACTACATCAATTCTAGTTCATTGTTCAAGTGTACTTTTGGGTGATTAGCCATGGTCTGTGTGTGTTTGTAGGTTTGGGGAGGAATCAACCTACTACATGCCCAATAATTCTTGGTAACATGTAGAATCGGTTAAATAGGGGCAATCTTTGTTGATTTGTTATTTTGGGTTGCCCAATACTAGATATTCCAATCATGGTATTCGCTGCAAATTATGTATTCTTTAGAATGGCCTATTCAAGTTAAAACCTCACCCTCTATTAGGCTATATCTCAATTCTTTCAAAAAGAAGCAGCAACCTTATTAGATCATCTTAGATGCACCACTGACACACAATCATCCAATCATACTTTATTGTGTGCATTTGCTCCATCGCAAGTGGTTAGGCTTCATATTCCAGTGTGTTTATTGGTGATGTACAACTAACACGCACATTGAACATTCCAACATGTATAGAAAACACTAGGGCCTTTTAACTTGTGTACCCCAGTGGATCGAACTCACCACGACGTGTACAAAGTCACTAGATTTGAGGATTTGGAGTTTATAATCTTCTCTGCGCTAAATAATCTTGGCATGTACAATGTGATCTATATTTCCTCTAATCCTATCCGTTCTAAATTGCAAATTGTTTTATCGTTGTCCTAAGTGAAATCTCTCTAACTTTGATCTCAAGTTCATAGAAAAACAATACACAGAGACATCTAAAGGAAAAATCACAATATTCTCATATAAAAATCACTCCATTCAAAATTGTAAGTTCTTAGTCACTTTTTTAGATACATGCTTTTTTATTTATCTAGATATGATCTATTTTTTCGCGAACGGGTTCATAGAGCCGGTGCTTCATTAAGACAATAGGAAAGTTTTGTTACAACACCCAATTGTTAGCATTACTACAAGTTGTCGATTACGAGAAGCAATCAAGACAACCTAGCTACCAAAGAAAAGGTAAATGACTAAGCGGCAGACGATTGGGCGACAAAGCCGACGTCTTCCAGGATGGCCCAGAAAACAGCAAGAGAAGTGAAACCCGCCATAATCCACTGAGCACCCTCCAATTGAATCCTTTGCGCGATCACCGAAGGCGTTCTAGATAGGATCTATGTACACTGGGGCGAATCTAGCTTATATCACCGGGGTCGCCTGACCCGATAACTTAGGGAAAACTAGTGAAGAATTACTGTTCATCATAGTGAATCAATGGTGTTGACACCGCTATATAGATGTGATGACCCGGTGAACTCCATGGCTAGATTCGCCACACATGTAGAAAACGATAATGTGCCTTGGAAAAGTCAGAAAAAAGACTTAATTATAATTATGTTTTAGCATAACAACTTATTATAATCATGGGTGTTGAAATGTGTATAAGTGCATTGCCCACCTCTTCCCAATCGCTTAAGCTTTTGGGTTGAATCGGTCGGTGCGTGCAACTTAACATGGTATCAGAGTCAGAGGTCTCGAGTTCGAATTCTGGTAGAGGCAATTTAAGTCCTCCGCCCCTTTATTTTCCACGTTTGCACCTCTCTCTGGCTGCACGTGTGTGGGGGTGTTGAAATGTGTATAAGTGCATTGCCCACCTCTTCCCAATCGCTTAACCTTTTGGGTTGAATCGGTCGGTGCGTGCAACTTAACAATGGGTGCAAAAGAAGTGCCGACGATCACATATGCGGAGCCTGTAGGCTGTAGTACGTAGGAACAAACGTATGTGCATACGTAATATTAACAAGGAGCCAGGAGGGAAGGATCCGAGCCGAGAGAAGAAGCAGCAAGCAGCAGTAAATGGGATCGAATCGAGGCACTTGCATTCATGGGTGGTGCTGAAGAGAAGACGGAAGCATAAGCATCTTCTTTTGAGGAAAGTTGAAGAAGATATAGATGGAGTGAGTGTTCCTCTCCTCTCGATCCTGTAATAGCGGCGGCGTCGGCATAACGGCAATACCAATCTGGGAATACTGGCATGAAGGATGATCCCACCCGGCAATCTGGGCACCACTAGCAGAGAGACATAGCAAGCAAGTCCATGCTCTGCGCCGGCCGCCCCTACTAGCTGGGACGAATCGTGCAGTGGTGCACCTATCCCTATTTATAGGCACAGTCGTCAGACGGAACAGCAGCAGCAGTGCCAGCAGGCAGCAGCATATCAGTGAGCAGTAGCATCATAGGAGTAGTAGAGTCAAGCAAGGCCGGGATACACAGACCGCCGATAGAGCTAGGATGTCTGGTTCGGGCGCCGGCGTGTGGGTGTTTAAGAACGGCGTGATGCAGCTGGAGCAGCCGGCGGCGGCGAGCCGGAAGGCGCTGGTGTACGTGCCGACGAACGAGGTGGTGCGGTCGGTGGAGGCGCTGGAGCGGCGGCTGGGGACGCTGGGGTGGGAGCGCTACTACGAGAACCGCACCATCGTGCAGCTCCACAAGCGCGACGGCGGCGCCGACCTCATCACCATCCCGCGCGACTTCGCCAACCTCCGCTCCACCCACATGTACGACGTCGTCGTCAAGAACCGCGACCACTTCAAGGTCGTCGACGCCTAAATACCTAGCTCCAGCGTCCACCATCTTATCTCGATCGATCATCGGCATGCATGCGTGTCCAGCACTGCAACGTAACTACTATGCTGATCGATCGATCGATGATGCCACGAGTTATATATATAGTAACTCTAAGCTATATGAATATATAATACATAGGAGTATTGCTTTGGTTTGGCTTGGCTTAAATTGAATTAGGATGAGTTTGTGTGTTGTGTGTGAAAGAGAGAGAGAGAGAGTGGTCGCAAAATATTGTACTCTGTTTTTGTATATTGTCTTTGGTTTTTCTTCTGTGTGAAATCAATGAAGTGTCCTGGTGCTTGTTAATTTACAGCCATTTGTAATTACTCCGATCCATCAACTAATAATTACTTTGTCCTAACGTTATATATACATGATGATGCTTAGAGAATAGAAATAGAGGAAGTATTTTGGTTGACTTGCAATATATGTGCACCTCCAGAATCCACAGATATAAGGGAAAGGAAATAAAAACAAGACAGCAACATCAGAAACAATTATTGCTTGGATGCCGTACAGCTAATAATTGTGGCATTTGCGTTGCAAATCTGGGCGGTGTTTCAAGTCTGATGTGATCTACGACGTGGATTGAGCCTTCTATCTTGACCTCTTTTATGTTTTTATTTTATTATTTATATATCTCCAGTGATTTTTTTTTGAGATTCCTACACCATCTTTTATTAGGAAAAAAAACAGAAAAGAAATTTTGTTGGCTATCACTGTTGATGATTATTAGTACGTTTCCGTCAGGCCAGCTTGCGGAGTGCCGACGTATAAGCCGGCCTAGAGCGAAAAGGCTATCTAGTGTAGGCAGAGGATTCGAAGATCGACAGAGATAGACACAGAATTCCGTTAGGAAAGAACCAATTCAGCTCCCACTTGTCATTGTAACACGTATGCACGTCGTGTGTAACGTTAACGTGACGCGCCCATCCTTTTCCCAGATTTCTTTCTTTTTTCAAAACAAAAACATGACATGGCAAAAAAAAATTATTCTTCTCTTTTTTAAATCGACGGTAGGAGCACTGTCATATCATTTAAATACGAAGAGCAAATATGAATTTTTATAGACCTAACTTGGAGAGCAAATATGAATTTTTATAGACCCAACTTGGAGAGAAATCCTTGGTAGCTAAGTAAAAAATGCCTCAAACATATAACAGCGAGTCAGAAAAACTTGCAATGACAAACTCACCGAGCTAGGGAACAGACTGCACTTTCTAGGATCTGTAAACACTGTCAGCCAAGGAAGCACTATGAGATCCATGTTCAGACGACAACCCGATTGGTTCCTGCGTCCGTGATCATCATGCGATTTAATTCCGAGCGGTTGATCATACCACACGCATGTACTCACCGGAGACAGGTGGTAGCCGTGCGACGATCGACACGTCCTCTCCTCACGCAAAGGCACCGCGCCATTGGAGCTGTCTGCCACTGCAACCGGCGCAGGTCGGCGAGGAAGAAAACAACCAGCCACCTGACCCACCTACCAACCCGGCAGCCAGCCTTGCTTTCCATTGCAGACAACCAAATACTCCTACTAGTAGCCTGCCTTGCCTCCAGCTCCAGGTACTAGTACCATAGCAGCCAGTGGATCCGGTGGCGGGGCCCACTCTGTAGACATCGCCGATCAACCAACCTGATGGCCACCGAGACGACGACCGACCCAGCACCACCGTCTCCTCTGCCGGTGGCACCCGCTGCCGCGCCAAGACGTCCGGTACGCACGGTCAATTGCATCTTGGGTGATGGAATCCAAAATTCTGGATTCTGATCGGTTCTTGGCAAGTCGAGGCCCCTCCCAGTTGGCTTGTGCTCATGCTGTGCCTTCGCGTTCTGGTTCTTCACTTGCAGAGACTATCGGGGTTCGAGCAGCTGGACGGGCGAGTCAAGGTGGTTCAGAGGGCATGGCTCCACCAGGTTCTTAGCAGCAGCAGAGTTTTGGGTTGATCCTTGTGCTTGTGTTCTGTTGCAGGAGCTGACCTCATCGCAGGCAGAGTTGCTGGAGAGGATCCAGAAGCTGAAACAGGTGTGTGTGGATTGTCCAACGCTAATGTAGATAATGGATTATGCAATTAATTAGCTGTGGCGACAAAACAAAGACTTCAGAGAGTAGAGACACAGTAGAGACACTTGGTTGGATTTGGGAGATTTGATTGTTTCGCTGATCAGATGCTGATGAGAAGCAATTGGCTGACCTCTGTTTCAGGAGGTGCAGAACTGGCGCTCCAACGTAGAGACACAGGTCAAGACATGCCAGAATGTGAGTTCTGCTCTTACTGTTCTCCCTCACCTTGGAAAACTAAGAATTCAGAATACTACTTGTAGTAATGAATATCATAACAGACAGAAAACGGTAAGATATCCAGTGCTGGTAATTGAATTGCGTTACTTACAGGAACTCCAAAGTCTAAAGAAGGGACTCGACTCTGAAGTGGAACAGCTGAAATCGGTGTGCCCTCTTTCTGGTGACTTCTCATCCTTTTAGCTTGGTCTCAAGGAGCAGCACACCATCCTATTGTTTTGCTTGTAGGAAATGAAGGCGGTTAGGTCTGCAATCCAGGAAGAGAAGGGCAATCTACCTGCACATATTACAACTTCGCAAACGGTTAGTTTATATGTGAAAAATCAGTGTGATAATGCTCCACTGAATCATGCTGTTGTATAAGAAACTACAATAACTTTCTTGTTTTGTAGAGCAATGACGATACAGAACAAGCCTGGCAGACCCAAGAGCAAGTACTGAAGATTTCTACTGATGCTAGTATGGAAGAACAAACAGCACCACAAGCGTGAATTGGTTTACAAAGGTGAAGGCTGTTCTACTGGATATTCAGCTCCATGCCTCCTTTCGATGGATCAAAAAAGGGAAAAGCTGGAAAATACACTAAATCACACGGAGTATTCTTATTATTTTGTGGATCCATACCAGCAAGTTTCTAAGTGCAAATATATCTACAACAGTGACAGCAAATTGAAGTGTAACATTTCAGGCCAATCTTGTCAAGTGATACATTACATGTACAAGAACTCCTTATCTTGTAACAACTCCATGACTACTATTGCAAACTCTAATTTTGAAATAATGTCTGCACAACAACCTCTGGTTCTAGTGTCCTACAGTGTTTTCGTGAGAAAGCATGCAGCCACTGCAGCAGCACAAAAGCTGTTTTTTAGTGCAGCCGAACTGCAGGCTGAGAGATCACCTTATGTCATTTAAGTGAAATGCAACAATTCAGTACTTCATCTCACCTTGTAAAATGACTAACATTATGCAGTCAATTCTGAACTGCCGACCTCTTCAGTTGCTTCGAGGCAACTTACATAAGCTTAGGTTGTTTTCCCTTAAAAAACAAAGCTGCCTAAGAAACCTTAATTTGTTTCTGGTGAATATCTCTCCGGTTATCAGTGTGAAGGCTTCCTACAAGAGCCGAATATACGAAGTCATCTGGAATCAATCCAGCTTTCAACATATCATCATACAACTGGAACGCGTCCTCTGATCTCCCTTCCTTTGCCAGACCTGATATCAGAGCCGTATATGCCACGACATTAGGTTCTGTTCCCCTCTGCTTCATCTCTTCAAACAACTTCAGTGCCACATCAACCTTCCCGTTGACACAGTGCCCATGAACAAGCGATGCATAAGTGTATACATCTGGAACAAGCCCTTTCTTCTCCATCTCTTTTCTGAACCTCTCAGCCTCACGGATGCTCCCCTTCTTGATGTACCCATCCATCATGACATTGTAGGTCACAGCACTGGGTGTTGCCCCTTTCCCTGCCATTTCTCGGAACAGCCTTCTTGCCTCCACCATGTCACCTTCCTTGCAGTATATGCTGATCAACGTAGTGTAGGTGACATAATTTGGCGCAACACCCTTCTCAATCATGATATGCAATAGAGTCTTGGCCTCATCCGTTCTATTCACCCTGCACAGTCCACAGGCTAGTGTGTTGTATGTGTAGACGTCCAGTTGAACACCTGTTTTCTCCATGGCCGCCTTTATTTTAAGAGCATTGTCCACCATCCCTTTACGACAATAGCCATCAATCAACGTGTTGAAAATAATTTGGTTATGCCCTAAACCTCGCCCTTGCATGTCTGCCAGCAACATCTCTGCAGCCTCCATCTGCCCAATCTTGCAGAACCCGTTGATCAATGCACCATACGTGCGCTCGTTCGGTTCAACACCATTGCCAACACATTCATCGAAAACCTCGGAGGCCCTCCGCACACTCCCTGCTCGGCAGTACGCGTTGATGACGGCTGTGTAGAGGTACACATCCCCCGCAACATTCTTCGCCTTCATCTCATCAACCAGAGCTTCAACCTTGCAGATATCCCCAGCCGTCGACAAACTATCCACCAGGATCGTATACGTCCCGACCGTCGCCTCGATGCCTTCATTCCTCATGATCTCCAGCAGCTCCTGGACCCGCCCGCCATCCTTTTGGCGCACGTAACAGTCAAGCAGCGAGTTGTAGCACATGGCACTGAGCCTGACGCCGTGGCGACGCATTTCGTCGAGCAGCCAGCGTGCGTCGTCCACGCGGCCCGACTTGCAGAACCCATCGACGACGACGGACGCAGCAAGCGGCGAGACGGACCCCGGGCACGAGCCGAGCGCCCGCGTCAGGATGCCCGCGGCGTTCAGGAGCTGCCCCGCGCGGCGGAGCGAGAGGAGCGAGGACGTGAGCGATCGCGGGTCGAGGGTGCCGAGGCGGGACACGGTGGCGTCGAGCGCCTCGGCCACGCGGTCCGCCGCGCCCGCGTCCGCGTACGCGCGGAACAGCATGTCGTGGAACGCCGCCACGGCGTGCGGCGGCGCGCCGCGCGGGAGGGACCTGGCGGCCAGGTCGACGAACGGCTCCGCCAGGAGGCGCGGCGTGAGCAGGGACGGGAGCGCGGACTTGGCGGCCGCGAAGCGACGCGCGGTTAGGAGCGACGTGAAGGCGGCGAGAGTCCGCGCGGCGGAGGCGGGCGGCGCCATCGCGTCGCGTGACCTCGGCGAGAGAGAGAGAGAGAGAGAGGACCGCCGGAAAGCGAGCGGGGAGCGGAGGTTGGGTAGGGTTGGGCCGTTGGGTTGGTTTGGGTGGACAGCGTGGCGGTTGTGCCGGGTTCTGAACTTCTGATGGGTTGGCTCGGCCTGGTTTGTTCGCTGGGCTGGGCCCGTAAAAGCTTTGGTTTAGTGGGTGGGCTCTAATAATGCCAAAAAACCAGTGGGCTCTAACGGGGCAAACCATCCGTGAACGCATTTAACATTCTCTCATCTCAAAACTGAATCTTTAACCAGACAGAGAAAATCTAATTTTGTTGGAAGAGAGAGAGAATAATGTGGAAAGTAATAAAATTTTCACCTG
This sequence comes from Hyparrhenia diplandra, assembly GCA_015847255.1. Classification (NCBI taxonomy): domain Eukaryota; kingdom Viridiplantae; phylum Streptophyta; class Magnoliopsida; order Poales; family Poaceae; genus Hyparrhenia; species Hyparrhenia diplandra. The sequence goes on from JADLZK010000021.1 coordinate 67,646, forward strand.
GTGTTAACCGCCGTATCATAAAAAATATTAAAATTGATTTTGAGCACTGCACAGCACAGCACAGCAAAACAGCAAAAACAGCACAGGAAGTCTAATGTGTTGAATTTTTATTTTATAATTTTTCCCTGTTTTTTTGGCGTTTAAAAAAGGCAAAAGGGTATATCATATTAAACCATGGTTTTCTGCTTAATGAAATGCACGTGAAGCCGTGATCTCGAAGAATAATGTGAAAAATTTTGACCTGGTGTTAACCGCCGTTCACGAGCTGCACAGCACAACAAAAAATGCAAGGAGAGACACCGGCCGGGGCCGCAGACGGGGCAGAGAGCCACGATGAATTGATGAAAAGAGCCGCAGGCGGCGAGCAGATGGGGGGCAGGACGTGACACGGCCATGCCGGATTCCGGGGTTCCGTACAAGCACACGGGGCACGGATCGAGCCTGCTGCGTCCCTGCGGCGCCGCTCGTGCGCTGCCGGTACGGTGGCACCCCTAGGCGGCGACAGACATGACGCCGCCTGCTGCAGGCCGATCGGTGCATGCCATGCATCCATCGATGACCATGACCGGTGCATGCAGTAGTACATACTTATACAACTACGTGTACAGTGCGTGACGAGGCCGGCAGCCTAGTACGTGCAATTGCATGTACTAGTATACTCCGTACACGGCTACACGTGCGCGTGCGTGCGTCGATCGTCGTCTCTCCCTCACTTGGGTGTGTCCATGCGTGCCCAAAAGCTGAGCCATCCACAACTAGCGTTTTATGCGTTGCTGATAATCTTAGAAACCTTAGTTTTATGCGTTGCTGGTAATCTTAAAGTGTTAGCAAGATACTACTTTTTAAGGCCTGTGGTAATTTATCACCGGACGATGTACATGACCGATGGAAACACAAACACCCACCCCCCGCGAGCGAGAGCAGGTACTGCGCCCGGGCCCCGGCCCGCAAGGAATGGCACGTACCAGCAGTACCGGCACGAGGACTCCAGCAGGGAGAGAGGCGCAGCGCAGTCTCTCGTCCCCTCCTCTCGTGCCCAGCCCATGTCCCAGGCCAAGAGGCCCAAGCAGGTACTGTGTAAAACAACAAACTGTGAGGCCGTAACCGGATTCCATTCGAGCGAAACAGAGAATTTTGTTAATGACTATTGTAAATCTAGAAACTGATTTTTTTTATAGTAAAAAATTTCAGGTAAGCATCCAGTCCGCAATTGAGCAGCTGACAAACGCCTTACCAGGAATGTCCGCAGGCCGAAAGGTACCTATCGGCGGTCCACGGGCGGTAGGAGCGCCGATAGGTCCCCCTTGGGCTCCTGTTGCTGCTAGGTCTAGGCTTAGGTGGTGCATGGCAAGGCAGGCTTTCCGCTCCGCTGCAGGGGAATTAAATTGGCGAGACAGCGAGCCCAGATGGCGCGACTTTTGATGTAGAAAGCCAGCCCGCCAACAAGTCCTCCCAGGCCCATCCAGCGTCGCGTCCTTCCTCGTCCTGGATGGATGGACATGGGTTGCTTTGCTTTTGGTGGTGGAGCTACGAGGACCCCGGGCGGGCGGGCGGGCGGCTGCTACTCCGATCCGCCAATGGCCACGGCGATGAGTGCGCTCCGACCGTCGTCCGAGCAACATGCCTGACCAGGAGATCCAGGAGAGGAGGCCACTTCGCTACACTGCGATTTTCTCCCTACCTTTCGTAGCTTCGTCGCATTCATTCATTCTTCAGATACCGGACTTGCCTGCCTAGCTTAGCTTTTCTGTGGAGGAAGATTTTGTTTGTGGAACAGTTCAGTTCTTTGAACAATCCGTGCCCCATGTGTGGATTCATTCATTGTTGGAGCTTTTGGTCAGCCGCCAGCAACAGACATACTCGTAGTTGAAGTTTCAGGTGCTTCAGGTACAGGGACTGAATTCAGTGGACATGCATGGAAAGAGTTGGTTTGAGCTATGCACGTTGCACGCACACGTATACTCCTATGCAATTCCAAGCGTGCGGAGTGCGGGTCCTTTTTCGTGGTTCTTTGACGACCGCTGTTCGCCTCGTCTCGATCATATTCGTCCGTCCGTCATCGAGGTTTGCGGATTACTACACCACCCACTAGTGACAGACAGACAGGGACTGTGCTGAATTCTGTAGTGACCTTTACACCCACCCCATCATCACCAGGCAGCAGGCATCAGCATCTTTCTACTGCTGGTACACTGGCACAGGAGGCCACGAGGAACGTGAATGTGCCATCATGGCTGGTAGGAGTAGTACGTACGTGTGGTGGCCCGGATGCAACGGAACGGCGGCGGCGCCCAGCCGTGCGCCATGCATATATGCATCGATCTTTGCTGCAAGAACCAAGCTGGACGTGCGTGGCTATGATGGAGACCGATGGATGGGAAAAAAACCGTGCAGCGCATGTGCCGGCCGTACGTACCTCGAGCTGCTCAACAGCTAGCTAGCGTAGCATCATCAACCGGAGTGCCTGCCTGCCGGCCAGAGAGCTGGAATCCCGCCGCGGTAAGCAGGGGACTGGCGCTGGCGAGGCGTCCGCGGCTCGAGGCGCCGGCGGGGGGTGCTCGCGTGGCGTTACTGCACGGGCGGAGTACGGCGCATCCTGCTGGCCCCGGCGGCCGGCGGCCGAGACGGGAGTAAATAAAAGGCAGCCAGCTACCCCCGCAACTTTTGCCTTTGGACAAGGAATAATTACCCGTCCTCTCCACCATGTTACGGCTTTCGAGTACTCCGTATGCCGTACGTGCTACTAGACGTACCACGGTCATTTCAATTAGCTTAAACTCAGCAGCATTGCTTATCAACCATTGTAGTACAATATTTTTCTCTTAGAAACAATCACCTAAAAGGTAACTTATTTGGAGATAAAGTAGTAGGTTTTGCTGTGGTACCTCAAATAACCATGGACCGCTCAGGGCAAGCACAATGAAGCCTACAAGTGATAGTGGTTTTAATCTATAATTTATAATCTATAACTATAATAAATGAGAAAATTTTTTATCCACTATTTTTTGTGGGTCTGCCTTTTCCTTTGCTCCCGCAGTCCGTATCCATGAAAAGTCCATGAGTCCAGCCCGACTCCGTGTCCTGAACAGAGGCAGAGACCTGTGCTGGGCCCAAGTGTCGGGTAAGGTAGCTGAGCCCATACTAGATCCCAGATTCCTAGATACCTGACCAAAAATACTAATCGCACATGGGGAGCTCCAAAAATCAGTGGCGACTGATTTTGACGACACGAACTTTTTGTAAAAATTCTGAAACTGTGAGTTGCTGAGACTGAAAGCTTGGCTTCGTTCTATGGTTGGCAGGACACGGGCGAGCAAGATGGTGGCGCGACGGATCTGCGCCGGCGAGGCCTGTGCGTGGCGCCGCTGTCCCCGGCCGTCGTGCAGCTCGTGACGGCCCAGGCCGCGCTCCGCCACCGCGACACGCCCTGCACGGAGGATCACTGGCGCTTCCTCGAGGATGCTGCCGTGCATATGCATGGTTCATTTCGTAGACGGGGTAGGAGTACGGTACGAAACATCAGGCCTAAAAGTTACAGCGTTATTAGAACTGCATTTCACTTGGAAAAATAAAAATTACCAGCGCGGTTCGAGAGGTTATCTATATCTATACCTATTAATAAATCTAAGGCGGCGAGGTAGCCAACAATTGTGCTTTTGAATCATGATAAATTAGAACACTTAGCATAGGGGCAAAGCCACCTTGAGTTTGGGTGGTCTAGACGGGCACCATGCAAAAAACATATTTACTACTAAGTAGCTTATTTTGACCATATAAATTAGTTGAAAGTCGATATATTTATATTTGTTTTGGTGAACACCGCCATAAATTTTGTAATAGGTTTGTTATGGCTAGCATAAAATGAGTTCGATCGGTCCCCGAATGCCTTTTTTGGTTTTGAGTTAAAGTTTCGAGTCAATTGTGGTATTATGTAGAAAGCTGTTGCCACTCCATCAAGGACCGGAGGAAGGTGGGCAAGGGCTTGTTCGGTGAAGAATCTATCAATTACAAAGCGGCGGGGCGCCTCCATATCGAGGTGAAGAAGCCTTAGCTTCATCGGCGGCGGCAGGAGGTGTCACCAAGATGGAGAACCACGCTGGTGATGTGACCATGGAGGTGTTCTTCTATATTCACCAGAGTAGTTCATATGTTATTCTTTTTGTGTATGCAGGTCGGGGGAGCAGGGTGTGGAATGGTAAGTTGCCAATGATGTTCTTGCTACCATTGAACTATAAATATCTTGGTGCGTTATCTACAAGGCTATTATTTTATTTCCGTTCTGCGACGGGCACTTTATTAGTACAAATAAAGTGATCCATATAGATGAGAAATATTGAGACTACTATTTACACAATGCGAAAAAATTGTTGCTTGTGGCTTGCACATAAGTAAACTTTTTACTTTCATCATGTCACACCTTTTTATTTCCTCTCCTGCTTCTTTTTAGTATTACCTTCTCCGTAAGAAGCGCCCGCGCCCTGGAAGAATAGAAAGCAAAAACTTTTTTTATCCGATCCTACATGACACATCGAGGCTACAAAAAAAAAAAAAAAAAACATGCAATGGGGAAGCTCTCATTGGCCTTTGTCTAGATGTGAATCCAAATGGCGAAGATTCACTACAAAGAAACTAACAAACTACAACTGTTATGTCCAATTTCTTTGGTGAACGAAGACTAACGAATTATAGGTTTGTTATGGCTAAAACGTAGTTTGAGCTGGTTTTTTTTTTTTTTTTTTTTTTTGAGCATATGTAGTTCAAGCTGTTGGTCAACGACCTCTCTTGTATTCAAATTCTTTCTTTTCATTACAAAGATACGAAATGCTCTCGCGTATTTGCGAAAAATTATTTTAGAATAAAAATATCATACGTTAGCCGGAGGAAATAGTTGTCTATCAATCGCTTCCGACTAGTATTCATTCAAGCTAGTTGTCAGCCAGCTTATTATTACCTCCAGCATCAATTATTTTAGAATAAAAATATGGACTAGTAGTATGCTCCAGTTGCACGTACGGTCGTCCAACTAGCACTAGCAGTGACCACACTGCCGCTGCCTATTATTACCTCTGACCCTGTTTAGAGCCCCAATTCCTTTCCAAATTTCACTATGCAAAAAGAAGATTCCTCATCACATCAAAATACCGGCACATGTATCGAGGTACTAAATGTAGGTAAAAAATTAAAATAATTACACAGTTTAGATGTACATTGCGAGACGATTCTTTTGAGCCTAGATACGCTATGGTAGGATAATATTTACCACTAACAAACGAAACGTGCTACAGTGTATAATATGACATACATGTCCCATCCATTCAGAAAGTTGAACAGTGGTCTAGTAGGTCGGGGTTTTTGCTACTGCGCGCGTGAGACAAAGCGGTGAAAAAAGAAAAGATAACGTGACAGACTACATATTGTGCACGACTATTTAATTAAGCAGTAGTATTTTCGCAAAAAAAAAAAATTAAAAAGTGATAAAACACCAAATAGTAGTGTGATCAAAACACCAAATACGTACGGCGACGTCTATTCGAGTGTCCCAGCAGGCATCCGGTGCCCCGGAACAGGTTACTGCAGCTACATACGTGCACCGACGGCGGTTGGAGTAACAAATGTTTTCACCGCGCGCGTAGCGTTCAATTCCGTTCCATCCCGTGCCGTACGTACGTCGACAGCGACAGCATGCAGCGTCGTGCCCACGAACAATCTACGGACGTTTATTGCCGAATCTGCGATAAATGCGCGTGCTCCCTCTCTCCCTCCCACGATCGATGTACCTGTACGAGTACTCGATCATCTCGTCGTCCTTGCTACGGAGGAGCATCCTACTCCTACGTGTCGACATTTCAACGTACCAGTACTACGTGTTACGTGTAGCCAGACTTTGGCTGAGAGCACCGCTTTTGCTACGGAGCCCGGACGTGCATGGAATAGTATATACTCCTTACTACTATACAACAAGCCTATACTATACGTTGTACAATACTCGTACAGGCTACAAGGAACAGTGTCTGACGCCAACGCTGTCTACCGCCGCGGCTACCGCTGCTGCTGCTGATCGTAGGAGTATTGGAGTATTGATTCAAGCTAGTTGTCAGCCAGCCTCGTTGTAAGCGAGTTGACCTGCAGCACAAGGTAGCCTGTTGCTCCTCTCTACCAGGTCCCGGACGATGCAATGCAGGGACGGTGCTCTCCCCCGGCCGGCTCTCCTCGTTCAGTTCTACTCGGAGAAAGGCACCGGAAATTGGCACCTTGAAACCTCAGATTCAGATCAGCCCAGGCCACTCTGACGCTGCACAGCCCTCCTGCACCACACCACGCGCGCGCGGTGAAAACGACCCGGCGCCGGCGGGTAAAAGAAACCGGCGGCTGGCTTTTGATTGAATGCTGCATCTGCAGGCCGGCTGGGTTGGTTGGTGCTGCCTCTAATGGCCTGTCGAGGGAGGAGCTCCGATCCTCCTCCTCACCAAACCTGCACCAGCACAACTGCACCTGGAACGGATCATGGGGACACGGACCGGTCACACGCTCGCTCGCCCTCCGATCGTCGACACGTTGGCAATGCCACTGCTGCAGACGGACGGTGGCCAGGACCGGCAGCGACCGTGATCTCTCTCTGCACTGACTGCACAGGATCACAAGATGGAGGTAGGAGAAAAAAATCTTATCAGGATCACATGCACGATCTTGCAAAAGCTAAAGAGAGACGATTGATTGTGTGGTGTGGGTGTTATCAGCCACCTGATGGAGGCAACTAACTGCTGCTAATCAGGGAGAATCGGGAGCTGCCACCATGATGCATCATCATCAGCGGCGGCCGGATCCTCCAACTCCAATGATGTGACCAAAATGTGGGTCTGGTGTCACCGTCTCCTTCCCCTTCTGCCGGTCACCGGCACCGCTGCCGGACGAGACGAGATCCGCGCCCGGAGCCGGAGCCGGAGGCCCCTGCACTTCCGGACCCACTTGTCGGCGTCACTTTTCACTTACTCCTGCTAGTACGCGGTGGCCACGCTGGTTGGTTGGCCATTATAAAGGTTAGCTGGCTAAGCACCCGCCCTGCTCCCCCACAACAGAGACACAGGAGGGAGGGTTCAGCTCAGCTCCGGTCGTCAAGCTCCACTGAAGCTCTACCTCACTCGCCATGGCGTCAGGGGAGGCAGAGCCACTGCAGTACACGGTGAGCGAGAGCAAGAGCTTCTTTCTTCTACATACATGCGTTGGAAGCAGTTGCATTTCCGTATCGATTGCCTGACGTCTCCTCTTTTCTCTCATCGAAGACCACCGTGCTGCGGGTGTCCATCCACTGCGAGGGCTGCAAGAAGAAGGTCAAGAAGGTGCTCCACAGCATCGAAGGTACGTACTACGTGTCTTGCTTCTTCGTTTTCGCCGTGCCGACGACGGGCTCACTGACCGGTGCGCCATCTATCAGGCGTGTACAAGGTGACGGTGGACGCGGCGCAGCACAAGGTGACCGTCACAGGCAACGTGGGAGCCGACGCGCTCCTCCTCCGGCGGCTGCACAAGGCCGGCAAGCAGGCGGCGCTCTGGCCTTCGCCGGCACCCATCATCGAGGCCAAGAAGCCCGAGGAAGCCGCGCCTGCTGCGCTGCCACTGCCAGCCGGTGACGGTGAGAGCTCCGCCAAGGACGCCAAGCTCAAGGAGGCGGAGGCCAAGGAGAAGCCGCCTGAGAAAGGCGACGGCAAGGAGAAGCCGGCGGCTAAGGACAAGAAGGCCGAGACCAGCAAGGACGACGCCGAAGGGGTCGCTGAGCATGAGCCCAAGGAGAAGAAGGGCGCCTCTGAGGCCGGCGAAGCAAGACGCCGCCGTCGAGGAGGCCGGCGCGGTGGAGCCCAGCGGTGGCGGCGGCAAGAAGCAGGGCAAGAAGAATAAGAAGAACAAGCCCAAGGAAGGCGGCGAGGGGGAGGAGGCCCCGGCCCAGAACGCCCCTACCGCGGCGCCGGTGCCGTTGCCCGAGAAGAAGGCGCCCCAGCAGCCGTCAGTGCCAGCGCCGTCGCCAGGCCCAGAGCGCCCGCACGGCGGCGCGTTCCCGTACTACGCGCAGCCAGTGCTGAGCTACAACGTGGCGCACCCAAGCTCCAGCGTGTCGTACTACGCGCCCACTCCCGGAGTGCCCATGCACCCGTTGCCACCACCGCCGCCGCCGCCGCAAATGGTGCCGTACGGGTACCCGCCGTACCCGGCCATGGTGCCGGTGCCGGCGGAGTTCATGTACGGCCCGCCGGGCATGCGGTCGTCCCCGCCGCAGGAGTCGTACAACAACATGTTCAACGAGGACAACGCCAACTCGTGCAGCCTCATGTGATCGATGTCGCCGGTGTCCTCGAGGGAGCTTGTAGTTAGAGAGCGGCGGGCGCTCGTGATCGGAAAAGCCTCCCGTCGTGGATTGGATGTGGTGGATGGGACGAGTACGTACTGTCAAATTAGGCGGTCAAAGCTCTTCTTGACCAGATTTTTCTTGTTCTTTTTTTACTCCTCTCGGCTCATCATGTAATCAGATGATGGTGATATTATTCTAGTAGTACTTCTGCTACCATTTCAAATTGCGAAATGCCTGCCTTTCATCCTGTTGCTAGTACTACTTTTCTCTTAGTATTATGAACTCGTGGTAGGAAACAAATTTGAAAATTCGGTCGAATTTCGAGCGAGGCGGGTACAGTTGGTGAGTGAATTTTGAAGGAGCCCTAGATATGTTGGTGGTAGGAGTAGGGCAGGCAGTGAAGCGGAGGTTTAAATGTACGAGTACGAGTAGTAATTGCCTAATTAATTGGGTGAAGAGTAGTGGGGACGGTGCATTGAGGCGTGGCGGGACCCACACCTCCGGCAGGGTAATCAAGGTGGGCCATGTTGGTTGACAGGCCTTTTCAAGGATGATTGCAGGGTGGTGTGCAGGGAATGTGTCACAGTTTGTCACATGTAACGCAATGATTCCGTCCCCGTTTGCATTCTTGTTGACCCCATTTGTCCTGTTGGATACCCATACTCGACGTGTATTCCATATGTAGACGACACTCCCACTTAGAGTACACATGCTAGTAGTACATCTCTTCTACAAGATCCTTTTGTTTGCACTAGGCACCAAAGTTATTTGTTAGATGAGGTATATATTGCCATATTGGTGTGGTGTCTTTGCTCTAAAGTCCACTAGTACCGTTGATTACGTTGTCTCATCATATGCCGAGTTAGCGATACCATGTTCCCGTCTCATGTATGCCATGCTTCCCCAATTGTCGGAGCTCCCTTCCTTCCTCTAATCAAGGGTGTTGCCACACAACGTTTGGATTCCAAATGTGCTCTAAATAATACGTACTTGACAGGTCGTTTGTCAAAGCTTGACTCCGTGTCCAATAGCCACAGGTGGAATGGATATCAGTTTGTCAAAGCTTGAATGGATAGCCACAGGTGGAATGGATATTGGTTTATTGGTATTTCCACTTGTTTATTCTTATTCTCTTGTTCAATTAGTAAAAATCAAAATCAGTCGATGATGTGGCTCCTCCTTTTTGTACTGCTCTGTTGTCCATAGCATGTTGTTTGTTTGTTTCTCTGTGCATGGTTGTTGGTTTGCCTTGTTTGGACTCTAACTTGTTAGAGTTATTTTCTAAATCTACGTGGAATTTAATTACTCAGTTTATTAGGTGTTTGGATCAAAGAGTTAGATTGATATTAAATATTTTTTTTTTCAATCATGTGGTGTTGTGATTTTTTTTTTTTTTTTTTTTTTGAAGGGGACGACGGGGGATAATCAGGCCATGTGCCCCCACTCTTTTGTATTTCACCTCCCGACTAAAACCCGGGATATGTGGATTGAGAAAATCAGGTTGGGATCTTTCCGATCCCAAAAAAAAAAACATTTGGTGTGAGTTGAAAAGAGAAGTGATGTTTTTTTAAGCCAAAAACCTAAAGATATTTGAATAGTGTGAATAGCCAAAACATTAGATGTAACTAAGCTAAATAATATAAAAGTACCATGTTGATTGGCTATCGAGGAGAGAGACTAAAGTTTGGATTTTTAGAGCTACCTGAACCCCAACTGATGACTTAAACCAACTGTAACCAACAGATCCGACCTTTGTGTCGAGGGAGGTGGTGAAGGACGGCGGAGCGAGCAGCTGTGGTGCTGGAGCGAGTGTACTGGAACAGAAACAGTGGGTTCATTCAAGCAGGACACGCAGGTAGGTAGGCTTTGCGCGACAGTCGATTGGAAGTGCAGGACAAGACGGTCGTCCGATGAGAAGAGACACGCCGTCCGACCCGTTCCGTGCAACGATGTTCCCTTGTTCGTGGTGCCCGCTTGTTCGTGGTTCCGTTGCGTTCCTTTTGTTTACCGTTGCGTTCCGTTGCGCAGTCGTGCCTGATGACAGTGGTAGTTGGCAGGTGAGCAGCTGACGACGACGCCGACGCCGACGCCTGCCTGGGCTGCCATGCAGTGGCTCTGCTGGCGTTGGCGCACGGACGAGAGGTTTGCAATTACCGCGAGTGAAGCGACGGGACGGGAGCCTGCTGCTACAGCCTCGATCCAGGTATAGCAGCGGAATGGAATCTGCTCCTCCCTAGGTTAGCTACTACTACGTACTAGCAGCCTAGAACTAGCAGATGGCAGCGGCGGGTTAATGTTAATCTAATCCTGCCCCGGCCGTAATTCTCTACATTAATTAATCCCCAAAGGCTGAACCGCTTTTGCGTTTGACGCTGTCCTGTCGGTCACGGTTGACGCCCATCGCGGCCGGCGCATCCAGTTTGACCGCCCCCGTCCCGTCCGCCGCGGGCGTCTTCTCCCGTGTCCTCGCACCGTTTTTCCACCTCCTGGGCTGCGCGGCCAGCCGGTGGGTGCCTGGGTGTTACATCTGACGTAGCATAAAAAAGAAGAAGGGAGTAGTCACTCGCCATGAGTAAATAATTGATTTATTTCACGTATGATAGTCTAAAAACATATGAGAGAAAAAACAGAAGTCTAACCAGCTGGGACAATCTTGGTAAGAGACAGAAAGTCAAAGATCCTACTTGCACATTCTCGCTCGGAGAATTAGAAACAAGACAAAGCACCTCTTCTTTTTCGTGCAAAGAAATTAAAAATATGTGGGATATCTTAGCAAAAGTTCTGAAGGTTGACCTTGGTTATTCTTTTGATGCTATTGCAAAGTATTGGCTAAGTAATAAAAGGAATGTAGTTACTAATATAGTAACATCTGTTGGTTTCTGGTGCTTATGGAAGCTCAGAAATGACTTGTGCTTTAATACTTTTCAGTGGGAGAGTATGGCTATACTCTTTTACAGGGTGGCAAATACAATCTTGAAGTGGATGGTACTGTGCCCGGAGGAAAAGAAGGAAAAGCTTCGACTCATGGCCAAGTTGTTGAAACAAGAAGCTGTGCAAGTCTTCTGGTTGAAGGAGAGTTAGAAGATGATGGACTGAAGAACTGGGAATGGTCTGGAGTGATGCTACATCAAGCTGTCTGAAGATGGAGGTGGAAGATGATGGTACTAGAGGCTGTGAAGATGGGCTTTTATATTGTGATGTTTCCAAAATTATGCTGGGTTCGGTCTTTTGTAATAAGTGTTAGAAGGTTCTTTAGTTGCTAAACTGTCTGGCTGGTATGAGGTTTAAGAGGTAGTTCATTCTAGATTCGAAACTTGATCAGGGACAGATGGTGTTCCCATCTGATGGAGCTGTAAAACTGAATGTTATTATGTGGTCTATTGACCTTGGTTAATAGACACGGGCGAGGCCCTTAAACTCTAAAAAAAAACATATGAGAGGAGTACATAGGTCCAATAGTATAAAATAATCTTTTTTTATCTCTCATCTGCACATCAGTAGGCTAAGTACGTACTCCTACCTAGTACGGCTAGTATTAGCTATTACAATTACGGTGGGACGATCGGAGAGAGTTCTTACCTTGCAAATGAAGGTCTGATAGTATTGGTTCGTGTCTACGCAATCACATTTTTTGGAGTGCAGGGAGTACATCCAAGGGTGGAGCCACGTTAGTGGCAGGGGGTGCCCAGGCACCCCAAAAATTCAAAAAAACACTTATAAGAACATATTTTCACCATTATTTTAGATTAAATTTTTATATCTATAAGAGCAAGGCACCCTACTATTTTGCTCTAGCTTCGCCCCTGAGTACATCTACTCTCATTTGGTTCATTCTCACCCTCGTGCACTCGAGATACTTAAGCAGATCTAGTACATTACATGCAAACAATATAATCACACCGAACTGAGAGTGATGAAAACTAAAATTAAATTGAATCTGTTAGAAATAATGTCAACATGTATTATGGCTTGAAATAGAATACAATAATAATATTTACCTACCCCTCTCAAAACAATTCAATTTCTACCGTTGTTCTAATTCAAAATATGTAAAACTTATAGAACAAATCATATGTTTATGGGACCAAATTAATATCATTAAGTACATTCGAAAATATATTTTGATATAGTGTATTATACAAGGACGAAGCTAGTGATAAATTGATGTCGGTGCATAGCTCAAGTAGTACATATAATGATTTTCTTTAAAATATATACTGTATGGTAAATACGATGAGGTTGTTTAGAATTAAAAGGAATTTTTTTACCTTGGTGCTTTTTGCACCAGACAAGGTGAACCTGGAGTAAAAGTGGGCTGGGCGCGACGTGGCGGCTTGCTCAGCTCAGCTGTAATTGGCGTTGGCGCCTCGTCGTCTCGTCTCGTCTCGTCCGTGCGGCCGGGCCGGGGGCCGATTGAATTAATGGCGCCGGCGGATGCGGCGCCGATTCACGGCTGGAAACTTTGTTCTCTAGCGCCTGGCCTTTTGCGCTGCCGGGCCGCGGATGAAGCGCCTGCCTGCATGCAAATGCTGTGGTGCTAGCCGGTGGCCGCTGCAAGCCTGCAAGTGCGCTGACGGGCGAGGATCTCCTCCTACTCGTGATGAAGGCGGCCTGCTCAGTCACTGCTCACCGGCATGGCCGCGAGAGACAAGCTGCCTGCCAGGGCCAGGGAGGGACTGATGCCCTTCTTCAATGTCAATGCCAGGCGCCGCAGCAGCAGCAGCCAGTCATTCATTCATGACGCTAGCTCTTTGCCATCTTGCAACTAAATTACCGTACTAAGCACTGTTGCGTGCTGCTACTCGTATACTAGTACTAGCTCATTCATCATTCATGGCGGCATCAGCATCAGAGAGAGCATTGCGTTGGCCAATCACATTATTCACATCCCAAGCCGGCCCGGCTACAGGCAGCGAGATTCAATTCGTTTCCTCATTCAGCATTTGCCGTATTTTGACCAGACTGCATCAGTTCGGTTGAAATATGCGTACAGTACTATTTAGCCTTTTGATCTATACTGCCAAGTACCAAGACTGTTTGGTATATTTTTCTGTATGTATATGTCCGGGGGCAAGCTAACAGGTGTTTTTATATACGTACGGTACGGTGGTGTCAATTAGGAGGGAGAGGATCTAACTAAATCTTGCTAGGCCAGGCCTAAAGTGAGATACTACTAGTGAAACCAACCGTACCTTTGCAAGAAAGGCGATAGGCAGCTACTCTCTAGCATTAGCATGTCCTTTTTTAATTGACCCTCTACTGGAAACCCTAAATCCTCTGAAACCCTACTCTCTGAAACTGAAAACAACCATTTCATCGCCGCACCGCACTCATCATGTGTCTGCACGTGCTACACTGGACGTGTAGTACGCTAATGCACCACAGAGATACTAGTACTGCTCTAACACTACACAAACCCAACACTTGGCCATCACCATGGTTTGACTATTAGCCACCCCTTGCGTACGGCGTACCAAACTGAAACACCTTGTCCTGCTTGCTTTTATCATCAGTCCCGTCGATCAGAATCACGGGAGATCTGTGCTTGTCAAGGTGCTAATAATCATCCAAGTAAATTGCATTAGCTGCACGCAGCAGCTGAAACGCAGAAAATGGGTGGTGACCAGGCTCGTAGTAGGAGGTGCAAGCAACGTAGTATCGGCACGCAGGGCTTTGGCATGCAACGTGTAGGCGGAGTAGTACGGCTACGTGTACGCCCTCAAAGATTCGGGCTCAGAACATCTAATGACGACAGTAAGAGAAAACAAATTCGACAATGGGGTCAGCGGCGTCAGGGTTTATGAACGCATCACTGGTGCTGTCGAAAACATGTCAGAGGGAGGCTGACATGTACTCCTCCTAGCTGCGTGATGTACTACGTAGTGCAGGCTGTGGCCTCGGGCAATCGATGGCCAAACTGAAATGTGTCACAGTTTGTCACATGTGTAATGCGTTAGTTAATGCTCTATGCATTTGTTAAGAGATTCAATATGACGATAAACTATAGCAATTTTTGGGTTTTGCATAGGAACTAAAGGTCAAACTGAAGCGCAGGCCCGTCGTCCACCCATCTGAATCTAGTAAATTCTGAGAAAGGAGATCTTGTTGGGTCCATTCACATTCATTCCATCTGACCTGACGACCATCTGTGCCACTCTCCTAACTAAGCTTTTGATGTCAGCCCAAAGCCAGCCAGGTGGTACTCGGATCGAGTCCTTAGCTCGGAAGCAATGCAATCAGCCATGATTACCTTGTTTGAAGCTCTTCAAAATAAATTTTTAAAAAACTAGATCAATAGATGCGTTCCCTGATCTTTCCCGGCCTATAAATATATTTTTATTTAATCCATGCTCGTTGTCAATCACACACAAAAGTCATCAATTGCTGCACACACAGCCGTAAGACTAATGTCAGCCGGCCAGCGTAGCCAGTAGACTGTATCCATTCCATTCATCAGGTGATCGGAAGCAATGCAAAAACTAGAAGGATCTATAGAAAGCATTTGACCATAAAAGAAGATAATTGGAAAAGCGGTGCATAGATGCGTGCACACTTTACAGGTCTCTTTTATATATTTTTATTTAATCCATGCTCGTTGTCAATGTCACACTTTCATCAATTTTTCAGTTAAATAGATAGATAAAGATGCATGGTCCACTAATAGTATCCATTCCATTCATTTCTGCATGGCTGCAAGCAAAAACTAGACCAAACTAAAAAGGAAAATAGTCACCATTCCATCAATGTAAAGAAGATCTTATCCCAACGGTGCATCCTTTGGTCCCCAGGTGTAGTTTCATGGGCCGTTCTCACCAGAAAAGCCTGTCAGTGTCACATTTTCGACTATTTTGGTTAAAATAAGATAGGTTCCAGGTTGGTCCACTAATATGTTCACATTAAAACAACAGATTTCATGCATGTCTGCAAGACATTTTTAATCCTGTAAAAGAGGAAATTCCTCCGTATTTCCATCAATGTCTTAGAGAAGCCTTATCCCACTTTAGGTCCCCAATGTAGCTCATGGGCCAAGAAAACCAGATCAGCCTGATCCAGCGGGGCAAAACAAATCAACACACCCTGGCACAAAGCAAGCATTACAGGTTCCAGGTTGTATTACTTGTATGTTCAGAATTTAAAACAACAGAATACATGCATGTCTGCAGAGTAGCTAGTTTTGTCTGTACAAACACATGTCCAAGGCCAAATAATTTGGATAAGTTCACAGTTGGTACGACCAACATGTGCAGGCCCATGCCTCAGAATGGCCATGTCTGAAATCAGCTTCAGGCCACTTCAATACAAGGGAGAGACTGCAATACGGATGCAAGCCTATTACGTCACCATTATAGCAAAGAGAAAAAGATGAATTATTGTACTATAAGCAATAAGGAGAACCCAGATGAAAATTCTGAGATTATTTAAATTTAGCAGAGAGGGGCTTCATCAGAATATAAAGCATCCACACAAACGAAGTGAAAGGCTAGAGAAGCTCCTCCTCTCAGCATACAGCGAGCGAACAGAGTTTGAAACAACCTCCCAGAAGTCAGAAGAAGCGCTCAGCCTGAAAGCTTACACGGTCCATTCAGGATCCCGGGGGCTAAAGAACGAAGCGATGGCCTTAGAATTGAGCAGTTTCAGTGCAGGGCCTGACTCAATGCACCTTGGGGTTTTGTACTGGTTGATGGAGCTACCTTGGCTGACCAAGAGATCCATCAGAGCATCAAAGGCGCCGGTTTCAACCAGCCGTATCTCCAGTGGCCCTAGAGACTTGTCATGGGCTCTGCAGCGCCTGTAGACGTAGTCAAGTGACTCCTCCACAGCAATGCAGCAACTCTCAAGGAGCTGGGCATCCAGAGGTGCGCAAGGGGCAGTGCCTTCGGAGGTGGACTTGATCTCCCAGAACAAAACGTAGTGACCTGGGACCGTGGAGGTGTCGGTGCAGCTAGTGTACTCCAAGAGGAGGTGATTTCGGTTCTCCAGGATTTTCATGGCCCTGGAGACACTACTGTGGAGATCTTCCTCGTTGGTCTTATCTGAATCAACACTGAGGATCACATTTCTCCGGCAGATGAATTTGAATTGCGGTGCACGGTTGTAGAAGCCTGTCACTTGAAGTACATCGCCTACCCTGTACCTGTAAAGACCTGAACCAAAATAATAATAAAAAAAAGGAATTCAGATTTACATTATGCACTGTTGGTCTTCACAATGCTGACGAAGTGACGATCAATTTTATTAGCTATTACTGAGTATTAGTTGTAGTATAACTGTGCAGATTATAGTTATGATATTTGCAAGAGGTATTCTTACCGGCAAATGTGGTAACCACAAGCTCATAGTAGCATCCAACCTTGACATCCACCAGGTTGACAAGCTCATCTTTCTCTACCACCTCATCATCCTCCACCGACTTGAGGCCATTCTCCAATGGTGCAAACTCAAAGTAGGCCATGTTCGGAAGGATGGTGTAAGACACGTCTTCTGGGCTGCACAGTGGCCTCAGATTGACGCCAAAGTAGCTTTCTGAAGAAGCATACATGGTGCAGACCAAGGGAATCCTACCGTCACTGTAGAATTCAAGCATGGGGATATATTGCGCCATTGTTCCCGTAAGAACAGCTTCAATGTACTTAACATTAGGCCAAAGCCTACCAAGAACTCCCTTCCATGACACTGAGCTGCATATGGCCTCAATTTCATCAGCTAGCTCAGGGTTGGGCAGTGCAAGAAAACTCTCCATGGACAACCGGCATGTGGTGTTGGTGATGTTGGAATTAATCTGGCCGGTTCGGATGTCAGTAACTAGGTCACACCAATGCTTCTCAAGAAAACTGATGGACCGAAGGAATGCTGAGGCAAAAACTGCTCCAAGACGAACAACATTCTGGTGTTCTACCAGGCCACAGAGTAGCTGGCAGTACATGCTCTGCTGGCTGTCAGGGCAAAGAATGACCTCATCGGGACTGGTATAGCTGTTGTAGAGGTCATCTTTGCGGTGCAAGAACTGAGGGCTCTTATAATAGCTAGTGAGGACTGATCGGACTGGAATCCCAGCATTTGTCAATGTTTCAGCTTTCACAAAGAGAAGATACATGGCCTTCCCCTCGCCAAGGCCTCGTATATACCTGGAGACTTACTAAGTCAAAATTTGTTACAGTCATAGCCATGGTAAAATCTAACAGCTCCGTCGTTAAAGCCGGCGCCATTTGTTAAGTGTTGCCTCTAACCGACTTTGGCACCTCGACATCGTCTGCTAGGGTATGTAATTGTGACAATCCCACTTCCCTTAATGCAGTACGTGCAAGAGCACGCTTTCGAAAAAAAGATCTTTCTTTAATTATGTTGAATGAAAGCAAGAGCAAAAAGATGTGATAATATACGCGATGAAAGGAATGAAGACAGTTTATCTGAATCCCAAGTATCACAATAAAAGCAAAATATCTTTCGAGACTGTTAAATGCATATTTAAGAAATACTGAAACTCCACTAGGCTAAATAATTTGATAAAGCAGAAATCTAACATTTCAATTTGTTCTAAGCCCTTTTAACTAATGGTTTGAAGGGGGGTACTTCTTCAACTTGTGATAAGTATTGTCCCATCTTTTGTATACTCCAACTGGACCCAACTTTTGTAACAACACCAAAATAAAAACAAAAAACAACTTCCCAGGAAAGATTATTAGCTGAGTTTTCTACAAAGGGAGAGCTGAGAATTACTTCTCTTTCAGATTTCAAATAGCAATCACGAGAAGAAACTTTCAATAAGTGTCATCATGATTTAAGCTAGTGCCTTTTGACTGAACAAAGACACGGGTCAAACAATAAGAGGTTTATAGAATATATAAATCCTGATGTATCTTCATTTACTTGGTTTTCCAAGTGCCTTTATGAAAACTAATGAACCTATAAGAAAACAAACTTACTTGTTCATGATAGGCATGATCAGACTATACAAGTACGTCCGGCGGCAAAGATCCTCTGAGATGGATGGCATCAATCTTGGTTCACCCGAGAAGTTCGAGCTAATTAATAAAAAATATATGGTTATATCAGTCACAGGCCATAAGAAGAATAAAAACTAACACTAACATCAATAAGTTCTTTCAAGACAGAGAAGTGTGATAGGTTTTCCAATGCACATTTACAACTCTAGTGTGTGGCTCACAAAAGTGACAGATGAATGTTAGCACCTAGCAGAGAACATAATAGGGGAGATAGGTGTTCAACCTGTCCTTAATGTAGAGACGACTAATAGTGACAGGTCCCTAAGAGTTCCTTACCATCAAAATACAGGAGAAATTATGCTAACCACAATAAGCACAATATAAAACAGTTAATGCTTGTTACATTAATAGGTTAAAAATGGGCTTCATAGTCCATGGATGCAAAACATGTAAAGGAAGTGATAACAAGATCCTGGGGGTGGCTTCAAGCGGAAAAGCTTCAAGCTATTGGAAGCAATATTTGTACACAACATGAACCCTAAACTACCATTAACCTTCAGGGTTGGCAGAATCTGTAACCAAGTGGAAAAGCAGAACATGGTACGCAACACAACAAATCAAATTTATATAACCAGCATGCATTTGATAATAAAATGATCTAACATTAATACTTATTTTCTTCATATCAGTCGCATACTCGCATATACAATAGAACCAACTTCCCCTAAGCCAGCACAAAGGGTCGTCATGATCATTCTTATACCTCTATTATATGCATGCAAAAATGTTAGGAAGAGACTCAAACCTTCGGAGCAGCTCTACAATTTGTTCTCCACATAAAATTGACGATCTTTCACCAGCAGCAATCCTTGCAATGTAGGGTTGGACCACATCATACGTCACTACTGGAACTTGGCTCTTGAAGGCAGAAATGTCTATGGATCCATTCATGAATTTATTCAGGTATTCAGTAGCCTGGTTCTTCTCAAGAATTTTACTCAATATAACCTCTTGTGCTGCTTTGGCATTTATAGTCAGTGTTTCAAGCTCCTGAAGAGCATCGTTTCCTTTGTAACCTAACTTATGCTCATCCATGTTAGAAGAATTAGAGATGGGTCTAATTTAGGAGAGGAGGACAATGGCTCAAAGTAACAATTTCTGGAGCAAGTGCACCCATTTTATAGATAGGGCATTGTCCGAGAAACATATCTTCTTGTCTCTACCTTATCCTAGAGATTCTGGGCCAATTGGATGGTGCACCCGTGTAAGATGATTCCATATACAATCGTTCTGGACGTGACAATATGTTTCAGTATATCTAGAAGTTCGACTGTTATGGTTCAACTTTAAATTGTCTGTCTTGACTCTATACTTTATCTGTTACATTGTTTTATCTCGTCACACATAAGCTCGTTCCCATGATGTGCCTTTAAACTACAGCTTTACAGCCTTGGAGAAACAATGTGCAATGTAGGGCAATTTTGTCTTGTACAGGTCAAACTGTGCCGTGTCAAAACCTCTAATTTTTAAGGGCATGGCTATAGTAGTCCAAAGGATAGGGTAACCTGGTAAAGCAACTATTAAAAGGTTGGGAACTTCTCGGGGTGAGTGATTCTAGTGAGTGATACTTACCAGACTCTCCAGAGACGGAGAGCACCTAGAACAACCTTTATGCTTCCTCTGTCAGACAATCCCATGGACCCGCACAGAGCTACTGATAAGGAGAGATAAAACACGAACTAATGAGAATACTGCTAAAAAAAATATCTGAAGAATACTTACTACAACCAATTAAAAAATCGTGAAGAAACTACCAACACTCGATAAAAGGTTATCAATAACACACCTAAGGAATGCCACTATCTGCCAGAATACAGAGGCAGACGCAACCAACAAAGTGGGTAGCACTGAAAGATAAGAACGCATTTATCAACTTCAAAAGTTATTCTTGAAATGTTCCATCAGCACCTGAAGCCTTCATAAGACATTATGAGAAAAGATGAAGAGGTACACCAGAACCTCAACACAAATTGTGTTCCGTACATTATGCAGTTCGTGCCAGTGCTTGCGCTGAATCAAAACAGCAAAAGCCTTATATTGCATAGCTGGGCTCCAGCTCCACTGAACCAATAAGGCATGCGACCATAATTAAACGCTAAATGCCTGCTTGGAGCAACCAAGGATTAGCCTCGACAATAAACATGGGCATGCTGACTATAAAGCAGGGGTGAAGCTGCATCTTACAAAATGTTAAAACAGTGATTTTATCTAATTTTTCACCATATATGCACCATGCACATAACATGTATATGCACCCACAGGGCAAAGAGCACCCCCCAACCCCCTCTAATTTGACTTAGCTTCGTCACTGCTATAAAGTATAGGATGTGCATGTATAATATCTCAATTAATGCACTCCTTGTGTTTCAAATTATAAGACGTTTTGGCTTCTCTAGATTCATAACTTTTGTTATGCACCTAGATATATATTATGTCAAAATACATAGTAAAAGCTATGAATCTAGAAATGCCAAAACGTCTTATAATTTGGGATAGAGGAATTTAAATAGGAGAAATACTTTCCCAGTCGAAAAGACAGAACTGCACAGTATTTTAAAAGAAATGGAACAAGCGTGTACGTGATAATTGCAGCTGTTGTACTCTCTTTGTGATATTGTCCGGTCAATTCAGAATAAAGGGTGGATTCTCAAGTTGCGGACGCTCACCGCATATGGTGGCCTCCCTGTGGTGGTGCAACATAGAATGCTTTGCATGCGTGCCTCCTTGCTCCGCATCCATGAACTGCCTACAGAAAAAAGGAAAACAGCGCACAAATTCTTTGCTAAAGTTACAGTTTTTAATCAACAAGACAAGCTTTCGATGCTTTGCGGCCCTGTTCTTATCATATCTCCCCCACCTTTCAAATCTCCCATCCTTGCAAGATCTCCTCGCCTTCTTACTCGATCAGCAGAAACTAAGTGAATGTCCTCTTCAAAATGCATAGCCTGAATCCACCATGATCAAAATAAGGCCATGTGAAAGTAATGCACAGCTCCACAGACGTATTGTGAGATCTCCTCACCTTCTGAGGACAGAAACTAGTGTCAGTGTCCTATTGAAACCCAGCATGAATCCACTATGATAAGAATAGGTCCATGTGCAAGAAAGAAACTTACGAGTCGTCAAGTGTATTACACATATGACATACGGTTTCAGAGTTGAGCCATTTTGCCGAATAGGTGGTGGACACGGCATAACGCCATGAGAGCGACTTGTTGCCCGAAAGGTAACGAAGACAGATCTCCCTGTATATTTGTTCTCTGCACTTCATCCAAGTCACTGTCGCCCAAAAGACTGCCTGAAAAATATCTCACGCAAAGCAATCCAACGTAGAACTCTTGGATTCGATGCTCTGCTGCTGTCTGCGTAGAAGCATTTCGAAGCCAAACCAAATTCCAGAACCAAAAGCCTTGGTACTTAAGAAAATCAAGAATTAATCTTACCAATCTGCAGTAAAGATGCCCGTAAAACCGGTAAATTTGGTGATCAAACTGTGCACCGCAGCCGGTTTAATCTTTCATCAACCAAAAGGCGGTGAAAGGACAAAAGAAAGAAGTACTACGGGATGAAGGGGAGGGGAGGAGGAGACAGTAGAGCACTTTCATGATGGGAGCGTGAGCATTGTTGGACGAAGCAGCAGCACTGAAGCCGGACACTGCCAACGTTGGTGCTTCCGGGGAATGCATGTTTTACATCGAGGGTGCTAGGGGTCTAGGGCCTATGCCTATCCAAATCCAACCCTGCTCTGGTATTCTCTTGTGCTTGCTTTGCGGCGTGACTATTCGCTTCACTATGTTTGGAGTTTGAAGGAAAAAGTCTAGATAAGCCCCCAACCTATTGAGTGTGGATTACTTCACCCTCTCAACTACAAAACCGGTTATTCTACACCCTCAACTTTGCAATACCAGTCACATAACCCCCCAAGCTGTTTTAGAGGGTGGTTTTGCCACTGTGACAGCTGACGTGGACAACGATGTGGCAAGGCCCACATGTCAGCCACCCATTTATCTTCTCTCCTCTCGTCTGTGGGCACGACATGCCCGAGCTTGGCCAATGGCCGCCGATGGCGTTGCGCTCCCTTGCTCATCTACCTTGCGCGCCTTTGTCACTGCGACACCACGCGCATCGCACTCGCCCAGCATGCGAACGCAAGCGTCTCCTCTTGCTTCCGGCCGACCGCGCGCGCCGCCAAATCTGCACGTGTTCTGTCAAGGTCCCGTGCACCACGTGCATGCGGCACCCCATGAGCAAGGCCAGACGCAGTGCTCCACTTGGGGCCGCTGATGCACACGTACTGACTTTGGGTAAACTAGCCAGTGCCGCATGCATGCCGGAGTGATCCACATACGATGGTGCTGCAGGACCATGGTCCAGTTTGAAGGCGGAGAGCCAAAAGAAGGAACTGCTGTCATGCACACTGATGACTAGTGGGACCACCGCGACTCCCTCGCCAAAAAGAATATAATTATGAAAAGAGCAGTGTCAAACAAGCTCATATTTAACCAATTTAAACTAAAAATAATATTAGCATTTATATCTTTAAATAAATTTATTATTAAAACATATTTGATAACTAATCTAATGATACCTATTTTGTTTCATGACTATTAGTATTGTTTGTTGGGCACACACCAGAGCATCTCGACGACTTCATAGGCGGTAAGATTTCAAAACAAATCTCAGCCCTTGCTTTTTTAAGTTGCATACAACAATTAAATAATTTATGAATTAATTAAAATGTTTTCAAAAAAGAAAATAGAAAAGGTAAGAAACTAAACAAATGTATATAAGATATCTACTATCCAAAAATAGTTTGTTTGTTGCCATAGAAACGGATGGAGTGCACCAACATGCAACATCTACATGCAGGTGGAGCGCCAAGGCAAATCGCTCCTAGAACCATGCCGGACCTGACAAAGATAATAGCTATAGTGGTACATCATATACATGAACATGTCATGTAAAAATAAATAATTAATTTAAATTCCAACATAGACTAATTTAAATAAATAACTAAAATGCACCTCTACGTTTGTCACATTGCAGTAAAAAATACACAACTAACAATTACTATGAACAAACTAATAACGTTTATTGTACTGTAACGTTGAGGTAGGTTACAACTCCACGTACATTATTAATTAACGAAATAATGTTACATGTCATGTTGGGAATCATCCAATACAAATCCACGGTCACATGTTTACATGCATGAAGATCTTTGATTGACATATATGTGACCTCAAATATGATTACTTTCTATTTCTAAAAGATAATACAAAAATATTTCTCCTATTACTTCTTAGGAAGTAATATCCAATTTAAACTAAAGATAATATTAGCGGTTATTTATATCTTAGCAAAAATTGTTTTATATAATTTTAAAACATATTGTTTGACTCATCGGAATACGAGAATTGTATGCTTTTGTGGACAAATGAAGTACTTAAGAGAAGGAATAATATCAAGAGAAATATTTCTCACTTATAAATTATACATCATTTTGATGTATAACAAAAAAACTATGTAAATGACTTATAGTTATGAACATAGGCAGAAGGGTTACTCTATACAGTAGACACTTTCCTTGCTTAGTTGCTTTCTTCTATTGTTGCTCAACAAGTTTTTCCCGGAGGCCGCCTTCCCTGGCCACTTATTTTTTCCTTTCCTTCATGGTTGTTTTTCCTGAGGTCAGCGAGGTTGTAATTAGCTTGTTGTAGTTTTTTTTTTTTTTTTTTCACCGTCTAATAAAATCTGAGGGAAAGCTTTTATCTTCTTTCGAAAATGAACTATCTCCCTTATCAATGTTGTTGGCTCCACCTGTAGAGTGTAAACGGTAAATATTTTGCCCTTGCAGTTCTATAATTCTCGTCATCTTGGATTCTTGGACCAATCTTAGGCACAGTTTGGTTACTTCTGATCAGTAGTGTTAGAATTTATATATATGAATAGCTCCCCTAAAATTTATATGTAGAAATTCGATAAATAAATCTGTACAATATTTGTGTTCCCTAATAGGCTTTATTGTTTTAGCTCATTAGTAAAGGTGGGAGGTGCATTATCAATTAGTATCATATTACTAGTTGATGTGGAGTTCTCTCAATATATTTGTACGAGTTTTTTGAAAATAGACACAACATAACAACTACAATTGGGAGTTTCAATTAGAAAATTCTAAAATAGTAAAATAGTATTTTCCTCTTCTCACCTTTTGCGCCGCCCGTCGCCAAGAGCCCGATCGCTGGTGCACGCGAACTCCGGAACCGTCGTCTTTGCAATCCTGCATTGGGAGAAGGCGAATAAGTTTTTGGGAAGCGCTCTTCGCGACTGCTCCCAACCTCCACCACGGCTCGTCTTCCGGGAAGGACACGTGGCAGACCATCTCGGCATCGTCTTCATCGTCTACAACTTCGAGCTCTTCCACCGCCGCTGATCGACAACAGCGACCTAGAGGACCTCGGCTTCGCCTTCGGGAACCTCTCCATCACGCTGCAAGCTACGAACACTAGGTTCGTTTTACGTGATCTAATCTTATTATTCATCATGTCCAATCTGTCTAATCTATATGGTGTGCTAGTTGTGCTTACACCTATTACTATGATCATGCTATGCTATATGATGTTGAATCCTGCGATGATCAATATGAGTTTCTATCATGCTAGTTTGTTAAACATGCTTAATAATCTAGTCATTCAATTTGTCATGATTTATATTATGGAGTTAATCGAAAATTGCCTAATATTTCAACAAGTAATCATAAACTGAGAGCTTTTTTTACCTCATCTTTTTTTAAAAAAACGAGAACTTTGCCTTTCAATTTAGCATAAACGCACTCTCAGCCACACTGCACTCCAGGGGAACACGAAAATAGAAAGCCTCCGTTGGATAAAAGCCGGACCACCCTGCAAATTTAGCACCTATGCAAACAAACTCTAGGTGGCTCCAATTGACAATGGGCGTGTTTGGATCCTCTAACTTGGTTAGAGTTAAAGTTACTTTCTAACTCTAACTCTTACCCTCAAGTAACTCTAACCCATGGACAGTTTGGATGACAGGGTTAGAACAGGGTTAAAAGCACTTTTCCAATCACTTTTCCAAGTTAGTGTGCCTTTGGGTTGGTGGGCTCTACCAAAGTAACCCAAATATCACCCCCTTGAGGGGTTACTTCTTTTTGGTGGGTTAGAGCCAAAATAACCCAATCTAACCCATATTGTTTAATGTTTTTAGGTTATTTGGGACAAAAATAACCCAATCTAACTCTAACCCTGACATCCAAACAGGGCCAATGTCAAATGCCTTTTGAACGTTGAGCTTTAAGAAGAGGGTCGGTGTCTTCGTCTCGTGTAGTTTCCGCACTGTGTTTTGACGTAGTTGTCCTGATGCACCTTAATTCGTTTGCACCAAGAATTGTTGAGTAGGGGCGCCATCTATTTTTCAGTAGCTTTTGGAGAAGACTTTCGCTACGTTGTGTATGAGATTGATGGGCCGAAAGTCGCCCATTGATGTAGCCTCGAATGTTTTGGCAATAGGACGATGGACCGAGTTCAGCATGTCATTGTCTGTAAGACTTCTCAACTAGTGCAAGCTTTAAGGCTTGGGCTTTCAGAATTTTGAGCAGACTTAGGGCCTGCTTGGTTTACTTTGAAGACGACGGGTGCTACTACGGCGGCGACGAGCACAGACGAACGAACAAGTGGTCGGGAATTCGGATTGGAATATATGATATGAACCCTAGACCTTCCGGGCCGTAATGTCAGTTTGAAAGATTGGGTCCATTGGGCCTCCCTATCAGATATTGGGTTCAATTTTTCTGTTTTAAACATTTTTATTATTAGCCCACAAATTTTCTTTTAAGGTTTTTTATTATATCTTTTTTTTATATATATATAATTCTATGTGTGTTTTTTTGTGTGATGCATGAATGCTTAAGAAGACACGTAGGTCAAAGTACTCCCCAATGATAATTTATCTTTTCAGACGAGGTAGGGTTCAAACATCTTTTTTAGAGGTGATTAGAATAGGTCTATAGAGGTAGCAACACTACTCTATGGGATGGGAGTTTCTTCAACGGGATTGCCTCGCCTTGCTCGACTTAATTTGTTGGCACGGAGAATGTAGAAGAAAGCTTGCCTAGTCGAGCGAGCCAATTTGGCTCTCTTTGGCTGGGGAAAGCAAAACTCTTTGGTTGGGGAAATCGTCGGTGCCTTTTAAAAATCATTTCTGTAGTAATAACATTGGAACACACAATAATTTGTGTTTAAATGTATTTTTTCCATGTGAAATTTCTGCATGATTCATATGAAAATCTTGCGTTACAGAGGAACTCTACATTATTATTAAAGATGATTGCAAGGAATGTTAGAATGGAGAAACATATATATCCTGTTGGTGGAAGTCCATGCTAAACTGACAATCATGACCCTGTTAATATGACTGGAATAATTATCTTTGGAAAAAAAAAAACATATATCCTGTAGTGGAAGCCCAGTATTCCTGGCAAGGGAGAGCTCCAAAGTCAAATGGGCAGCCTGTCCAAATGATTCCTCCCCTCGGGCGTCCTCTGTTTAAAACCTCTTCTCCGAGCGAGCCCAAGCCCCAAGCGCCCTTCATTGCCCACCAGCCACAAGTTCACAGCCCAAGTGCCCAACGTAACGCAAGAGAGACGCCTCGCACGCACGTCTGCGACGCCACGAAGAACCATGGCACGGCACGCACGCGCCCGGCTCCTCCTCGCCCTCGTCGCCACGCTCGCGGTGGGCGCGGCGTCGGCGTCGGCCTATGCGCGCGCCGCCGACGCCGACACGGAGCTGCTCATCGGAGACGAGGACGACGTGCTCGGGCTGGGCGGCATGCTCGGCGGCAGGCGGCGACTCGACGACGCGAACGCCACGGGCCTCGACGACGGCAACGCCACGAGCATCAACGACGCCGTCACGTGGACGGGGTTCATCAGCTACGCCGCGCTGTCCAGGGACAACGTGCCGTGCTCCCTGCGCGGCGCGTCCTACTACAACTGCCGACCCGGCGCGGAGGCCAACCCCTACAGCCGCGGCTGCTCAGCCATCACGCAGTGCCGTGGCTGAGAGAGAGCTGCGACGACGTCTGCTATGCTGCTAGCTGTGTGTTCCCCGCTTCTGCCATTGCCGCCGCTAGCTGCTGCTTGCACGCGCGCTTCTTGCTTTCGTTGGTGCTTCACGTCCTTCCCTGATTCAGAATGTTCAAGGGATTGAACAGAGGTTTTACCATTTTTGCAGTAAATCGTTGCTATTCTTGTTTTTTGACCGCAACCTGCTATTCGTGTGATAAGGATTAAAAAAGACGTTTGTATTTTGTATGATGTGTATGACCATGCATATATGCAATATAAGTTGATTTTTTTTTTCAAAAGCACGCCGTAGGCGCGTATTTCATTAAGCAGAAAGAGTTTGCAAACAAGGTCGACTGGCAACACCGTTACCAAAATTCGACCAACCTAATGCTACTGGATCTTACAACCATGGATTACATTGTAAAGAAATGTGCGACTGAGCAACAAAGAGAAAAAACATCAAACTCTCGCCAAAATACAAATCAACTTCGTGTAGCTTGCCGACGCCCAAGCCCTGGCCTCTGAGATAACACGATCGGCCAAGATCAGAGGCTGCCGTTGCACCCCATCGAAGGTTCGGGCATTCCGTTCTTTCCAAAGCATCCATCCGAGGAGGAAGAGAAGCGAATCGAAAGCACTGCGCAGCTCTTTAGGCAACTGCTTGCGTGCACGCAGCCACCATTCGAAGACGTCTTGCTCGCGTAGCACCACAAAGCCCTGCAGATGTAATTTGGATAGACATATGTGCCATACCTCTCGGCTGTATGAGCAGCCCAAGATAATGTGGTCCAGGGTCTCCGGCATTTGGTCGCAAAGTACACAAGAATTTGTTTGTTGTAAGCCATGACGATAGCGTCTATCTGCAGTCCAACATTTCCCATGCAAGGCCAACCAGAAGAAGAAACGGACCCTTGGTGGTGCACTCGTCTTCCAAATGTTCTTGGCCCCAAACACCGGTGAGGAACCGAAGAACATTGCTCCATAAGCCGATGCCGCCGAGTACTGTCTATCTGCGGTAAGATTCCAGCTGAACGTGTCTGGTTCCTCGGAGAGCTCGACATTCTCAATAAGGTCACAGAGCTTGGAGAACTGAACCAAGAAAGGCACGGTGGTAGCAGCAGCCAAGTGGCTTACCCATGTGTTGTCTGGAAGTGCCATCGCCACCGTTACCCACCTCTTTCGTGGCCTGACCGCCTGAAATAGCACCGGCAGGAGTTCCTGGATGGAATGACCATCAATCCATCGGTCAGTCCAAAAATAGGTAGACTCGCCGTTGCCCACCGAAATTGTTGTTGCCGCCTTGAACAGGGCCAGTGCCGTTCGCTCGGTGGTTGCCGGCCGCCGCCCAGCCAACCTGTCACGCCAAATCCATCGGACATGAAGAGCGACACCGGCTTTGCGTAAGTCTGACACTCCAAGGCCGCCAAGCTCAGTGGGTCTAGAAACTATTGGCCAAGCAACCCGACATTTGCCGCCAAAAACGGTCGCAGCTCCCGCCCAAATGAATGCTCGACAGAGCTTGTCAATGACACCCACAGCCCACGAAGACAAGCAAAGCGCAATTGCGGTGTGGATCGGGATTGTTGATAATGTAGCCTTGGCCAGCGCTGTCCTTCCAGTCGTGTTCAACATACTACCCTTCCAACCCGGTATTCTTGAAGCGACCCTGTCAATTAGGAACTGCTCCTCGGATCGCTTGAGCTTGTACACAGATAGCGGGATACCCAGATAACGCACCGGGAACGACTCAAAGCGGCAAGAGAGAATGGCATGCACCTGTTGTGCGTCACTTTCTGAGCAGTGCATAGTCGTGGCTACACTCTTGTCCAAGTTTGCAAACAAGCCAGAAGCCAATGCAAAAACCTCCAGCACTGCCTTCACCACACATAGGCTTCTCGCATCCGGGGTCACAAAGAGGACGAGATCGTCAGCATAGAGGCTTACTCTTGGTGTATGCAGCCCCTGAACGATAGCAAGGAAGCCATTTTGCTCAGCCCATCGAAACATGTGATTTAGCACTTCCATAACTAGGACAAACAACATTGGTGACAAAGGGTCACCCTGGCGTAGCCCCCCCCTTGCATGACAAATTCTTCTCCCTGGCCGGCCATTAAGCATGATCCTCGTGTTCACAGTGGACAGAACCGCGGCAATCCAGTTCCTCCAACGGAGCCCAAACCCCAGATGCTGGAGCACCTCTAAGAGAAACGGCCAGGCGACTGAGTCAAATGCCTTTGCCAAATCGATCTTGAGCAGAACACACGGCACTTTCCTAGCATGGATGGACTTGCATGTAGTCTGCACATCTCTAAAGTTATCATGCAGTCTTCGCCCCTTGATGAACGCACTCTGGTTGGGCATAACCAATTCTTGCAAATGAGGTGCTAAACGGTTAGCCAATGCCTTGGTTAGCAACTTTCCGAAGCTGTGCATGAGACTTATGGGGCGGTAATCCTTGATCTCATCCGGGTTGTCTTTTTTCCTGAGCAGTGTCATGTATGCGCCATTTAAATGTTGTAGGCTTCTGCGATCCTGCGACCAAAAGGCATTAATCGCGTTCATGACATCGGCTTTGATGATCTCCCACGCTATCTTGTAGAATAGCCCCGTGAAACCATCAGGCCCCGGTGCCTTGTCGTTGGGTAGGTCCTTGATAACTCCCCAAATCTCCTCCTCAGTGAAAATGATCTCCAAGGAGGACAGGTCGTTGTTAGGTAGGCCGATGGCAGCGAGGTCGAGGCGTCTTGATTGATTCTTACAATATTCAAGATTAATTATATCCATCGATGCAATTCGTGTCTGCTTTTTTGCGATGGTGCTGGTTTGTCTTTGCTCTGAACAGCTTGATATTGGTGGAATTTGTTCTCGTACATGCAACGCCAGTCGCCAGGTTTCCTTCAGACCAACACTTTCAGCTTTTCACTCAGCCATGCCCATGCATAACTGAACTAACATTCATCATTATTCTAGAAAAATGCAGTACCCTGAGCTCAGACCATCCCTTTTTTAATAAAGGAACATAGCATTCGAATGTTGTCGCTTAGTACAGATCCATGGTTCTTAGCCCACAGTGCGTCATATTTACGGTGAAAAAAACAGACGATCTCTACTATTGACAATACCTGAGCATTTTTCGGACCGGGTCGGGTTCGGGCCGGGCCGAAAAAACCCAGTTATTTCGAGCCAAAACAAAGCATGCCCATGATGTCGCACTGGGCAAGTCGGGCCTAGCTTTTCGGGCCGGGCCCGGGCTTGGGCGGGCTACCCGCGCAATTTACACTACAAATTAGCTAAAAATGTATTTCAGGCCAAAAAAAATTTTAACGGGTTCAAAATCTCTGCCCAGACCCTGTCCACTAAGGTTCGTGGGCGGGCCAAAACCCGTCGGGCTCGGGCCGGGCCTACGGGCCGGGCTAGTTTTGCTCAGGTGATTGACTGCCTGGTTAACCAACGAAAACCTTCCTTCATTTTGCACAACTTAAGGCCCCGTTTAGTTGGCTTCGTTGAGCAACTGCAATGAAACCAAAACAGTGTGGCATTGTCTTCACGTTCGTTTGTTTCATTGCGGCCAGCTTTGATCGGCCTCAGTGGTTGCCATTGTACTTCGGTTGCGAATCTGCCAGCAACCCTTTCTTGACGACTGTGAGCAGCTAGCGATATATATCAACGTTAGGTTGTTGCCAGGCAGACAGCAGGGACTGCTGTTCCACTACTTGTTGGGTGATTAGCGGTTGACCCGGCTCGGACAGAGGACACGTCATTCACTAATTAATGTTTTTTTCCTTTTCTTTTTCTATAGCAGTAGTATATATAATAATAACGTATGGTGGTTTAGCAGATCTGCAACAAAAAACACAAGGTAGTTGGAGATGTTTGATCTTGATCGAACCATGCATGTAGGAGGCACTTCAGCTGTTTTGTTTTTCATTTTCTTTTCTTTATAGCTAGCAGTAGTAATAGCGTCTGGCTCAGCGCAGTTTAGCAGATGTTGGAACAAATACTCGGCAGCTGGAGAAGTTTCATTGATCTTGGTCCAACTATATATGGAGGCAAATTATCCAGAGGCGAAGCCAAGTTGGCTTTCCCCAGTGCACATGGACCATGCATGGTAAAAATAAAAGTTTACTATATAATATCTGCCTCAAATTCCCCATGTACTATTTCCCTTTATAAAATGATCAGTTCCTTTATGTTTGATAGAGTGTGCACTAGAGTTGGTTTTGTGCCGGCTTTTGCCCCTTTTTCTAGCTATTTGTTCATGTAATGGAAAATAACATGTACAGCTGAGGATGCACTTCGCTAGTCTCAAATTCTTGTATTATTAGTCTCATAGACATCTTGAGAAAAAAAAAAAAACATAAACAAGCACTCTACCGACTTACAAGTTGCCTATTGCAGAAATAAATGTTTATAAGCTTATAAATTTACATACACACTCTACGAACTTATAAGTTGCCTATTGCAGAAATAAATATTTATAAGTTGTTTTTTTTTTGCCAAAATAAGTGGTTCTTTGCACAACTTATTTATTTATACTAAAACACAAAAACTGAATTGACCAACTTATGTTGATCACATTTTTTCAAATTTGGTACCTTCTTGTAACACATTTTTTTCAGAAAAGCTTTACCAACATACCATGTGAGTCTGAACTTGTGTTCAAATAACAAGAATGGCCTATGCAGCAATACTAGAAGGAAACAAGCCAACTAATTTACATGGGGAGCATGGCTAATAAACCAGCCCGCTACGGACTTAATGAAACTGTCATGTCACTTTCAACTAGTAAGAGCATCTCCAACAGTTTGGCATTTTTTTTGTTTCCCAAATCATATGGTTTGTCAACTCCAATCCAAATACAATATGAGAAAAAAAAGAGAGTCTATCTTCAAGAGTTTGCCATAATTGACTCCCCAAAATTGAAGTTTCAGCTATCTAAATGCACTGAAGGAAAAAAGATAAAGAAAAATACTTCTACAAAGTGAACATAGAACTTTTCACAAATTATAGAGCCCATATATGTAAATCTATGTACCTGTCATTTAAGCAAAATGAACACGTAAAAAGTTTCTAATTGCATATGGGTCCTTCCCGGCTTTGATTTCAAAGGTTTTAGCATTCATATGCCATATCATTAGAAAGATATGATTCTAGTTTCTAACGTAACAAACGATGCATCATTTGGACTTTCAAGCTAGAATTTATGTCCATTTTGGTGGAAACTGCACGGTCTTGGCGTTGTGCAAGAATGAATGAAGACTCCTCAAATACTCCACTAAGATTACCTTTTTATTTATGCTTATGTTCACACCCAACTAGGAGGGATGTTTCTAGTATAAATAATCCATGTAATCTATCATTTGAAGGCAGTTGATATTAATATGATATCAAAATTAAGCATGGCTCTTGCTTGAGAAACCTGTCGAGTAATCTTCGGTGCTAGTTGATCTTGTTGAGTGATCTCCGAGTGATTCTAGTTTTATCTTATCCACCACCACATACCATTCAATGAGTTGATCCCTATCACCGTCTGTGCATGATGGCTAGCCTGCCATGTGCCAGGCCACCTATCCCCACGTCTCCGGCCTCACCACTGTCAGGTCTAGCAGCTTGCAGCTGAGGGCATATGCGGCCATGGCCATGCATGGCCCCACTCATGTCAGATTAAGCTTGGTGAAGCTAAAATTTTTAGCTTCACCACCACCTCTCTCTTGTAATTTGGGATTTGAGGGGCTTCATGTCTCGCCATATCACTACTTATAATTTAATTTTTCATATATTGAATGTTTTATATTGCATTAATTTCAGGTATTCAAGAACACTGTAGGTTTTGACAAGGAATATCCTGAGTTGATTTTTTTTACAAGAAACACACATATATTATATTAAAGCAGCACTATTACAACTAGGTCCTTAAAAAAGGAGCCCATGATATCAAAGTCCCTAAAAGACTCAGTTCGAGAATCGCCATCAAAGCGCGGGTCGCCGGCGAACGGCTGCAGAGGCGTCATAGACGCATGGTGTCGTAGGGGCGGAAGGACCTCGCAAAGCGCAGGCTTGAGATGGTTAAGGGCGGCATCATGTAATCGCTTCGCCGGTGGACTGAATATGTTGTTGAAGAAGTCGCCGGCCGGTAGAAGACCGTCGTCCCCAGAACCGGTGGGTGGCTCATTGCGCGACCAATGACGGGGAAACTGAAAAGGTCTTGATGCAAATGTATGTTGTGCTGCTTGGTAGAAGAGAGAAATAAAAAGGAACACTAAAGGAGAGCGACCAGTACGGATGAGGTTGAGTAGCTAATCGAGGAGGCCAACACCGCACCCACGCGTGCGTCCGCCTGAGGGTGCCAGAGAGAATAACGCAGGATGCATGTACGACACGTAGCGATTGCGGGGCCCACTTTGCATGTGGGACCCACCATGAGGTGTACCTCATCCACGAAAAAAATCTCATGTGGCTTCGGAGGAATCTGGATCTTGGAGTTGACGATGGCCGGTGGCTGAGGCAAGTTTGAGAGTAGGCGATGAGCGCGACGATATTGGGGTAGCGGAGGCGGCGGAGCAGGTCGAGCTCCTGTCAGAATGCTCGCGGGTAGCACTCGCCACCGCTCCAGCGGTGCACCTTGACGGCAATGGGGAGCCGTCCAGGAGCCTAGCGAGGTACACGGCTCTAGAGCCGCCGCGGCCCACCACTGTGGACTTGTTGAAGCCGCTAGTCAGCGCCTCCACCTCGGCAGGTGTAGACGGCGACGAGGAACGCGACCATGGCTCCCCTGTTGGCATCTGCTCTAGCTCCGCCCACAGCGCGGCGGTGGAGACCGTGGCCGCGCGCTACTGTGGTAACGGCAGAGGGGCCTGGTACGGGTACCGCGGGCGCGCCGGAGGTCGGAGCGACGACGAGAGTCGATGGTACTCGGACTCGAAGGACAGGTCGAGCTACATCGGGGAACGCGGCACCGATGGTTGCCCCCCTAGCTGCTGCTGATGCGGCCTGCCACCATCGTGTCTCCTCAGCGAAACGGAGATTTCGTAGAGCAGGAGACCCCTAGCATGGCGAACGTGGACACCGCGGCCACCAGCATCCTCTTGGTGGGCACCCCGACGGCGAGGCCGCCCTTCTGCTGCGGGATTTTCTTTGGTGCGGGGCGGAGGAGGGCAACGCCTGGAACCCGGAGATGGCCTTCGATTGAGGGCGCCCTCGATTCTTGAGCTGCTCCAATGGCCTCATCTTGAAAGGTTGAAAAGGAAAGGATGGCCATGAAGGCCTTTATTCAGCTGGCTATTAAACAAAAGAAGGAGGGAAGGAGGAGGAAGGAAGGTCCGGCCCACCTGCCCTCAACGCCGGCAAGACGAGCTCGCTAGAGAAGTAGGCAGGGGGCCGGCAACGAGGCTTCTGAAAGCTAGGCGACGAGGCGGTGGCGATGAGATGTGACGATGGTGATGGGAGGAAGGAGGAGGGGAAGTTGGATCGGTACTGCTGGGAGCTACTACTCGCGAGGCTCCTCGCGAGAGCGAATGTGTGTCTAACTTCCGGTCTATCCTGAGTCGATTAAACTAGAAGAATTGATCTTAAACAAGTCTGACGGACTTCCCTTGCAACAGTAACCATAGGTAGCTTCTTGGTAGCGCAAGAAACTAAAAATGCTGTGGAGTGCAGGGGCGGATCTAAAGGGGGGGGGGGCTTCAGCCCCCCTCCTACTCGACCGCGCCCATGAACCACCCCTAGCCCCCTAGAAATTTCAGCCATGGGAGCAAGGTTGGAGGAGCTAGAGGTTGAAGACGACAAGCATGGGAGCAAGGTTGGAGGAGTTGAAGGTTGAAGACGAAGCCGGGAAGTTGAACTTAGCGCCACCCCCCCCTAAACTTGTATCCTGTATCCACCACTGGTGGAGTGGAGAACATTGAATGCACATATTATTGCTTGGAGATGAATCCAAAGATTAGGCTTATAAGAGTAGTTGTTATGAAAAGTTACGATGGTTTGCCCTATCACCTTAAACCTTTATCTTGTGCATGTTCATCTTTCCTGTTGTAATATTAGCAAAAGACGTCTAGTGCATCACTGGGTTGTAGAGGGTTATTTAGCACGAGACAAATCTTGCATGGAAATAGTACATGGTTACTATGATGTAACACCCCAGGTGTTACTTACCAGTTAAGCCATGGTTTGGACAAAAATAAGTTTAGTTATAGTTGGTTGAGTTGTTGGATGAACAGGACGTGAAAAGAATAGGAATCCGGGAGTTACACCTTTTTGTCGGAAACCCTAAACCCTAACCTTCTTTACCCCTTTTTTGTTTATTTCAAAATCTAAGCAAAATTTGGCAAAACTTCCAAAAGCTACTTTGTAGATCTTTTCTTGATGAACAAAAGATATGTACAAAGTTTTTCAAGTTTTTGTATAATTTTAAAAGTAATTTTGAATTCAAAATTCTTCCTTTTTGACCCCATTTCAAAAAGTCATATTTAGAGGCCGAATTTGAAAATCTTCCAATTGTGAAAATTGTAGATCTTGAAAAATTAGGCCAAGTTGCTTTTTGGAGTTTTTCGAGTTCAGTTCAAATTTTTGGAGAATTTGATCAAATTCAGAAAATTAGGGTTTGGGTGCTTCTGCTGCGGCATGGCCGCCCATGCCGTTCACTTCGTCGTCGCCGCCACCATGGCCATCTCGACGGTCGGCCATCCTCGCCCGTCGAGCCGGCCGGGAGCTTCCCGACGTTGTCATCCACCTGTCCGGTCCTCCTTTGTCCTTTAAAACGCGAAGCCGACGCCGTCGTCGTCTTTTCTTCCTCCTTCAACCGCCGCCGGTCACCTCCGCCCCCTTTCCTTTGTCGTCGTCGTCGAGCCCTAATTCTCCAAATTGAGAGCACTATCGCCTTCGCAACTTCTTTGCGCTTCTTTTGAGCCAGCTCGTGCCTTGTCTCGTAGCGCACGCACCGTAGCGCCGCCATCTTCTTCGTGGCCGGTCAGAGCGCCGCCGCGCATTACCTCGCCGTCGTCCCGTTGTTTCGGTGAGACTCGAGGAAAACCAACTAGTGCTTTGGGATCGCCTCGACGATGTGGTCATGGTCGGCTCGACCGTTTTGTCTTTGCCCTGCAGGATTCGCCGGAACGCCGATCTTGCCATCGGGGAACGCCGCCGCCGCCGCTGTCACCGTCGTCCAACCATCTCCACCCCGTTCTAGCCTCAACCGACGTGAGCATCGCGCTCGTGGTGAGCTGCTGCCCATGACCGTGTCGATCGTTTTCCTTTCCTCACACCGTAGTCGTCGGAACGTCGTCGCCGACGAGGTCCGCCGTGTTCACGCCGCCACGCGCGCAGTCGCGTCCGCGTAGGAGTCGTTTCGGTTCGATTAAGTGAGGGCTCGGGTTCGCCCGATCGTGCCGGACTCGCCGGTGCCCTCATCTTCGTCGGAGAAGGCTCCCGGCGAGCCGCGCCACCGTCCGCCCGCGCCGCCGTGCGCACCATGGGCATCGGCAAAGGGTGCCTTGGTGCCCTAGGCTATGGGTTTGGAGTGCCGGGAGGTGCGGGACATCGAGGGGAGTCAAGAGGGGCAAGTCGCGTCGCCGGTGAGGTCGTCGCCGGTGAGCTAGCGCCGGCCAACGCCGGCGATCGCCGCGGCCATCGCGGATGGCCGCCGGGCCGGTCCATCTTGTAGCGGCAGGCGGGCCGCCGATCTTGCCGGGCAGCGTGGGGTGATGGGCTGATTAAAGCCCGAAGGCGGGTTTTGTTTTAAATGTGTTTTATTTATTTTCCTGAGTTATGAATAGTGTTGATTCTTGTGAATTTTGTATAAATTTATATACTTGTTCAAAAATTCTGAAAATTTTTGTAGAACCTTCTTAGGAGTATATCTACCCATGAAAAATTTGAAACTTTGTTTTTGAGTAATTCTTGCATGATTTAAAAATACAAATTTTAATTGAAAAATGCATCTTCCTTGATTTTTAATAATTATTCTATTTATCCAAAAAATCATGAAAATTTATTTGGTACTGTTTTTATGATGTGTCCTACTTGTATAAAAAGTTTGGAGTCGTTTTGAAATGTTTAAATTATTTTCTATCTTGAGCTCTATTATTTCATGTGGTTTATAATTGTTTAGAGTCAAGTAATTTATGTTTTTGTGTGACTTTTGGGTTGTTTTGTGAATCTTGGATCATACCATAATCAAGTGGTCCTTGAAAACTCCTTAGACAATGGTGATGATATCTTATAGGCAGTTCAACAAGTTGGTTTTGTTGGGTTGCAACTTTATCGTGAAGGAAAGTGTACTTAAGTTGTTTATCATTTCATGCATCCATCAAGCATCATGTTTACCATTCCATCATGCTAAGTCATGCATCATCATCTACGTGTAGTGTAAATGAGAGTGATGTGGTTTACGATGACCAAGCTTTGGAGAAGGTGCATACACCTGATGTGTTGGTGTCAAAGGTGACGTGGGTGGTCCAACTTCGGAATCTAACTTTTTCCTGCAACAAAGGCAAGCCCGGTTACATTAAACCCTTCCTTGATGTTTTAAAAGTTTTATATCACTTTTGTCTATGCTTTGTTGCATTAAGTAATTAGGAGTTGAGTGATAACCTAATCTTTGCATTACCATCCTTGTTTATTTCAATACCATCCTTGATAACTTTGTTTATTTCAAAAATGCTTAGTGATGCTTAGCCCCGCTTAATTAGTTAAGTTTTTTTTTTTTCATCAAAATGTTTTGTTTGAGGAGATGATACCATTTTCGAAAAAGAAAGAGTTGTAGTGATGAATTTGAGATCGGACGGGGACGTAGGTTGAAAGCCGGCGGGATACCTAGCCGTGCTTGTCCCGTGTTGATTGTTTAAGGACCGTCCGTTGTTTGGCCCGAGTGAAATCGGGACTTTTTGAACGCAAGTTGCGCCCGAGGCCGTTTGGGTCAATGGCATGTCTCGACGGCGATCACCCAGGTCGACGAAACTAACCGCCACATGCCCCGTAAGCTTCGATCTCGGGGGGTTTGCCAAATCGGAACGGACAACCGCAAGACCGGGAGTGGAGAGATGGCGGGAGTAGCATGTACCCACCCTACCGGTCAAACCGTCATTAGGGACGGGGGGGAGGTGGAGTACTGTGCTCGGGTGGCGATGGACCCGATCCGTTTTGGACGAACCGAGTGAGGGTTGATATATGCGAGCTTAAGTGCTACATATGTCGTGTGGTTAGGGATCCCAATTGGGGTATAATCGGTTCATGAATCGCTGTTGCTTCTCGGAGAAGGAGACCCGATTCCCTGACCTTCATCGTAGTAAATGATGGAATATGTTTTTAAGGAAAGAGAGTTGAAATAAGAAAAATATGTTTGCTCTAGAATAGGATAACCTAGAGTATATGAGCTACTAATCTGAATTAAAAATATTGAAAGTAAGGATTCACTTATAGTAAGCTTTTCTGCAAAAGAGTCCTTGATTCTTGCTAAAGCCTTACCTTGACCCCTAAGCCTGCATTCCTGAGTCTTCTCCTCTTTTCCTTGTCGGTTAAGTCTTGTTGAGTACTCCCGTACTCAGGGTTTGTTAACCCCTGTTGCAGGTACTGACTCGTGCTGTTTAACCAAGATTATGTCGGTGGGCTCGACATGATCTGGTGTCTTCTAGTTCTACCTAGCTTCTACAAATTAAGTTAAGTTCTCTTAAATGTAACTTACTCACATTTTATAAAATTAATGTTATTATTCTTCCGCACTCTGATCTGTATTTTTATAACAAATGTTGTAATGTTGTAGCTACTCCTTTGTTGATCCTGGTATGAGAGTGGTGTAATCGGGGTTTTCGATGACACCGACAGGCTTCTTAAGTTATCGGGTGTATCTCGCAGACAAACCGTCGAGAGGTCTTTGGGACAATGACAAAAAGTGTGTGGGCCCTAGTAATTAGGAGGTTTACGTTACATATGAGAAACTCATTGAGAAGAGCATGATACTACCACCAACTCATAATTCAATTTACAACAGATGTAAGCTCGAGTCTTGTAAGCTAACAAAGTTACTTTGAGAAACTCTTGCAAGTTAATTAATATTTGTGATTTTTTTGTTCAGATCAACAAACAGCCTATACATAAAGTTCTCAACTTTGTTAGTTTTTTATTCAGTTTATTTTGGTTCTCAAGAAACAGTTGTTGTTGTTGTAACCAGGTTAGTAGAGGAAAGACTCACCTGATCATGGGTTAAACAAGACATAAAAGAGCACCGGTAGTCAACACACATAGGCACTCTCATGGGCTTCATTTTCTAGCACAAGCGTACCTTAAG
The DNA here is from genome assembly GCA_015847255.1 of Hyparrhenia diplandra. Classification (NCBI taxonomy): domain Eukaryota; kingdom Viridiplantae; phylum Streptophyta; class Magnoliopsida; order Poales; family Poaceae; genus Hyparrhenia; species Hyparrhenia diplandra. Next base: position 107,359 of record JADLZK010000021.1, read on the forward strand.
TCATATAACATGATAGCGATGGCAGCTAGAATAGAGAGAAATTAAGGAAGACAATTCATGATATTCTTGATAGATAGTGCTAAATAAATGACTTTGAATAAGAGGTTGATGATAATTTTTCTTCATGTATAGAGAATTTCAGTTACATTTCACCACTTACACGTTAGCAATGCCATGCAGTTGAGTTTTTTTTCTCCATGATCGTTGTGTTTATGTCAAATTGTTTTTTCCCCATGACAAATTATATGTTGGAGATCTCTGCTATTTGTGTCCATGGCTACAAAGACACAAATAGCAGGGATCTCCAACATATAATACATCTCCAGTAGTAGCCACTCAACTATATGATTTTGATTGAAAGTACTAGACCCAATAGCTGGATATAACTAAGTGTGGCCCCATTACAACTCAAACTCGACACAAAATTTTCTTCTATGCAGTCTAGGAACTACTTTGTCTCTGGCTTGTCTTCGGTGGTAACCTTCACTAAACCTCCATGACCTGGTCTTTGGTAGCTTGCTCCTTCATATGCCCTTCAGCCCCCTCAATGGCTTCTTTTAATAATTGATCCTTAGCCAAAGACATTAAGGTAGTCACAATAGACATTGTAGGTGAGGTGATTATAGATGATCACAACAATGCCTTCAAACTTTCACCCAAAGACGCCAGACAAGGTTTTGCCTTTGAGCGGATTGCTTGTCTCCAATGCGTTCCTTGCCAACCCCTCTTTCCTGGCACTCGTGAGAAATTCTTTCATGTGGTTGAGTTAAACACACAGACATGGTAGATATCACATATGTGATTTATGGAGGCCCCCTCAAAAAAGTTGGGGCAAAAGCAAAGTCGATGATGTCAATGCCGATTTTTCTACTCCAAGATGCGGGTGAAGACAAAGTTGATGACATCAGAATTGATGGAAGCCCCTTGCCTAAGTGTTCACGAGAACTATGTCGATGAAGTCAAAGTCAATGGGAAAGCCTCTTGTCGAGATGTTGGCGAAAGTGTTGTCGATGATGTCCAAGTTGGTGTCAAAGCACCTACCCCTAACTCGGCCAAAGTCTTGAAAATTTTGTCATTGAACTTTCGATAGAGAAGTGGGGAGCAAATGATGTAACTTTCGAGATGCGCGCTTGTAGGGTTGAGATGGGGACTAGAGGAGGGGTGAATAGTCCTTTCTAAAACTAATTGCGCCGGCTAAACAAATATAATGCGGAATTGAAACTATTCGTTTAGCCAAGACTTCACCCCTCTAGCTATGACTCTAAATCACCTCACAAAAGATCCTACACAAAGCAAATGAGGTGATAAGCCTAGCTTGAGCTCCTATCCGTTTCTATTGCAAGGTCACACAAACCTATGCACTAGTACTTCAAACAAGGGTGAGCTCCTACACAATTCTAATGAGCAAAAGCACAAAGCCAATCCTAAGCTCACTAGATGCACTAAGGACAAGGCGACACACGCCTAACCTAAAGTCTCAAATTACTTAGTGTTGGGTAAAATACTCAGGAACACGATATCTTGATGAATACTTAGTCACAAAGTGACCGGTACAACATGTCCGTTACAAAGAAATGTGCGGGGGTATTTATAGGCCCCCCTAGCTTCTCGTAATTCTAGGAAAATGACAAACTTTACAATTACAAGAATTTCTAACTATATCCTCGCCGAAGCTATTCTCGATGCCTTCGCAAGAATTATCTTAGATCTTCTCCATACTTCCAAGAAACTTTGGTTGCGAAGGTCTATCGACGAAGCTCTCTTCCCGTGTTTCTTCCGCTGGTTTTAAAACCGCGAAGGTCTTCGTCATACCTTGTAGCGTCCCCATAAAAAATCTTTTTGTTGCTCATCTTCGCGAACACCTTCGTATGAAACTCGTTTATACAACCGAACTTCAAAGTTTGGGTTAGAAGTTTATGCAAAATAAAAGTTGACCCCCAAAACAGCTCCCCTGGGGGCGAATGCCAACTTCAAAGGCATGAATCCCACTTAAAAACTTAGTAAACTTTGTGGTAGTAAACGTCGTCCCAAACTTTGAAGTTGGTATTTTTGAATTTGTTAATGTCTTCGCTAGAAAGTGGATTTTGAGAGAGTTATTTTTATTATTATTTTTATTGCTTTAATTTTTTAACGGCTAGTTTGACCAATTTGACCAATCATGCTTATAAATAGCGGAGGACCCCCCTGTTTTCTCACCTTTTCGAAGAGTGTTGACACTTGTTAATGCATACTTTTAATTATCAATTAAACATGGAAAAGGACTAAAATAGATTTAGATAACCTTATTAGGGGTTTCTACTAATGATTTCCATGAGTTTTGGTAAAGTTGTGATTTGCGAGGGGACTTAACGGAAAAACGGCCAGAAATTGACGCGTGTCATAACATAACGCAATCCAACTCGAAACAAGTCTAGAAGGCTCACGGAATACACCCGACGCGTGAACGAAACTTGACATCGAAGAAAACATCATCTAGAAGACTCCGAAGCCACGACGCATCGCGGGCCCACTGATGGAGCCCACCACGGGCCGATCGGCCCTGGCTTAGCCAAATCAAGTTGTCCCTCGTTTCCGAAACGTTCCTCCACCGCCTCTAAGACGCAATCTAATCCGGTCGTTTGATGTCGGTTTAATCCGAGGGCGTCGGTTAAGCACGAGATGCATGAAGGTTTAGTACCATATTGCTTGCTAAAGGTGGAGGGAGGCCAGAGACCCCTATATATGTAACCCTACACCCCTAGGAGCCGGTATGCATTGACTTGAGAGTTGTCCCATGAATGGATGGTCTCTCTCGTTAATATTAGAGAATTAGATTAGGCGGCTACAATGTAATAGAATAGATCTAGTAGAGAGTTAGGGAGAGCGGAACCGCTGTTCCGGTTCTCGAGAAGTCTTACGCTCGTATATCTTTGTATCTCAACTCTATTAGACTTTTATGCCATAATTAGATATATCTTTTCTAGTACTTTTATGCCTTTCATGTTATTGATATAGTTATTATACTATTGCATGGGATCTCCGATCGTATTGAGGGCTCTAGTTATGCTAGGTAGCTAGAGTAGTAATTTATAGTGTAGGCGTGGTGTCTAGGCTATAGGTTACCCGAGGTTGCGCCCAATCCCACTGTTAGTTGTGGTAGCGGGGGGTGGTGACCTGTCGGTCTTTGTAATCCACCACGTTCGGGTTGGTGTTTCAGAGAGCTTTTGGCGGCCTTCCCCGATCACCCTTTCCCGGTCTTTTTCGAGGATCGGGACCGGCACGGCTGCTCCAAAGTGTATTAGAATAATTGTTATCATAGAACCAAAGTACTAGAGAAATATTCGGGAACCTAGATCTCTCCCCGTTGTCCTCTCGACCTAGTTATCTACTCTATATTATAATATTCTCCCGGTTAAATGTTATTAATTATCATACATATCATATACATTTACCCCCTCACTTTAGTTTAGTTGGTATATTAAGTTAGTAGATACATGATTTTGATTTATCATAGTCTTTACCCTTGCTTCCCCGTGGAAAATATAAATAACGATACTACTGAATACTCCAGGGTAAAAGCTACAATGGTATATATATTCGTAAACTGCTAGGGAACCCTTTATATTCTTTTTGCACTTAATAAATACCAACAAAGAGGAGAGACTCGCGAAATTTTGTTTGAGTTGCGAAGGTTCTTGCGAAGGTGTTTTGGTAGTGAAGGTGTTTTTTGCTAAATTTTATTTCGTTGTTGCTTCTTCTTCACTCAAGGTAATTGTTAATTTTTCCTTGAGATTTTTATTTTTGTGAATAAACGAAGATAGTTCTTTGGAAAAGTCTCGATTTTTGTTTGATGTTTAATTTTTGTAGATGATGAAGAACAAAGTGTTTCTCGTTCTCATTCTCGTTCTCGAGAAAGGAGTTCTTGATTTCCGATGACGAGGGTCTCAAATTGGAGTCAGTGCTTCTCCTTCGGAATTGATTCCGAACGATGGTTATTCTTACTTTTTGAGAAAAAGTAAGATGAAGAAATCAGATTATGCAGAGTTGGAGAAGGCCGGAATTTTGAAACCTCGGGTATTACTGCACTGGCCTTTGGTCCCGAAGAGACCTGTGCCCCTTCCAAAGAAAGATGAATGTATTGTCTATAAGGATTTCTTCACAATTTGGATTAAGATTTCCGTGCAGGATTTTTTGGAAGATGTTTTGAGGGCATATGATATTGAGATTCATCACTTAACGCCCGAATGCTATTTCTCGGCTCTCTACTTTTATATGGGTCGTGCGAAATAAGAAGTGAAGCCAAATATTAACACTTTTGCGATCTTCATGAGCTTCATATTCAATATCGGAGCAAGGTTATTGATGGAAAAAGTGTTACTTACTATTTTGGGTGCCGCAACTTTCGGATCGCTAAGGGTGCAAAACAGATTTCTCTAGCTTTGCGAAGAACAAATGGGCCGATGGGTGGTTCAAGATGTGGTTTTACCACAAGGTTCCTTATGTTGAAGAGAAGGTTGGCGAAATCTTGTGAAAAGGTATCCGCTGTTGCTGAAATGCATAAGCGTGAATTTGTTGTGAGGCCTTCGCCGAAGAAATCCCAAAAGCCGCAAGTGAATGCATGAAAGCTTTCAAATTAGCCGCCGCTTCAAAAGAACGAGACTTGGTTGAAGAATTTATTGCTGCGAGGAGTTTGGCCACTCCGCCGAGGATGGAATATCCTTCGCTTTCATACGAAGGAGGTGCGCGGAAAATCTTACAAATTTCCTGATCGAGATATTGTTAAGCCTGCGCAGAATTCAAGATAGACGAGGATTTTGTTGCTACCGCTGAGCCGAGAGCCTGCTCGTTGTTGGGAAATATGTACATAAAGAGAAAAAATTTATGAATGACATTCTTGGTGAAGATTACTCTCGATGAATCGAAGTTTTTGACGTTGCCAAAATTCCATATGAAGAACGCCCTCCTCCCCGCTTTACTCTCGTGCCGAGAAGAATGCCGAGGAAGTTGAAAGAAAGATGATCCAAACAAGGGTAAGAAAAGAAAACAACCCGAGGCTTCTACAAAGTGGTAGGGGTAGAAAGAAGACTTTGGCTTCTAAAAGCAAAAGAGAGTTAATCTTACCCCTATAGTTGACTTGTGTGATGATCAAGGATTTGCTATAGATGAGGATTTGATGGGAGTTTCAAATTGATCAACTTGAGGTGAGAAAATGTGTTTAGCTTTTGCGTGCACCGGTTTAACTCTGCGATGTTGACACCTCTTGCTCCAAATTTCTGAGAATTTGGCTACTCGTGGAGAAACTAGTAAGAAATGGCCAAGATGTTGTAAAAAGAAGTTGTTGCCCCTGGTACAGCTACTAGTTCGTCGCCCAGGTTCTATTTGAAAACTCCTATTTGTTTTGTACGTTGATTCCGATGCTAAAGTCTATTTAGGTCCCTGGGCGAAAGACATTGGTGATGATCCGGGATAGATTGGCTTACATTTGCCAAAGAAGTTCAAAAATCTAAGGCTGGTTTGAAGGATGGTGATTGTTTTGTTTTCGAGACCGTGGATGATGCGGCGAAGGGTAATATTTCCGCCGAGAGATGTTGATGTTTTGCAATCTTCGGAGAATATTTCGATAACGTAGTTTCTTGGAGTCGCCCTCTATTAGGGGGCCGGGAATTATTGATAAGATTCTTACGGAGATAGATAGTGAAAACTTGATGGATGAAGGGAGATCTCCGGGAGGCAGAATCTGTTGAAAAGATTCGGAAAGCTTTGAAGAAGGGTACCAGATTGCTACCGTGACTTTTGACGATTTTGATGATGACATTTTTGATAAGGATGTTGAAGAAGCGCAACAACTTCGCCTTTGATGATTCAATTATTAATATTGAAACTCAAGAAAAAGTTTCTTTTGTCTTTTAAAAGAAGGAGACATTGTTGGTAAGTTGTTTGATTTGTAGTTTTTTTTTTTTTTTTTTTTTTTTTTTTATTTTTGTTTTTGTGTGTTTTTTTTTTTGTAAATTGACTATATGTTTTTGCGGTGACTATTTTCCCGATGCATCTACTTCTTCGAAAGAAAAAACTATTGATGTGGGGAAAATGAAAAGAAGTTGCACAAGATGTTGGTACTCGGTGCCCTCTGAAGAATTTTCTTCTATTGTCGATCCGAGAAACCGAGTAAAGTTCTTGATTTCAAGCTCCGAAGGTGTAAATTTGGACTCTTTTAAGTTTATGGGAGTTGGTCTTTGAAAAACTTCGCGATGATGCCTAAGAAGGCCGAGCTCGCGTCTAGCAAAATGTATAGACTATGCTTTTTAGTGTTCCTGACGCGAGAAGAAGAGTTGGCTAAAAAGGACCCTTTGGAACTTCCGGCAAGCCGGGTGTTTAATTGATGTATAAGGTGATGAGAACATCTTCGCTTTGATGTCTTGATTTGTGTATTGATCTAATTATTTATATTTTTGTTTTAACTTTAATTTTGTTATTTATGACTTGTAGGGTGCTATTCTTGCGCCTAGCGACGAAAGGCAATAGAAGATAAATTTGTTGCATCCGCTATGCGTGAGAAAGAGTTATTGCAGAAAATTTCAAATTTGGAATCTCGACTTGTCAAAAAAGGAAAAAGAAAAGAGGTCAAGCGATTTGTTGAGTGGCATCGATGGATGGTCTTTATCATCAATCTTGTGATACTATCAAAGAGAAAGATCTTCGAGCTTGACTTTGCAAATAAGAAGATAGCTACCTTGAAAAAGAGAAAAAGAATATCTTGAGAAAAAGAAGAAAGAACAAGATGAATTTTTTCATATGAAGTTTAACAGGATGTGGGAGATTTGCCGTGGATACTATGAGAAGTTTGGTGCGAAGCCCGAGGATCCAAATTGGGAATTAGGAGAATTTGATCCTTTCTTTAGCCGGGGCTGTGCCGTCAATATGAAGACCTTGGTGTTCTTGTCAATACTTTTGCCGATACTAGTGTGATGTATGCCACAAGGGCACTTCTTCATTTAATGTCCGAGCGAAGGACCCCTTGTATCTTGAATTTACGAGGGGATGATTTTAAGTTTCCTTTTGAAGTCTGTAAAAGCAAATTAGCTCACGTACTCAATCTTTGTGCAAGAAGTACTTTGATCAAGTATTGGCATGTGAGTGGACGGGGAGCATTGCTTTGAAAAAGTGAAGAGAAAGATGGAAGCAAAGTGAGTGGTTTTTCTTCTCAGATTTACTTGTTCTTTATGTTTATTGTTCTATTGTTTTCTTTTTCTAAATTTTGATAGATTGAGTTTGAATATATGCGGGAAGAAGAGAAGAGGAAGAAGCGCTTGGAGGAGGAGGCACTCAAGGCTCGCGACGATGATGTTCGTGAGAGGGATTTGTAGATGTAGTTCTCCTTAGGTTTTTTTTTTTTATTTTATTTTGAGTGATTTTGTGAGGGATCTTTGTAAGTTAATGTTGATACATCATGATCTTTTAACTAAGATACATCCTGCTTGCAGGTGTTTCGGCGAAAGGGAAGCCCGCAGGATGTTGCTGATATTTTGCCTTTGATGATTGCCAAGGGGGACTATGTGTTTGAAACTTACGAGATTTTTTGGAACATCGTGAATCCGTTGGTAATGTTGATGTCGATGTTGATTTGTTTATTGAAAGTAAACTTGGAGTTTCACAAGTTAAAGTTAATTATGGAATTCCTCGAGTTGTTGATTTTAGCAACTTTACAATGTGAGGCCTTTGTTTGATTTTATGTGAAGTTCTTATTTTTCCTAAGTGAAGATTTTTTTTTTAAAAGATGAATCTTATTTCGTTCGATCATCCTGTTCAAGTGCTTCTCCCGAGTTATTTTAGCGATGGTGCTTTGAGGCAAGAAGTGGATAAAATGGTTGATGAAGTAGTAAATGAACTTTTTGGCCGAGGCCGCCACAACTGTTGTTTTCGAGAATGATGACTTGTAAAATGTATTTTTGTAAAAAACCATGATTTGGTTTTGTATGAATGTACATGAATAATTTGTGATGTAATAAAGTATTGCTTTTTTGTTATATGAATAATTTGTGATGTAATAAAGTAATGTTTTTTATAAAAGATGTTGTTCCTTTTGATTATTTGAAAGTTATAAAACTACAAACTTTGTTTATGAATTTAAAATTTTTCCTTTGGGAACTGGAAAACGTCGTCTCCTTTCTTTTTTGCGAAGGTGGGGCGACAAACTTCGCTTACGAAGTTTAAATTTTTTTCTTTAGGAAGAAAACGTCGTCCCATTTTCTTTTTTTGCGAAGGTGGAGCGACAAACTTCGCCTACGAAGTTGAAAAAAAATTTTCTTTTCCTTAGGAAATAAAAAACGTCGTCCCCTTTTTTTTTTTGCGAAGGTGGGCGACAAACTTCGCCACGGTTAAAAATTTTTCTTTTCCCTTAGGAAATAAAAACGCCGTCCCCTTTTCTTTTTGCGAAGGTGGAGCGACAAACTTCGCTACGAAGTTGAAAATTTTCTTTTCCTTAGGAAATAAAAAAACGTCGTCCCCTTTTCTTTTTGCGAAGGTGGAGCGACAAACTTCGCTACGAAGTTGAAAAATTTTCTTTTTCCTTAGGAAATAAAAACGTCGTCCCCCTTTTCTTTTTTTGCGAAGGTGGAGCGACAAACTTGGCTACGAGGGGTTGAAAAATTTCCTTTCCCCCTTAGGAAATAAAAACGTCGTCCCCTTTTTCTTTTTTGCGAAGGTGGAGCGACAAACTTCGCTTCTGAAGTTGAAAATTTTTCTTTCCCTTAGGAAATAAAAAACGTCGTCCCCTTTTCTTTTTGCGAAGGTGGAGCGACAAACTTTCGCTACGAAGTTGAAAAAATTTTCTTTCCCTTAGGAAATAAAAACGTCGTCCCCTTTTCTTTTTTTGCGAAGGTGAAGCGACAAACTTAAACTACGAAGTTGAAAAAAATTTTTTTCCCTTAGGGAAATCATAGGTAGTAATTTTTGAAAATTACACCTACTTTGTTTTGTTCGCCGATGCAAGAATGTTATGTTCTTCGGCGTTTGTTTGTATAAATTAAAAGTGAGTGTAAAGGAATATGAAATGTAAAAGGATGCGGGTTTGGGGAAACTACGTTCTCATTTATATTGATATGAGAATTTACAATAGAGATCGCCTCGTTAAAAAACCACTCACCCTGCGAAGGGCTTCCTCGAGTGGAAAAAGAGTGACTCTTTTACAAATGAAATGTAAACTTTTGCTTGAAAGTAAATGATACTACTATCTATTTACATATTTACAAGAGAAGCTCTTATCTTCTAAGGATAGTACTTACGAAGGTCTTGGATATTCCATGTGTGACTCAACTCTTCTCCCTTCAAGGTTTCCAAGTGATATGATCCCTGGTTTGTTTGATTTGGAGATGATGAATGGACCTTCCCATTTCTCGCTGGAATTTTCCCACTTTGTGTCTTCATTTTTTTTCTCTTGAGCACAAGATCTCCCGGCTTGAGTTCTCTTTTTGATTACTTTTTTTATTGTACCATCCGCTTGTTTCGCTTGATACTTGTTTCAATTCCTCGAAGGGCTTCGTTTCTTTCTTCTTCGAGTAAGTCCTTGCTTGTCTTTAGATCTTCTTCATTTATCATTTGTACATTCAGTCTTGGACCTTCGTATTGAAGTTCTTCTAGAGTCATAGCTTCTTCTCCATATAGTAGTCCGAATGGTGAAAATTTTGTTGATCTTGTGGTTGTTGTGTTGTGACTCCAAACTATTATTGGGAGTTCTTCAATCCACTTTCCTTTTTGGTAAACCCACGAGGTTTCTTGAAATTCCAGTGCAAATTATTCCATTTGCTCTTTCAACTCCGCTCCATTTGATTGTGGGTGTTTTCTTGAAGCGTTTAAGCATAGTTGGATTCCGAGATTTGTACAATATTCTCGTGAAATCTTCGCTATCAAATTGTGTTCCATTATCTAAGGTGATGTGTCTTGGAACTCCAAATCTGCGAGATGATATTTTGCCATAGGAATTTTTTCATTGTTCCCGAAGACATGTTTGTTACCGGCTTTGCCTCAATCCACTTTGTGAAATAATCAAGCGCAACAACCTTGCATATTTGAAGTTTCCCCGAGTTTGTGGTAACTTCCCGATGATATCTATTCCCCATCTTGCTAATGGCCAATTTGGTTCTATCTGTTGGATTGGGTTTTTTTGGAGCGTGTGTCCCTGTTTTGCTGAAATCGACAATTGTGGCAAGTTTTAATTATGTCCTTGCTATCTTTTTTGAGTGAAGGCGCAAAAACCTTGTGCGAAAGCTTTTCACGCAATTGATCTTGGTCCCGCATGAATTCCACGTTTCCATTGTGTATTTCTTGTAATATCTCTTTTCCCTCTTCGCTTGAAACACATTTTAGCAAAGGTTCACATATTCCATGCTTGTAAAGTTGATCGTTGATGATTCTATAATTTCTTGTTTTGTGCTTCATTTCGATTTCATCGATTTCGTTTTACGGTTCGTAATAACCTTTGAGGAATGCAATTATTGCTGATCTCCGTCTTCGCTTTCTATTATATGGATATTTCTTGGTTTTTCCATCTTTGCTTGGATTGATGATTACGATAATACTTGATAAAATACATCTGGCGGTAACTTGATTTTTCTGGCCGCGGCTTTTGCAATTGTGTATGCCTTCTTCATTGTTTGTTCTTGAAATGCTTCGTAGTGTGAAGCCTTGAAATGTCTTTCCTGATCTCGACATGTTGTAAATATTTTGCCAGCTCTGGATCTTTTGCCTTGTAGGTTTTTTCTATATGTCCACGCCACAACTTGTGAATTGTTTTTGATCAACAATTTTTGAATTCCCATTGCTCTTGCTTTGCGAAGCCCCAAAGATCTTCGCTTCATACTCTGCAATGTTGTTTGTACATTTGAATTCTAATCTTCTTTTGCATATCTCATTTTTATTCCCGATGGTGAAGTTATGATAGCGACCACTCCATTTTTGAGGAGCCCCAAGCACCATCACAATTGATTGTCCATTCATGACAAGTCATTGTCCATTCTTGGGTTTCTTTTTGTTCTTCTAAATTTGTAGTTGGAGTCCATCTCGCAACAAAGTCTCGCTAGGACTTGTGACTTGATGGCTATTTTTTTTTTTGAATTCAATGTAGTATCGAGATATTTTCGCCGCCCATTTTCCCAATCTTCCCGATGACTTGCAACTTTGAAGAACATCTTTTGAGGGATGGTTTGTTGGTATTCTAACTTTGTGTGCTTGAAAATAATGCTTCAACTTTCTTGTTGCCATTAAGACCGCATATGCTATCTTCTCGATTTCGAATAGTATATCTTGGAGCCTGATAGGGCTTCGGATACAAAAAGTATATTGGTTGTTGCTTCTTTATGTGCTCTTCTAATTTTTCTTGCACTAATATCAAGCTCACTTTGCATCCTTTGATCTTTGAGATGTATAATGCCAGTTCTTCTTGTGGAGTTGGGCTTGCCAAAGTTGTTGGGTTTGATAGATATCTTTTTATTTCTTGAAGGCCTTTTTTGTTGCTCTTCTCCCCATGCGAAGGTCTTGCTTGAGTTTTTCAATGCTTGAAAAATTGGGAAACTTTTTTTGGTGACTTTGATATGAATCGTTTTAGCGGGCCAATCTTCCGATTAATTTTTGAATGTCTTTGATGCTTTTTGGAACTTGTGTTTCCATTCTGAGCTTTGACCTTCTCTCGGGTTTGGATCGATTCCTTTTGATGATACAACGCATCCTGGATTTTGCCTTTTTGACTCCAAAGGTGCATTTCTCTGGATTGAGCTTTAAGTTTGCTTTCCGAAGGTTGGAGAAAGTTTCTTTGAGGTCTTCGATGTGTTCCTCTCTTTTCTTGCTTTTCATGATTACATCATCAACATATGCAAGTAAATTTTTCCCATTTGATCTTTTAGTAATTGTTGAAGTCATTCTCGATGAAACTTGATCCAAGCATTGCGAAGCCCCTCGCCCATTCTTTGGAAACAATACGTTCCAAATGGAGTGATGAAACTTGTTTTTCTTCGTCTTCTTTTGTTCATCATTTGATGATAACCGAGAGAAACAATCCAGGAAACTCGGCATTTCACTTCTCGTTGCTTGATTCGACCAATGTGTCGATTCTTGGTAGAGGGAAATTATCCTTTGGGCAAGCCTTGTTTAGATCTGTGAAATCTATGCACATTCTCCATTTTAAGTTTTTTTTTTCGACCATTACTATGTTTGCGAGCCATGTTGTGAATCGACTTCTCTTATGACCTTCGCGTCTAACGACCTTTTGAACTTCAAATTTTCACGGCTATTGTCTTGTCTTCCCGATAATTTTCTTAGCTTATGCTTCTTTGGCTTGTAATATGTATCAATGTTTAGTTTGTGTTCAATGATATCTCCGCTGACTCCTTCTAGGTCTTTTGCTGACTGCGAAGACGCCTTGATTGATTCTCAAGAAATTTATAAGATTCTTTTCTTCCTGTTCTTCTAGATCATTTGTGATGATAACTTTCTTGTCTGTAGCATAGGATCTAGGGGAACTTCTTTTGTTTCACCTTTTGTGCAGGTTTTCACTTTTTTTTTGTGGCTTCGCATTTTCTTTCTCATCTTGATCTTCGATTTCTTCGATTGCCAAAACATTTCCGAGTACGGAGTTGAATCTTTCGATGTTTCGGCTTCGTTTTGATTTCCATGGATAGATATTGGTCCATTGATAGCTGGAATTTTCATGCATAAGTAAGAATAGTTGATGATGACTTCAAAGATATTCAAGCTTCCTCTTCCAAATATTGCATTGTATTGGTCGTGCATTTCAACAACATCAAATGCTACTTGTTCTCGTTTCTTGCGTTGTTTCTTTGTTTTGAAAGATACCGTAGTACAATTCTTCCAATTGAATTTATTCTTTTACCACCGAAGCCAACTAATGGGTATTCGCTCTTCCCAAGTTTTGCCTTTTGATTCCCATTGCATCTAATGTTGATGCGAAGAGTATGTTCATCATGAGCTTCCAATCGTCTACCAAGATTTTTGTGACATCCCATCCGTCAATATTTGCTTCTATTACCAATGCGTCCATGTGCGGGTAATCCTTGAGCTTCATGTCTTGTTGCGGAAAATGATTGGTTGGTGTGACCATTTTGTCTTTTTTTGTAAGGGCCTTCCATTGAAATTGAGTTTACCCTTCGGAAATAATTTTTTCTTTCATTGTTTGTTTCATGCTCTATGCCGTTTCCTCCCCGAGATTGTCAATATTCCCGCCTCCGATTGGCATTATTGTGTTGATTTGCCGAGGTAGCCGGTGAATTGTTGCCTTGACTAATTGTAGGATTGTTTATTACCGATGCTTCGGGTTGCCGAGTTGTCATCCGTCCCCCCATGGTATTGCGACCAAAGGTTGACAATTTGTAAATTGGTGGAGGTCCTGGTAGTGTTTGATGCGAAGGTCCCGAATTTGGATGAGGATTGCATCCTTGATTATAATATCCTTTGACTTTGAGGAAAGTTTGCTTGTCCCAAAAATTGATTGTCTTCTCGGTTTTGTATACTTCGCTTTTTTGTTGTACCTCATCGATGCTTTTCTTTATTATTGGACACATTTTTTTGACGTGTGTCCAAATCCCTTTGCCATGCACAAGGCAAAACATTTCTTGAGGGGTTTTAAAGGTCTTCATTCACCAAATCTTGTTTGATTGAAACCTCCTCTATAGTTGTTGTTTGTATTTTGTTTTGAAATTGGCTGGCTGGTTCGGCTTCGCCGATCGTTGTTGAATGCATTTTTTCCACTTTGTTCGTTGTTAATTTGATTCACTTTCGTTGCGGTTGTTGATCTTGATATTGCCTTCGCTCAAAGTTTGGAGCCTTGTATTGATTGAATTGATTGTTGGCCTTCGCTTTACTTCTTTCAAGGTTTTCTTCGATTCTTTTTTGTAGTCGTCATCGATTTTGCATATTTCGAAACTCTTCGTAAAGTTGGTATTTCGCTTTTGGCCTTTCTCTTTTTAGGATGTGATGAAAGTTGGCTTGCCCTTAATCCTCGATGGTCGCTATGATGACCACTTCATCCGTATATCCGAGATCTGAAGTTTTCATTTGAATGAATCTCTTATAATATTTGATCAATGGCTCCTTTGGATATTGCTTGATGTCAAATAGCTCGCTACTTGTTATTTCGGTGTGTTGAAATCCTTGAAAATCAATTAGCAGATTTGCCCTTAGTTGTTTTGCCTTTTGATAGACCTTGGTTTGAGCGAAGAGTACCATTTTTGTGCAGAGCCTTTCATTGCCATGATGAGTGATTTTGCTAATGTTGTTTCATCCCTCCTCCCGAGGCAACCGCTTCTCAAGCTCATAAGAAATTGCCTTGGATCCGTGAGTCCTTCGTATGTTGGAATTATATTGAACTTGAATCCTTTTGGCCATTTTGCTATTTGCGCATCGATTGACAATGGGGATTCTATGTCAATCTTTATTTGTGATCTTGTCTTGCTTTTTTCTTTCCTTAAATTGTTGGTTGAGCTTGGCTCCTCAATGTTGATGACTTCTTTTTCTTGTTTCTCAAGTTCTTCGTTTAATTTTCTCAATGCCTCGGCTTTCTTCAATTCTTTGTCTTATGGTCTTTTTCTCTTAGATTTGCTCGTGATTCTTCAAGTTCTTTTTCTTTTTCTTTTGCTAAGTCCTCTTCAAGTGCTTTCAACCTTTGTTCTTCGGTTTCATTGTCTTGAGATTTTGATTTTTCTATTGCTTCCTCACTTTCTTCATCTTGTCCGTTTTCTTGTGATCTTGTCTCTTCGCAGATGTTTGTTTCTTTTGGTCTTCCCATGTCTTTAGTTGGTCGTGGGTATGTTCGAGCACACACAAATCCTGGGCGCCAAGTTGTTGGGTAAAAAATCCGAACACGTATATTGATGAATACT